>CM044004.1:20142396-20742396 GCA_024085815.1 Flaveria linearis
TTTGTTCGGGAAAAGGTTTCAGCAGGATTACTTAAAGTTCATCACATCCCTTCACTGATCAACTTGTTGATGTCCTTACCAAGCCTCTACCTCGAACACCATTTCTACATTTCGTTCCAAGATTGGAGTTTCCGCGACGGTTCGTCCATCTTGTGGGGGCGTATTAACGACATATCAAATAATATTTATATTATTCTATTGTTGTATTTAAATTTTTTGTATATCTATCTAGTCAATAGTAGTTGAAACAACTTCTGAAGGGACTCCTACTTTATCTCCTGTACTCTCCTATTTATTGATGTATTGCAAATCAATAGAAGCAAGTTTTCATCATCAATTCTCTGTACCTAACAGTAAATAACTCCTCGACTTTATTCATGCTAACTTCCTTGCCAGATTCGGTTTGCCCAAGTAATTAGACTTTGTTTAGGTTTTTAAATGTGAATATCACACCAAGAGAAATTTTGGTAAATTTTTGGTTTTATTTTTCAATCAAAGTAATAGATATGTATATATAACTAACATTTCACATCATATACGATCTTTCTTTCTATGTTGTCGATGTTTAAAAGAAACATGGTAAAGCAACACAAGGTTCATTGACTTGTTTATGGTTACTAATAATAGGTGTTGATTTTAAATACTGTATATTACTTAATTAGTCATGAGGTTCATCATCTAATTTGAAAATACACCACCTTGAGATTTAACATATATATTTTTGGGTATTGGAATGATCATTAGTGTATGTGTTATGTCACTTTCTTTAAGACACCTTATGAGTTATAAAATCTATATGAGATATAAATGATCAGTCCCAAGTTGCTTGATTAAGGATTTTGCTACCTACATCTGGTAAAACTTTGATATCCTAAGGAGACTCAAAGATATTGGAATTAACTTACTAGAAAAGCTTCATGTACCTTACAATGTCCCGAGCTTTTGAAAGTCCCTTTATAGGTTTAGCCCTTTACCCGAAGATAAATGGGAGTAAGTCAGTATCAAAGTGTTCAAGGGTTACAAATACTTAATCAGTGGCTACATTCATAACAAAGAGCTGTTGCGACCACTGTAGAAACACAAAGGTCAGTCTAGACTTTGAATACAAGGAGTAAATGGCGATCACCTTAATGCGCCGCATATGAGGAAGCAATATGAGATTTATAATCTAATGCTGGCTTGGAGCCATGAAGACTAAGATGCTATCCTGTGTATTAGTTGGTTTAGAACTTGGTTAGCAGATAATTAATGCAGGTGACTTTTATATTGAGAAAAACTTAAATGGACGGAAATACGCATACTTAAAGCAAGGTTTGTTTGAAAAGTTTCTTAAAATCAAAAGAACCTCTATGTAGCCATGCTTTAGCACATCATCATTCTAATTGTTTTAGTTATATGTTATGAACATGAACTTTATAAAGTAATATAGTTGTTTTTTTTTCTTAAGAAAACAAAAATGAGTGTGTGACGTGGTTGGATAATTTTATGAATTCTCATAATTTATGCAAAGATTTTATTAAAAAGTTATCTCTGAGTTTGTCTTTGTTTATAGAGTTGAATCTCAAAGTTTAAGTCTTTGTTTTGATAAAGTTGAATGGTGTGATCCAAGGAACAAAGAAGAAACCAAATTTTATAGAGTTGAAGGTCTTTGTAAACCTTCATCATAAATCATTTGGTATTCATTTATCTTGCATTATGTCGCTTCATATGCCTTTTTCTTAAACTAAACTTTTTTCACTTGTTAGATGTCTTGAACAATTAAAGTTCGACTTTTTTACTTGTCTAAACATCTCATGCTTCATGATATCCTTGATTTACTTGAGTTCATTCAACTAAAGTTGTAGTCAATTCACGGGCAGTCCTTCCATAGACTATGCATCTTTTGTGAATTGCTTTGTACTATTCTATTGTTTGTTAAAAAAATTATGTTTATGATACAAAGGATGAATTATGACCATACGATCATTTCTTATTAACATTCTTCAAATTTTCTGACCCATAAAAGAATTATGCCTAAGATTCATAAAGGGCCAAACCTATAGTTTTATTAATCTTATGTCTTCACCATCGGTGACCACAAAGGTTCATCTTCTTCCACTTTCTTTACCTTATTCGCTTCTTGGACTGTTGTGTCTTCCGCTGACGACAAACCTCTACTACATTCGTCCCTTCTTCGATTATTACTGAGTGTAAGAGTGAAATCAACGACTTGCGGTGACATTGATTTTGACACGATGAGAAGGGGGGGGGGGGAGGCCGATGCCAACACACACCCTTATTGGGGGTTGCATGGTGGGCGACATTGCTTATTGACTTTTTCAACAAGTTTTGTGAGAAAAATGAATAACAACGAATAACGACCTTGATCTCTATTTGACATTTCTCTTTTTGATTGGCTAAAATGTAACCATCACCATGAATATAATAAGATGAAAATATCAAAATATTTGGTTCAATCAAATAATGCCATGTGCCAGGAAGCCCAATAATAATTTATACTGTTCATGTCCATTAAATTGTATTTGTTGAAATCTTGATTATATAAAGAGAATAAGAGGACATATTCAAACATATGTATAACGTAAATGAGACAAATTATGTTCGAAAAGACGTGCCTCTTAGTCATGGATACATATAAATCTTCGAAGGTACATACATAGGAATATCTATGGGATGAACTTTCAAAAATTGTTTCACTACAATATTACTTTAGATTTTAGCTTCTTTTTTCTTTTTGGAGTTAATTACACTATTGGTCCCCGTGTTATGCTCATATTACAGTATTAGTCTTAACTTTTGAAAAATTACATTATAGGTCTCAACTTTTACCCAACTGTAACATAATTGGACCTTAGGGTGGATGGTAGTTAAAGTTTTCTAGTTAAGTTGTTGTGAAACGTCACTTTAACCTCTAAACAAAATAAAAAGGCAAAAAATACTAATTTTTTATGGGAACCACTATCACCGTAACCAATACTTTAAATCCAAACCCTAACCCTCACCCCTATCCCCATCGGACTAAATCTCCACCTCTGCCGCCACCAACCACCGCCACCATCCTCCTCCGCCACCCATCATCATCATTCATCAAAAACCCCATTATCATCATCAACCCATCCTATTCACCCAGATCTACATCTAGCAGCAACAGATTCCGATGACCACCTAATATATCTTCGGCGATCACCACCTAATCATCACCATCGATGCTTACCCACCACCTAACCATCGCTTTACCAACACCACGCATATTGTCACAATCAAAATTTATCACCATCATTGACATTTAAATCTAGATCATCACCATCTACTATGATTTAGGTTCTGCTATGGTGGTTGGTGATTGTGAATGGTGGTGATGAATCAGGCCGTCGGCAATGGCTATGGTGGTTGGTGATGGTTATTTGTGATGAAGATATTTCGTTAGTGACTCCATTGTCGTCTTCTTCATTCCTGTTTCACCCCCATTTCATCTCAACATCAACCAGTGAAGGTGATGGTGGTGGTGGTTAAGTGATTATCGATGAAGGTGGTGGTGATGGTTAAGTGAAGGTGTGGTAGTTGCCCACTGGTCGATAGTGATGGTATGATGTATGGTCGCGATGGAGATGGTAAATTGGTTGTCGGTGGTGGGCTAACGGCCGAGGTGGATTTCCGGTGGTGGTGGTGGTGTGTGTGTAATTGTTTTTTAAAGGATATGGGGCCCATATAAATTAGTTTATAGTTTATATATATATTTTGGCTTTTAGTTAAAGGGCATATAAGTCTTTTCATACTTAGAGAAACTTAATAGAAGTTTATGTAGGGACCAATCGTCTTACAAGTTGACAAACGTAATTTCTTAAAAATTAAACCAATACTTCAATATGAGCATATCATAGGGACCAATGACGTAATTAACTTTTCTTTTTGACAAAACTTAATCCGAAATTTGAATACGAGATTAGAAATATACTTGTAATCTCAACCTTTGTTTATTGTTTTGGTTTAATAGCGGATTATCGAAAATCTAAAACTGGATAACATAACATTAACTTTTATTACAAACCCTTTTAAGCTAGATTTATTACACAAACATTTACAATCTAATATTTACAATCTAAATTTAATAGATTAGCATATTGATAGATTAGCATTCAAATTGGGACCTAAAAACATGATTTTATTAAAAAACATTAATTTATTAAGATTGCAAATATTAAATCATGAATCATGATCAAACCATCGGCTGCGAAAATCAATATATACATTTACATACTTTGCTACTTCACCAGAACTTAAGCGTAGCTTATATATAAAATGTATGGTAAATCTACGTATATCAATATATCAGATTGTAAATCCGGATTCATTTTACAACCGAGATTTTACTTCCAAACCCATAAAAAACTCACACCAGAAATCCCCTAACTCAATATCAATCATTTTTTACATTTAAGTGAGACAGGTTATATAATCTCCTTAGGTGGTGTTTGGGAGTGCTTTTATTTTCAATTTTGATTTATTTAAGGGGTAAAAAGATAAAAATATCCCTTAAATAAGTCCATAAGCTAAAATTTTTAACTTATTGAGGGGCATTTTGGTTATTTTCCTCCTAAAAAAGCTAAAAAGGACTTATTATCCAAACACCCCCTTAATCAATTCAAATCTTGAAAAACCCTACCCCCCCAAACACAAACCAAGAAGAAGCAGATGATTTACAGAACCATCGGAAAACGCGATCGGAACTTCTTCCTCAACCTACTCACCACCGTCGCAACTCAACCCCATCTCCGCCAAACCCACGCCCAAATCATCCTCAACGCCCTCAGCTCCGACCCACCCACCATCCAAAACTCGTTCAAAGACTCTCCCACACAGGCCACATCTCCGACGCCACCCTCATCTGCTCCAATTTCCCAAACCCAGATCTTTTCCTCTACAATGTCATCATCAGAGCCCTCTCCCGCAACCACCATCACTCCCACTCACTCTCAATCTACCGCCAATTGCGCCACAACACCACCCTTTGCCCCGATTCCTTCACCTACGCCTTCGTCATCTCCGCCGCATCGAATCTTGATAGTGTTAGATTGGGGCTTTTGCTTCACGGGCATGCCATTGTTGGTGGGTTGGATCGGATGTGTTTGTTGGGTCTGCAACGGTTGATATGTATTTGAAGTTTGGGTATGTGGGGTATGCGCACAAGGTGTTTGATGAAATGCCTGAACGAGATACTGTGCTGTGTAACGCTATGATTTCGGGGTTGGTTAGAAACGGGTGTGTTGAGGAGGCGGTTTTGGTGTTTAAAGATACGATCTTGAGGGGGGTTCGGTTTGATTCCACCAGTTTCGCGGCTGTTCTTACTGCCGCTGCTGAGTTGCAGGAGGTGAAAGTGGGGATGGTGGTTGAGGGTTTGGCGGTGAAGCTTGGGTTTCTTTGGCATGTTCATGTGCTTACGGGTTTGTGTCATTGTATGCAAAGTGTGGGGATTTGGTGACTGCAAGATGTTTGTTTGAGATGATTGAACGCCCGGATGTAGTAGCTTACAATGCTATGATTTCAGGGTTCAGTTGTAAGGGAGAGATGGCATGTGCTGTTGATCTTTTTAGAGAAGTGACGGTTTTGGAGCATAGAGTGAATTCGAGTACTGTAGTTGGTTTGATACCTGTATTTTATCCCTTTGGTCATTTGATTTTAATAAGTACGATCCATGGTTTTAGTTTGAAAAGCAATTTGATTTCTAAAACTTCAGTCGCGACTGCATTAATAACGGTTTATAGTCGACTTAATGAGATTGATTCAGCAAGAAAGCTGTTTGATGAATCCCCAGAGAAAAGCTTAGCTGCATGGAATGCTATGATTTCTGGTTATGCTCAAAATGGAGTAACCGATAAGGCGATTGCACTCTTCCAAGAAATGCAAAAATTCAAGATTAACCCGAATCCCACGACGATCACTAGTATTCTTTCGGCATGTGCTCAACTTGGTGCCCTAAGTTTAGGAAAATGGGTTCATGATTTAGCAAGGAAGGAGAATTTTGAGTCGAATGTTTATGTCTCAACCGCTTTAATCGATATGTATGCCAAATGTGGAAGCATACTAGAAGCCCGTGACGTGTTTGACACACTAACACAAAAGAATCCGGTGACATGGAACGCCATGATCTCTGGCTACGGTCTCCACGGACATGCACACGAAGCCCTCAAGATTTTTAACAAAATGGTGGATTTACAAATACCCTTAACTGGAGTCACTTTCGTTTCTGTTTTATATGCTTGTAGTCACGCAGGACTGGTAACAGAAGGAGAGGAGATCTTCTACAAAATGGTTCAAGATCATGGGTTCAAACCGTTACCTGAGCATTATGCATGCATGGTAGACCTATACGGTCGATCCGGAGAATTACAAAAGGCGTTGACTTTTATCAACAATATGCCTGTTGACCCGGGTCCTGCTACATGGGGTGCACTGCTTAGTGCTTGCAAGACTCACAAGAACACTGATTTAGCGCGATTAGCATCAGATAAACTATTTGAATTAGACCCTGAAAACGTCGGTTATCATGTCTTACTCTCAAACATACACACTGCAGACAAGAATTATCATGAAGCTGCTTCGGTTAGACAGGTGGTCAAGACTCAAAATCTTGTAAAGACTCCTGGATGCACTTTAATAGAAATCAACAAAGTCCCACATGTGTTTACTTCGGGCCAACGATCTCATGAGCAAACGGAAGCGATTTACACAATGTTGGAGAAACTAATGGGTAAGATGAGGGAAGCTGGATTTCAAACAGATACAGTGACAGCTTTGCATGATGTTGAAGATGAAGAAAAAGAATAATGGTGAAGGTTCATAGCGAGAAACTGGCGATTGCTTTTGGGCTTATGAACACGGAGGCAGGAAGTGAGATCAGAATCATGAAAACCTTCGGGTTTGCATCGATTGCCATAACTTCACTAAGTTTGTATCCAAGATCACTGAAAGAGTTATTGTTGTGAGAGATGCAAATAGGTTTCATCATTTTAAAGATGGTCAGTGTTTCTTGTGGGACTATTGGTGAAAGTATTGTGTTCATTGATAGTTTAAGGCGGAGTTTGGATCGTTGATGGTTTAGGGAGGGCGTTTGGATCGCTGATAATATGACTAGGCTTTCTGATTGCTGATGGTCGTTTGGATGGTTGATGGAATGGAATTACGGTTTTTATTTGATCAAATTTAGTGTCTGATTCATTTTTTCTGTGAGAAATAAACTCCGGAATGTTGAATTCTCTTAGAACCAAGGAATTAGAGGCCGGAATTGAGGATTTCATAAAATGTAATTGGATAGTTTTTGTTCCAATTTATGTATGTACGGATCAAATAAAAGTTTGAAAAGGAAACCTTACAAGTCATTTCATATTATTATATTTCTGATTCGAAAGATATATATACTATTAGAAATTCATTCAATTCATTTCATATTATTTTATTCCTGATTCGAAAGATATATCTACTATTAGAAACACAAAAGAATGAAGCTGAATTTCAATGCATTTCATTTCATATCAATAAGATTCGTGGGTTGATTCCGTTAACCCGATTTCAGTTGGTTGATCATTTCTAGTACGAGCATGTGTTTAAAACCAACAAACCGTCTAGATAGAAGTCGACCGTCCAATTAGATGTATATTAAGTTCGGTCTACAGTATTATTTTAATAGTTTGGTAGTTTAACAAAATCAGTTCAAACAGCTAAAGGCAACAGTCAACCGGCCAAACCGCTAAAACCAACTTACCCACCCAACTTAACTAGTTTGATTTGTCTTTCTATAAACCGAGTTAGCGGTTTAGCTCAGGATTTCATCAAAACCGACCGAATCAAACCATAAACACTCTGATTTCTATCACTTTAAAAAATCTCTATGAGCCAAATGCACCTCAAGTACCTATACGTATTTGTGGTTTCTATTGTTGAAATAAGCACTTCTTCGATGTAGAAACACATAAAAATATGTTTATTTTTCGGACGAAAAAGTACCAAGTAACATCATCATCCACTAATGTTCTTGTAATAATGACAAGTTGTGTTGGATTAATTCAAAAAATCAAATATTTGGTTTGGAGTAAATTAAAGTTTACGTCCTTAAACCATTCTTGGTCTGCTAAATATAATTTGTTAACTTTTAGACTAGACATAGTGGACATTTCGGGGATGCAAACATGATAACATGGATACAAATAAGATTCCAAAGGATGGTTAAAAGGAACTTCAAACCCATAAGGTGTCGAGTCCTTAATGGGCACCAAACATAACTAAACCACCATTGCACAGTCTTATTTGTAGTCTTTCGTGAAAAACTCATTATTCACAGATCTGTCTAAATCAGATTACTAACATCAAACACTCAAATCATTATTAACAAGAATTCACTCATTTATATAATTTTTAAAGCATGAGCTTTTAAATCCATTTTATTGGGCTTCTTCTATAAGTCTGTCATTTCAAATAGAATTCAGATCCAGCCCTTAAATTTAGAAATCAAATAACTCAATTAGATCAACTTGAATGGCATGAAATTCCATTAACCCGCATAGCCCGAAATTAAATTTGACGATCACCCGTCAACAAATTGAAAATTGGAGCTTCAAGTTTATAAAAAGCCATTTTGAGTTGTGAGTTGACCCCTAAATATATATTTTTAGCAAAAAAGTGACTCAGAAATCTTGAGCTCGGTTGAAAGCTGGGTGTCTCGAAATTAGAACTACTTTGACCTCATAAAGAGTTTGGAGCTTTTCTTTACTCTAATATTAACCATCAACTAAGAGCACAAGGACTGGAACGTTTCTGGTAAATGTTAATACGCAAAATAAAAAATTAAAAAAAACATATGAGGCTTACAGATGTTTAAAGTTTCATTGGTTTAACAGTTTTTTTAAGAAGGCTTCATGCAGATTCTTCTACTTACCAGCTGCTGGTAGTGTCGGCATCACGGGACTGATAAAAATCATCCGGCCTCACAATGTTCACATCCTCAAATTCATTGTCATCTGAGAGTAAATGAAAACCCCAATGGTTTCAATATAGAAGTCATAAAAACGATATATAGGAAAGCATAACATAAGATGACCAGTTGATGCGTCGATAATTATTAGGCATTATGTGGGTTTCTGATCGGAAAACCATAGCAAGGGTGTCTGCAATATGTTAAAAAAACACTTCTCGGACAATTTTGTCCATAAAAACTTGCAAGACGACAGTTTTGATTATCTAATTATAAATGGGTCGATATGGGTTGTTTTGTAACTCAAATTGGTCAAATCTGGATACTTTAGCTAAAAGGGGAATGGGTCGAACAAGTTGAAAGCTGTCCGAAGCAGATTTTTAACGCATACATACATTATTGGAGTAATTTATCATAACAAAAGTATCACGCCAATCATTTATGGAAAATGGATAAAGAGTAAATGCGTCATCCCAACCCTGTCCAGCTCATTTCATCTGTACCAAAAAGAGAGCAGTTTCCCATTTTCACTTTTTACCCAATCATATTGCCATCTCCTCCACCTGGAGGTGTTAAACTAACAAAATATATCCATAAGATACTGAATAAAGAAGGTACCAAGCAACAAAATATTCTGAAAAGGATGAGAAGAGTCACCTTACGCAAGACAAGAGCCACAACAGCATCATTTTCAACCTACAAAAACATGGAGGGAAATGACGAAAACAATAACCGGATGAAGACAACACTAACTACAATGGCAAAGGGTTAAGCGACCATTTCCCATATATAACTACACTCCATCCTGCCCTGAGTCCACATTGTTCCATCTATCCAGGCCAATATCACTCCCCCACCCCCTCACCCACCCCGCCCACGCCCACCACATTACATGCCATCCGTAGCGGTAAGAGATAAACAAATATACACTTATCCTTGATGTAGATGCTACATTTTTATTTTACAAAGTGAAAAGATCGTAGAAGAGCATGATAAACAAAAGTATAAAACATAAAAAAAGGCCCAAAACCTTTTGATCTGCCAATGTCTTTGAATCATCCAAGACTTCTCCAGATGATACTAAAATGAGACGCTGATCATTGATTGGTTGATCAATGAGGTCATGCAACTTTTGCTTAATGTCTAGAATCTTCTCGGTAGCATCGCATTGAATGAAATATGTTGTCTTATTGCGCTTAACACGAATATACATAGCCTGCGTCAAGGTCATAAAAGTGAAAAAAAAAAATTTAGGAGTATAATAAAACACAAACAAACATACCCAGTGGCTATAATAAAGAAAACATAATGAACACTTCCGACGAAGTCAATGATAACGTTTAACCTTCCACTTCAAAGTGGCTACATGCAACATTCTGACACTTATCTATTTCATGTATTAGATATGATGGAATTTTTTTTCCCATAGCACATATATAATTCATTAAGAAGAGCAAGCAATTAATTGTAATTAGGACAAATATATCATGATTTACTGAGAAAAATATTGAAACTCCAAACCAAATCACAAAGGACTAAACATGCCTCCTGTGATATAAAAAAAGGAACCTCAAAACAACAGTATTAAGGCCCAAGCAAATAATAAATTAGGCGTCAAGAATGGTTCAAGACAAACAGATTTAAGCCAAATTCCAACCAAATCTAAATATTGCAGCCAAATTCTGGTCTGAACAGCTAAAACTAGTCTAAAACATCCATAAATGGCCTGGAACCAGCCTAAAATAGCCTAAACGTCTAAAACCCCTACAAATGGTTTGTTGCCTTGCTTAAAGAAACCCTCACTTCTTAAGCCCCTTGAGCCTTAGCCCAAAGCTCACCCCTTTGCACCCTGAGTACGCCTAGTGCCTTTGACTACCTAGATTCTACCATTAATTCTGTTGTTCTTTTTACCAAAAGATGTTGGCTTTATCTCGTTGCTCTTTAACTCGAAGCAGTTCAATACCCATGAAAAAAACCAATGGTATGGTCATCACAATCTTAAATGGAGGCTAACATCACTCTTATAACACTAGTTACAAAAAGCTTGGCCTACTTCTACTACAATTGCAGGGCATCTCCTCAAAGCACATACATACAGCACTACTTGTCGAATTAAGTTCTGATAGATTATCTTTTTTGGTAATAAATCATAAGTATAATGTGCCTCAAATAAAGGCAGAAAACAAGAACACTGGTATTACATCATTTTAAAGAGATGACAAACTTTCTCTAATAAACAGCTCCTTCAAACACAAGATTGATACTGATGTAGTTGCATTCAACACCATTTTAACAATTGCTTTCTTGTAATTTGTATAACCATAAACATACTGACGTTGAAATGCACCAAAATTGACATCCAAACTGGGAATGTAGCTTGTTTCTCATCATATCTAGTTTTCAGAGTTACATAAAGATCCATTAAAATTGAAGGAAAAAACCTAGAAGATTAAATAGAATTCAGAATCAAAATACATCTGACAATGGTAGATGAAGATTCTCTTGATCTCATTCAAAATTTTCAAATCAAGCCGGTTTTAGAGCAAAACTCCTAATGTTTGATCATTGCATGTAAACAAACGATCCTTTTCAGCATTCACTTACCGACTCGATCATGAACAACAGCTTTGTCTCTAGCTCCTATCGATCCTTAATGAAATCACAAAAGATAAATTCCACCAAAGATAAATTCCACCACAGAAATCGAACATCATGCAATTGTCTTACTGCACTCAAGCTTCCATACCCACATCATCTTCGCTAATAACAACAATTCCAATGATTGATCTTGCTAATTGAGCAAATCAATACGGAAATTCAAGCAAATTATACTTCAATCAGATTTTAGCCCTAATTTAGTAATTTTGACGATGACAATCGCAAGTAATATCAAAATTCAATAACTAATGAGAGTGATCAATTAACATTGAAGGCAAGTTAATGAAGAGAAAAAAACGAACCATCTGAATGCTTTGAAGCTCCGACGACGATCTTACACTCAAATGTTCAACCCAAAGCGGTAAATCGCCGGAGTAGTAGACGTAATTTAGGGCTTCTACTTCCTTTATATGCTAAAAAGAGTAAGTTGCACGATGTTCCTATGTTTTGAGGAAATAATAATAATAATAATAATAATAATACACTTAATGTGTGTAATAACAACTTAAAATGCATACATTGGGTTCGGTTTATGAGATTTGTTTGTGTGAGTTGATTTTTTTAAAAAATTAATGTAGATATAACAAGTTGAATATATATAGTTTTTGAATTGTAATAACTTCAAATCTAAACTAGTGGGAAACAGCCCGTGCTTCGCGGCTGGCGGCAACCGAAACTAAACGACACTTTTTTGGCACGCTCAAAAAACGATTATACATTAAATTCAAAGGCTCGGAGTTGACGGTTCATTATGGCTCCAAACGGTGTGTTCACCACACCAAAACAATAAACACCACGTCATTTTTTACATCGCCATCGCCTATCCATATATGTCAAATGAAACACCCAGATCGTGTTAAAGCAATTCCCAAACCAACAATCATCAACAAAACAATTTTGACAAGTCTTCAAATAAGGCCATCCTTATCATCATCGACCTGAAACCTGGGTTATAACAAAAGAAATCCCACACACCGGAGACACGACAACTAATCATCATTAACGGTCTTAGATGAACATGTATCCATCATCATCGAATAAATTCACAACCCAAGAGAATATGCTCAGTCGAACCCACATTTATCATACCGATCTAAGATACGCCAAAAGAAAACAGTCTCGAGTGAACATAGGTTCATCGTCATTGACCCAAGAATCTGAGAGTTCTGATTATAGCCCTCGAGGATAATAACATAGACGTCACCAAAGGCTACCGTTGGTAACATCGAACACTAGCATCCTGAGATGGGAGGCGAGGACATGGCGGCTAAGCCGGAGTGGCCATCGTCGTCGCGCCGCCACCACCAAAAGGTTAGACGAAAACTAACAACAAAAACAACAACCATTCGTATCATCACCAAACAAAATTTACGGTTTAGATCTGAAACACTTGAAAAGTAACCATAAATAACAGATCTGGTCGGAGACGCCACCATAGGCCATCATCGGAGATAACCGGCGACGGCCAGATCAGAGTACTAAACATCAGAAGCTGGTTTGTGGCGATGCAAAAGTCACCAGGAAAAGAACCAAGGCAACGCAAAGCAAAACAGTAGACTAGAGCCACTCCTAGTAAAAAACCCTAAAATGGTGTCGTAGAGAAATAGAGAAGAAGGAGCAACAAATGTAGTCATTAAAACACCATGACGACTGACCATGGGCAGCATATGGCCGCCTGCTCCACCTTGACCATTAAAAGGGAGGCAGAGTGGAAGCATAGCCCACGACCACCACCAAAGCCGCACTGATGATCGACGACGGAGGGGCAACAAACCAAACCACCACTGGCACGGTGAACAATGCCACGAAGAACAACAATGTCGAAGCCGATTCTAGCCATTGCCGGTCACTACCAGAAACCAACCTGGTCTCCATCACTCTTTCTCTCTCTACAAAAAACCCATTCTGGGAGCTAGTACGAGAGAGATCAATAGCAAAGTGGCAGTCACCAAGGGAGACCCTTCCCAGCATTACCGCAAAGACACCACCGTGTGCTGACCAAACCCCACCGTCAGCAACCCACTGACATAGAGTGATGAAGGTGCATAAAACATAAAATCACATAGCACAAAATCCAAGGCAATGCGAAATACCAAAAACACCCTCGCACTGTTCATTTTTAGTTCCTTTTTAAACATATAGGAGAATACCAACTTCTATTAAAAGGATCTATTACTGGCTAGAATTGGGCGAACTATGTTAAGATGTTTGGCAACAGTTGTCATGCACCCTTTGGTTTCGTTTTTCTTGAACTCGATGACCATGAACGTCTACCCTCTGTCTTCTTCGTTGTTGAACCTCATTGTCTTCTTCCCTCTTAATCGCGACTATTTCTTCAGCAAAGACAACCCCCCACACACATGCATCTCTTGACAATTTTGTTCGCTTCTTATCATTGCCTCTTAATACATTTTCATACGTAATTGCTTTCTTCTAACATTAGAGCATTTGACGTATCTTATTTTCCTGACTAGGGACATCTCTTAAGAGATCTGATTACAGTAATTAAAAACTTCTTGAGTTTAATCTTATGAATTTTAAAACTAATGAAAATGTTCAACATCAACATATCTTTTTAATTCTTGTTTATGCATAATTTTTATATTACCATTTCTAGGCAAAACTTAAAGGAAAATCAAACTAAGTCTATTTTTCTCCATAATATATTACTTTGTTTTTTTTTTAAATATATTATTACCTTTTATGCTAATTTTATTTTTGTTCCTTTTAAATATATTAATACCTTTTTATGACAAATTTAGTTGCAGTACTTGGATACCCTTTGTCCCATAGATCTCAAGCTTTTATTTTATTTTTACCTTTTAAAAGCTTTATTGAAAATATATTTTTCTCCACAACAAAGTATCTTCATTACGATGATGCTTTTGAATTGAATCAAGGTTAAATAGTCAATTTCTTTTGTCTTTAGCATTACTTATCACATTTTGTATGTGTATACACCTTAACAAACGATGTTATTAAATGCAGAAACCAAAATAGTTAATTTGTACCTACACGTATATCAAAGAAATACTCGTATGATAAAAATATATGTCACAACCTCCTTTCTAATTAATCAATTGCCTTCATGCATCATTGCACACTCTTCTCCGCATTACTTGTTCCTATAAACCTAACTAGATCTTGTACCATTCGCTGCATCTCGTTTTCATTTATGTCTTGTAAATTTTATTTTTCTTTCAAATTTTCATTATTCACATATACAATATTCACATTAATTTTAATTTCTTAATTTATAAAATGATGTAAATTTTTCATCATTGTTGAATTCTTTAATTATGTTAAATTAAAAAAATATATTAATTTTATACGTTAAGGGATTCATTTTTATTTGTCGCACCGAAGAGTTGAATCTTCGTAGGATTTTTACCTTGTGCTTTATATACAGTAATTGAAACCAATAAAACCTATATTAACCGTACTGTACCGAGCCATGCAGGGATGGAAATTTATTAGAAATTATGTAAAGATAAATACGTACGCAATATGTTACTTTTTATGAGTGAGTTTAGATATGTTTGATTGGCAAGATATGGTGACGAAAACCACTCACCCAAATGAGTTGGACATACTTTAAAAGGCACCATATTTTCCAATTTCATTCTTCTTGACAAAGACATAAAGATGACATGATAAGTTCCAAACTAAGAATTAATGAACCAATGGTTTAAGTCATTAAACTTGGATAACCGATTGTGGTAGGTATAGAATATGTGGCTTTCTCTATCTACTTCTATTGGTCCTAACTCATATCATCATGCAAAGATTATAATTTATGATATAATATATTTTTAAAAGATCTTTAGTTTAGCTAATTATGTGTATTATAAATTCTCGAGTTACTAAATATCACATCTTATGTTTTCTTCCTATTTCTATGTATCAAGTTATAATATTATAAATAAAAAGAAAATATCTATTTTCCTACGCGGAAAACCACTATATTATAATTAAAATTAAGGAAAATTTCATATATTCCCCTATAAACTTTTAAAATATCATATACTAGGTTAGTTCCCGTGTATTACACGGAATGAATAAAAAAATATTAAATAATTATTAATCAAAATTTACACATTATAAAATCATGTTTGAAGATAAAATATGATTATAATTACGTATAAGTAACTACTTTAAGTAAATAAATAATAATATATTTTTCTTAAACTTTGTTTTTATAAGTTTTTTTAAATATTTTATTTTAAGAAAAATGATTTTTAAAGAAAAAGTTCATTGTATTATGTATTTTATAAAATTTTTATTTTAAAAAGTGTGTTTTAATTCAAAAATAGGTTTTTTTGTTATTAAATTATATATTTTCAATTTAAAAATAGTATGAGTAAAATTATTAGTATTAATAAATATAGAGAAATGAGAAATTAATATGATAAGGCTTACAATTGTTTCATGTTTATTTTAGTTTTTTTATAGATAGATATATAGGCTAAATCCCATTAATTAAATGGATTATAGTTAGTAATAAACATAAAGAGTTAGATTAAAATATTTTAATATTAACTATAATTAAAATTATATATACGTAATAGTTTAAGAAATAAAACACTATACTATTTTAACTCTCTTATCTCAATAGTTTCATTTTTTGACATTCGTTTTAAGATTTTTTATTAAATTTTTTTTTATCAAATCTTGATTTTTTTTTAAAACTATGGTTTATAATTATTTTGGTCGTTTTAATAAGACTGTTTTTAAAAGATTTCACCTTTATAATTTTTTTGAAAGAAAACGACTTAAAATTTTTGCTTAAAAATGTTTAGTGTTTTAGAAAGTTTTATATTATATAATTTTTTGCTTTTTATTATTTAGATTTCCATTAAAAGATGTGATTTTTAACTTCCTTCATAAAATATATTTTTAAAAAAAATATAGTTTGATTTTATAAAATCTAGATAAGAGAGAGAAATATAGCAATTAATAAAATTAATTTTTAGTAAGAGAGAGAAACTTGTATTAGTATTTAAATTACTATAATACCCTTTTAGAGGGAAAATCAAAGTGTGAATGTGTAAAAATTTGACAAGTGACAAAAAAGTGGGTTAAAAACATGACAAGTGGTAAAAAAACCTTTTTTTATTAGATACTATAGATACCCAAGTAAAATTTATTCATCATAACTACACGTATAAAACTTTCTAGATATCCTATATACCCCTAAATCATATATGACCAAAATATCATACATATATATATAGATATATCTATATATATATACATATATATATATATATATATATATATATTATATATACTAGTAGCGTGCCCGCGCAATGCAGCGGGTGCGACGCTTTTAAATACGATATTAGTGGTGCGTAAGAACCGTATGCGAATAATATTTTTTAAGAACAAAATTTAAACTTTTACTCCGAAATCATTGAGATCAATCTACTCATAATATTAGAGAACAAAGTAAATATAAGTTATGAAACCGGTAAATAAAACGATAATGAAATAAGGTAACAATCGGATCCGAGAATTCAAGTCTTGAATAACCAAAGCAGAATACGTAAAATCATGAACGTGGAGATAGTTGCATGATTAGAACAATCAATCGTACGCCTCACAGAGCTTGATGATCTCATCGATATTGTTCGACCACCATTCTTCATCCATAGGGGACCCAGGAGTATACTGTGCTTCATCGTCTTTCTGCCTCAGATTTATTCGTACAAATATCCTCAGTCTTTTCAACTTTGACTGGCACCTCAGTAGTTGGAGCAGGGTTAGTCACTGAGAAGAATTTTTTTTAGATTGTTTATTGCAATTTTACAATTAGAGTTATTGGATTATAATTATGTGTAGATACTTTGAACCGAACAAAATTATAAAGACTAAGTCATACCTGGCACGTCTTCCGGGTTAATCTTTGACTCTTCCATAATAGACTTTTATGTTATCTAAAACGAATATGAATTAATTCAGTGTTAACAAATATATCATATTTAAACAGTAAAGGAAAACATTAATCGTCATAATAATTAAAAAAACAATCATGTAATCGTGTTAACAGGTCATTATAGGTATACCAACTTAAGGAAGAACATTTAACAAATACATATTCTTACATTATTGTAAACACACATTTCATAAATCGTGAAACACTTCCCGATATACAACATTCGAAGTGTATACCCCTAGTTGCTTGAAATTTTTTTCAGGATGTACTAAAACCTTGGTATTATCCCGTGATATACCCCTTGATAACGCCACGTAAAGTTGACCATGGGAAAATACAGAATCAGAAGATAAACGCCAACATTTGGAATCGTTTGACCTTGAGCTTTGTTGATTGTCATGGAAAAGCTAAGTCGAATGGGAAACTGTTTTCTTTTCAACTTGAACGGGAACATGTCATCTTCAGAAAGAGTTAGTGGGATTCTTGGCAGAAAAACTCTTTTCCCGGTATGTTGACCAACAGCTATTTCAGCATCAATAACATTGCGCTGGAAACCTTTACATATCAACCTTGTGCCATTGCATAAACCATGCGATGGATTGATATTCCGTAACAATATGATGGGGCATCCAATTTTCAATCGTAGTTTATGAGTCGGTAGACCACTAATAGTTAGTGAGTTTAAGAACTCTACCGGGTAAAAGTTATGGCGGTCATCCTCAACTTCATCGAAACTGTAGTACGTCTTTTCCTCTCCTTGAAATATTTCAATCATCTGATCGTTAATCTCTTCTACACTCTCGTTTTTCGTGGATAATATGCTCTTGATATTATATATTCCGAGGAATGTACATTGTTCTGAACAGACGGAAACACAACATTTATCAATTCTTTTATTGCGTTTCTTTATCCGTGAATCGGATAGACATGTCTTCGGGTATGCATATATAGTTTCCTTCGATAGTCTCTTCGGTTCCATCACCGACTCTTAAAAGAAACTCGGAAAACCACGGATCGTTCAACGCTCTCATGTTTAAGGTCAATCTCATTTTTTTGGTAACAGACCACAGAGGTGACATTCGTAGGCTGGAGTCTACGATTTGTGCACGCGTTCCTCGTTTAATGACCGACAATACCTGTCTAAAATCACCTCCCATTACCATTATTTTTCCACCAAATGGGAGACTGACACCTATAATATCCTGTAGTGTTCGGTCAACCGCCTCTATTGCCTGACGTTTTGCCATCGAGGCCTCATCCCATATGATTAGTTTGGATAACCTAATAATTTCCGCTGCCCCGCTTTGTTTTTTAATATTGCACATCGAATTATTATTAAGAGAAATTGGAATCTTGAACCTCGAGTGAGCCGTTCTGCCACCTGGCATATTATTAGCCGCCGCACCCGATGAAGCGGTGGCTAGAGCGATACAACCACGTGAACGAACTTGAGCCAACAATGCTTTGTACAAAATGTTTTTCCAGTACCACCTGGTCCATCTATAAAGAACACGCCTGGACGATCGTTATCCACATGTGTCATTATTTCATCAAACACCTTTTTTTGGTCTAAATTAAGGTTATCCTTTGCACCTAAGTGTTCAGGCTCAACAACTATCGCGTACTCCTCAACTACCTCACGAGAACATGAGTACTCGGTGCCTTCATCTGTTATGTCCGGAAGATCAAAATCTTTTATATTCCTACCCATGGATTGTAAGAACACCCTGATTTCTGAAAGAACCATATTCTGAACTCGTTGAACACTTTGATATTGTAACTGATAATCTTCAGAAAGTGAATCGAAGTGTTCATTCCAAAGCCTACGAATGTCACCAGGTTCGCAAAATATCATTATTGTTGCGAACAACCTTCTGAGAGAGTTGGGAAACTGAAATAATGACGCCTCTTCGAGACATTGTGATAAACTGTCATCATTTTCTATTAACCCAAACTCAAGTGCTGCTTTCCTAAATGTGGCGTGTTTACACCATTAATCGTGCAAAGATCATCAAAAGAAGTAGGTCCTTTGATATTTGACAATAGTAGTCGTAAGTAGTACCTCTCTCCTTCGGCTGGATTAGCAGAAACAATACGACCTCTTTGCGGCCTAGCTGAACGATGATTCCAGCGTCGATTGGTAGAATTCCATGTAAAGTGTTTTGGAAATCTTTATATAAATATCGTCTTGCCGTTACATCCATTCTATTTGTATCAAAAAACGCAGTAAGCATGGTTCTCTTATCTCTTTCCCTATCAACAATTTCAGACATGATATCATCCTCTCTAAATCTAACCATCTGTTTATTAGGGAGATGAAGCTGTAAGGCCAAGACTGCGGGATGTATGTGAGAAAGTGGGAATGAGAAGATACGCCACATCGCCTCTGGTGGTGAGACATAACGTGCATCCTGATATCTTTTTATCTCATTAATAGCAACACCTGGTTCGGCTTCAGCGATTTGAATAACCTGTTTGTCATGTCCCTTGTAAACATATTTGAAAAGATATTTCACCGACTTTATACTTGAGCAGACCTCGACATTCATATGGCAGTTGAACATCATCAAAAGTCTTGGGTTATATGGGACAACCCATCTATTGTCAAGAATTGTTCCTCGTACGTCAACATTTATTCCGTTGTTTCTTCTTCTGTATATAGGATATGAATCTTCTCCTTGTGTTGTTTGGTCATTAAATTGTCTAGGATAACGAAATCGACAGACCGGTGGATCACCCTGCATACATGGACTATTTTTTCGTAAAACCCCGCAAGGACCATGAATCATGTGCTTCACAACTATCTCATGTAATCTTGGGTATCTGAGTCTGTCTGGAATCTCCGCACAAACAACTTTATCGTAATGGTCTGGATTACTGATTTTATGTTGCCCATGCATGATAAGGAGGAAATGTGCATGTGGCAATCCACGCTTTTGAAACTCGATGACGTAAACGTAAGCCTTAACCTCACCAAGTATATGTTTTTTGAAAAGAACTTCCTTCAGATGCTCGAGTCTAGCACGAAACACCCTAGCCACAAGATCCGGACGATCTTGTGCGGTTTGACCAGGCATTAAATTGTCACATATCTCAGGCCATGAGGATTACACGTCATTGTAAGGAATAGATCTGGTTTTCCGTCATCCTGAACTAAAGTCATGGCGTCCAGAAAACGACGGCGCATATCACGAGGTCCTCCAATGAAAGATGCAGGCAATACAATTTGTTGTCCAACTCTATTTGGATTAACTTCTCCAGCATGGACACAATCCACAATACCTTGGTACAAATCAGCTCTTATCCTAGCTTGGTTGTGTTCACAATACTGTAATCTTGACGTTTCAAGCTTTATGTACACATCCACCACAAATTGCTGTAACAATCGTCCTCCAAAGAGAAGTAGGTTGTCATAAGACCGAATTTGGAACCTGTAGCAGTAGTACTCACGCATCGCCACAGTACTTCTATTACTCTGTGGGTTAGCCTCTGTATGAAAATGCATTTTATACATTACGTTATAAGGCTAGAAACCGTGCATGACCGTAAGGTAAAACGTGTTATGACTTAAAACACATTAAAGAAAATGATACCTCCAACTTCGTCATTCACTGGCTCGTTATCATTACGAACTTCGTTGATTGATTCCCCTACTCGTGGTATGTTAGGATGCCCCCCCCCGGCTCATCATTTAGGAAAAACAGAGGATAACATAGCGGATCATAACATCCATAGTACGGCTGAATAGTTTGACTGTATTCAGACCTACCATAGACTACGATACTTCTTTTATAAGCTGTGATATTATCATTTCCTTCAACCCAAATACCAGCAACCTACGTAAACACGAATATAATTAAGTGATATTAATAAGAATTATTATTTCTATTTAAACTTTAATGAAGTAATAATTTTCTTATAACCTCAGACGTGGTTGGACGGTGTATACCCTCTGGTCAAGTTCAACTGAAGCGTTAAGAGTGACTTTATAGTTGTCTAGTGGTCCCAGCTCTGCAAGACTTCTAAACGTCGTGACATAAGGGTTTGTCGACAGAACTCTGGTTAACGTCTCAGTTATATTCTTATCAAGGTTAGGCCATTGCAGTCTATGTTGTAACTCCGTATCAGGATCATAAAAATACAATTGTAAGTACCTTGGTGTTCCATCTCTTGAAACCAATTGGTCGATCTTATGATAGATACCCTTATGTGCACGAAACGTATATACACCATCTCTCATGTTGGTCAGTGTATCATCCAAAGAAACACCCATTGACGTGAAAGAAAAATTTGTGTTATACGCTCGTATGTTAGTCCTAACATCTTTCCAATATCATCTTGCGACGTGAATAATAGGAACAACGCAGCCGGTATTTCACAAGGTGCTAATTTTGTTTTCCCAGACATGCAACAAAATGTCGGAAATTCGGATTGAAATCTTTTCGCTCCGCAAAACATACAAGGACTCTGTCCTTTTAAGCTAAGAGAATCCCTAGGTATACCAGAAAAACATAATCATATGGATCCTCTTGTGTGTTATGATGTTGCAGGGGCGGTTGAGACTGGACTGTGCTCAGTGGAATTTGCCTCACAATTGGATTACGACATCTACTATCATTCCTCGATCGTGCTACGTGATTGCTATTATCTTGTAAAGCAGTTAAAGGCATCCTTTGTCGTGAGTGATTAGTACCAATTGATCCCGATGAAATGACATGAGGCGTACTTCCATTCATTACCTTTGTTGTTTTCCCATTCTCCTTTTGCAAATAGTATCGTCTATTATAATTTTTTCGCTTCAAAGCTAAATTAGATGCGCTTGTGGACATAAAATCGTTAGGATCCTTTTCTTGACCGTTGCTCATCGGAAAGTTATTAAAACCTTGTTTATAACATAATAACATTATGATTAATATTGGGTATTAGAGTAACCACTACAGATACTATAACATAACAATTAAATTACATGTTAAGAAATAAAATAATATAACTTAGATAACCTATTTGTATGAAATTTGTTTAATTTAGTAATGCAGTTCTTAGTTGTTAATTCACATGCAGCATGTTCTATTATATAGTATAGATATACAATAGGGTTGAATTATGTATAGGGTTGCAAGGTATAAGAACATAAGATTATCCACCCCATAATAAAGAAAACAATTGAAAATGATAAATTATCAAACCATCCAAAAAACATTATAATTTTAAACACATCTAACATCTATAGTAAACAAAATATAAAGGAAATTCAAACTTGAGTCTGAACGAACATAGAATATAATAGAGAAATAACTTTTAAATATAACGGGCCTCTGGAATCTTGGGTTCAACAATAACTCGAGTGTAATTAGTTGATCGTAAAATATTTCCTATAAACGAAACATAAAATTCGTATAAGCTATAAAATACAACAAAATTCATTTACTATATGTATGTATAAAATGTAGAGTAGCACATACTGTATGACAAACGAACCAACTTCACTCGTGATACATAGACAATAGATTTGTCTAAAATTGAACGGAAAGTTTGAAGCGTGTGAATCTCCCGTGAGTCATATAACGTTAATTGTATTATGTGACCGCTATCACATATAATGTAACACCCCAACCCGGAGAGGCTGACGTGTCACTATTACAGATATCAAATCAAAAAACCAAATCCATAATATTAAAGAGATAATTTCAAACACAACCAGATAATCCGAAGAACCTAATTAAGTTATTCATTACATCAATTAAAGTAAATCCAATCTTGATCTTCAACCACTCTTCACTGATTTCCCGGAACCCCTTGATTACCTACAAATCAATAAGAAACACCACAAAAAGGAAATACGGCTGAGCCAAAAGTTGCTCAGTGACGGAAATAACAATAGTAACAATACGAAGCATAAAATACTATATCTGAATACTGAACGGATCATATGATACTGAAACGGAAATCTGAATCTGAACATATAATACTGATACTGAACTGAACATGTAATACTGAAATGAACTGATCTACACGACGCGTATATACAAACAAATAAGTCGTGTAACATAAGAAGTACCCAGAGCCAAAACTGAACTGATAAGTACATAGCTAGCTAGACTATGCACTAATGAGATGGTGTGTGGGGCGTACACACATGATTCCATCCCCGGAACTGAACTGAACTGAACTGAACTGAACTAGGATCGATCCATCCGCCTCCCAGATATTATGGCCAAAGTACTACCTGAGTACTAACGTGTTAACGGAAACGCCGTGAACTATTTATTACACACCGTCACGAAAAGTGTCACATCATTGACGCCACAATGACATGTCGGAGAGCTCGGGTAACAGAGTATCAAATCAAATGGTAGTACAACTACCAACATATAACGTATCAACAGAACATTTATAGGAACATGCAATAATGAGCACAATTATACAATATATATTGCATGCTACAGGTGTCAATAAATAATACTAATGAGTCGAATGAATCGGAACATAATCAAATAATACGGATATACGAATAATAAAGGCTAAACGATTCATATTAACGGAAATAACGTATTAAAAATCCGTACTACAAAGTAACGGAATAGAATTTATACTATGATGAAGTTAACCAAGAATCCGTACCTTATACACGAATGACAATAATCAGAAAAAGGTTTAGGCTCGGTTAACGCCGCGAGGACCTACG
Source organism: Flaveria linearis (assembly GCA_024085815.1). Classification (NCBI taxonomy): domain Eukaryota; kingdom Viridiplantae; phylum Streptophyta; class Magnoliopsida; order Asterales; family Asteraceae; genus Flaveria; species Flaveria linearis. The sequence continues at coordinate 20,166,640 of CM044004.1, forward strand.
ATAACGTAACGCAAATTATAATCTGAAAAATTCCAGTTCTGCCCTTGTCTTTTCGCACTCGTTAAAAATACTAAACGACATTTAAAAATTCTGAAAATCTCCAGTTTACTAGATTAGTGATTTCTAAACAACTTTCATTTAGAAAAGTTTCTGATTTGGATTACCGAAATATGAGAAAAACGTGGATCTTTACAGCTGCGCAGAACTGCTAGCTGTTACGAAAACGACTATTTGGAGGTCTAAACGAATGAGTTTTCCTAAGTTTTATATATCAACAGATTCGTCTTTCGACGAACTTCGTCGTGGACATAAGATTTAACTGATTTGAATCTGTTATGAAGAAGTTATGGCCTCTGTAAGTTGGCTGTAAAATACGAGCCTAAATCAAGGGTATTTTGGTAAACCGTAAAATTATTTCTAGTTAAAATACATCCGTTACTGGTCTGGAAATATTTTTATAAATAAGTATAATTCATGATTGACTTCTGAAAAATTTGGCTAATCATATTAAGAATCCGTTTGTCATTTATAAAATCACATCCCAAAATGCTCATGAAAACTAGTTAAACGTGTGACTTGTTTAAATGCTCGGTTAAGGTCTAAATCTTAATTTGGTCAAAATACTTATATTTTCAGTGGCTAAAACAATATCAAGGTGGGTTCATATTAAGTTTACTAAGTTAAGCAAGGAAAGTATGTTTAAAAAAAATATAAACCGAACATAAACGAGTATCTATGCGAACGGCATCATATGATCAAGGGCAGTGAACTAAAATACTAATTTGGATATCTAAGATTCAAGGTAACGTAATAACTAATAACATTTTAATGATTCCCACTATTTAGAGTTTATTTTTTTATAAAGATAAATTAATTATAACATTTGTAATATTTATATATAAATCGTTAAGGTTTTAAATCAATAAATTTACAGAAAATGATTAAATAACTTTTAAAATAACAAGGTTCATAAAACTAATTTCTATAATTTTTTAGAAATTTTACATAATTTTTTTAAGGCTGAAAAAGCTTTAAAAAAATAGTTGAAGGTACCCGGGTTCGAACCCGGGACCTCTAGGTTTGAGCACATGTGACTAACCAGTGAACCAGGGCCGAAGCCTTAGTATTCCCTTGGTTTTTAAACCTTTTAACCATAAACAAAATCATCCCTAATTCATATAAACCCTAGATTCGTTTGGGTCCAAATTGACACACCAAACGATCATGTGAAAGCTGATAACCATAGGGCTTTTGTTCCCCATGTCTAAACGAGTATGTAGATGTAAACAATTACCCGAATGGTGTCGATTTGGAACTGAACTCGATCAAGAACAGTCGCGATCGTAGTGCTCGATGGTTTAATGGGCAATTGTTGATGATACTCAAATTAAATTGACAGGAAGCTACGTATGATGATCTAGAAGCAAAGCCCCTTATCAATTACAGTTAAATTGATCGTAGATGGGGTTTTGATAGGAGTTGCAGGTCGACGGGTTCGTGGAGTTTGAATGGTTTGTTTCGGTTGATTTTTGATGATATGGAACCCAATGGAATGTTTTAAACGATGAAATGATGGTATGTGCATAATCAATTTGATTAATTTTTGTCTAGTGCGTGATTGTGGATGATGTCGGCCGAAAGTTGATTGTGGGTCGGAATACTCCAATTTTTCAATTGAATCGAGGCATAGGATTCGCATTTTGCATAAAAGGTTGTCGGGGATCAATTATTGAGTCAAAACGCGTGTTTTTGGATCGTGGAGGCTCGCCGGAGTCGACGGCTCTGGCCGGAACATAGTTCGACGGGGAGAGGGAAAACAGAATGTGTTTTCACAATTTTACAAAATGGTCCCTGTAGTTTTCATCTTTTTAATTCTTGCACAAAACCTATAAATTCAAGTTTTCAAAATAGCAAAAAACACCCCCTGCACTTTTATTATTATTATTATTATTATTATTATTATTATTATTATTATTATTATTATATATATATATATATATATATATATATTTTTTATGTGTGGGTATTATAATTCTACCCCCCTTAAAATAATTTCGTCCACGAAATTGCTAGGTACAGCTTGAACAAAGATATGGCGTAACGTACACGGAGTACTGTGATGTTCAAGAAACAGATAACTAATAACGGAAACATATAAATACAATAACTAAGGGGTAAACAGATACGGATATTGTGAACGGATTTCATCTTCTATCTCCCATGTAGCTTCACGTTCGGAATGGTTTTTTCCATAATACTTTAACAAAAGGAATAGTTTTCCTACGCATAATGCGCTCTTGTCGGTCAAGTATGGCCTCGGGTTCCTCCTCAAATGATAAGTTCACGAATCAAATGAAGTGGGTAGTTAACCACATGAATAGGATGATAATTGTATCCCCTTAAAAGAGATACATGAAAGACGTTATGCACATGTGACAGTTGAGGTGGTAAAGCCAAACGATACGAAACCTCACCAACTCTTTCTAGGATTTCAAAGGGTCCGATAAACCGTGGACTAAGCTTCCCTTTTAGACCAAAACGTCGTACGCCCTTGCAAGGCGAAACCTTCAGGAATACCTTGTCACCGATCTTAAACTCCAAAAGTCGACGGTGTCGGTCTGCATAGCTTTTCTGTCTACTTTGAGCTTCTTTTAACTTTTCTCTAGCAATAGCAACTTTTTCATTCGTGATTTGAACTAACTCGGGTCCTTCGATGACTCTTTCACCGACTTCTTCCCAACAAATAGGTGCTCTACATTTACGACCATACAATAATTCAAAGGTGCCATGCCAATGCTAGCTTGCCAACTATTGTTGTAAGCAAACTCGACCAAACACAAGTATTCATCCCAGTTCCCAGTCCACTCTAAGGCACAAGCTCGAAGCATGTCCTCAAGTGTCTGAATAGTACGCTCCTACTGACCGTCAGTCTGATAATGAAACGCCGTACTAAACCTCAACTTGGTACCCCATGCAGCTTGCAAACCCTTCCAAAAGCGAGAAGTGAACCTCGGTCTCGATCAGACACGATAGACACCGGAGTGCCATGAAGTCTAACAATCTCTTGTGTAAACACTTCAGATAGTTTGCTAACCGAAAATCCTTGCTGAATTGGAAGAAAGTGAGCTGACTTTGACAATCTGTCAACGACAACCCATATCGTATCATTTTTCTTAAATGTCCTTGGCAACCCTGTCACAAAATCCATGGAAATATCATCCCATTTCCATACAGGAATAGGTAGTGGCTGAAGCAAACCACTAGCTCTTTGATGCTCAATCTTGACCTGTTGACAAGTAAGGCAACGGCTAACATACTTAGCCACATCCTCTTTCATTCCATTCCACCAAAAGTTCTGACGAAGGTACATCCGGATGACGGAGAACTATGTGCCTCAGCTAATAACGATAGATCCAGGATGAATAGAAACGGAGACTATGTGCCTCAGCTAATAACGATTCTCGAAGAAGAATCATTAGGCACACATAAACGTTTACCACACAGATTACTCCGTGCTCATCCACTCTGAATTCTGATTGTTTACCAATCTCCACATTCTGTAAGATTGCCCAGAGTTCACCATCGTCTTTCTGTGCGTTCTTAATCCGGATATTAAGTCTGACTCAATCTGGAGTGCTGCGAGATATCCGTTGCTCTTACCAATAAGTAGGCTAATACCCAATCTATCAAGATCAGTAATGTTCTGAGGCTGTAACTGTAGAGAGGCTACTGTTCCTGAGCTCTTCCTGCTAAGAGCATCAGCCACCACATTGGCCTTTCCCGGATGATATTGAATATTGGCATCATAATCTTTTAACAACTCTAACCATCTTCTCTGCCTCATGTTTAGTTCCTTTTGTGTGAAGATATATTTCAAGCTCTTGTGATCAGTAAAAATATCACAAGTCTCTCCGTAAAGATAATGACGCCATATTTTCAACGCGAAAATAACAGCAGCGAGTTCAAGATCATGCGTAGGATAATTTACCTCGTAAGGTTTCAACTGTCGTGAAGCATAAGCAATGACCTTACCATGCTGCATTAGCACACATCCAAGTCCCTTTTTAGAGGCATCGCTGTAAATATGATATCCACCCGTGCCCGATGGAAGTGTGAGAACAGGAGCAGACACCAATCTTTTCTTGAGCTCTTCAAACTTTTCTCTCGTTCGTCATTCCAAGAGTACTTAACCCCTTTCCTTAACAGTTGCGTAAGGGGTAAAGCTATAACAGAAAAACCTTCAACAAATCTGCGGTAGTAACCAGCAAGGCCAAGAAAACTACGGACTTCTGTGGCTGAGGTCGGTCTAGGCCACTTAGTGATCGCCTCAACTTTAGCAGGGTCCATCATAATACCCTCCGCAGAAACAACATGACCCAAAAAGGCTACCTTGCTCAGCCAAAATTCACACTTTGAAAATTTAGCATAAAGCTTCTTTTCGCGTAGTTTTCGAGCACGATACGAAGATGATTCTCATGCTCCTCCTTACTTTTAGAATAAATTAAGATGTCGTCGATAAATACAATGACGAACTTATCAAGGAACTTGCGGAAGACTCGGTTCATTAGGTCCATGAATACGGCCGGGGCATTAGTTAACCCGAACGGCATAACCAGGAACTCATAGTGACCATACCGAGTACGGAAGGCAGATTTAGGGACGTCAGACTCCTTGATCTTTAACTGATGGTAACCAGACCTCAGATCGATTTTAGAGAAACACTTTGCACCCTGAAGCTGATCAAATAAATCATCAATACGAGGCAGAGGTTAACGATTACGGATAGTGATCTTGTTGAGCTCTCTGTAGTCAATGCGAGTCTCAAAGAACCATCTTTCTTCTTCACGAATAGGACCGGTGCGCCCCAAGGCGAGACGCTTGGTCTAATAAATCCCAAATCTAGTAATTCTTGTAACTGCTCCTTTAACTCTTTTAGCTCCATAGGTGCCATACGATACGGTGCCTTAGAAATCGGCTCCGCACCTGGAACAAGATCAATAGTGAATTCTACCTCGCGATCTGGTGGAAGTCCGGGTAACTCCTCAGGAAACACGTCAGGAAAATCACATACAATCAGATAATCAGATATGTTCGGCTTTTCAGAAGATGTGGCTTTCACTGAAGCTAGGAATCCCACGCAACCGTGCGATAAGAGTTTCTGAGCTTTAAACGCAGAGATGATTTTCAACGATTTCCGAGGCTGAGTTCCTTGATAAACGAGTTCAGGGCATTGAGGATTTCCAAATAAAACCCGACGAGTCTGGCATTCTATAGTAACGTGATGTCGAGTTAACCAGTCCATACCAAGTATGACATCAAAGTCACTCATTTGCATAGGAAACAAATCAGCTTTACGAATAATAGACTCGATTCTGATCGGACAATCTCTATAGACATGCGAGATGATAGTCGACTCTCCTAATGGAGTTGTAATAGCCAAAGCGTGCTCTAACGCAGTCGGTGCAGTCCTTAAGTACTTAGCAAACAAATGAGATACGACAGAATGCGTAGCGCCCGTATCAAACAAGACATAAATATCCCGCTTTCTTATGCAAAGGGTACCGGAGATCATACCTAGGGCATTTACTATCAGTATCGGATAAGACATATATATGCATATAATACGTTGCTAACTAAAGGGGTCAGAAATATACCTGGTGCGTTAGCTGCTTCATTTGCAGTGAGTGCAAAACTCGTCCTCCAGTTGCAGGTTTAGCTTGATTCCCTCCAGCGTTATTACGAGGGTCGCGCTGAGGGCAATCCCTAATCATGTGTCCTGCACGTCCGCATCGGAAACATAATCCTCCGGCCAGACGACAAGCTCCCTTATGAAGTTTCCCGCATGTGTTACACTGAGGGATAGCATTCCGATCCTGATTAGGGTGCTGCTGATTTGGTGGTTGAGTACGAGTAGGAGTCTGCTGAGTCTGATTATGAGTTGATTTCTGGTTCTGGTTTCGATTCTTCCATGATCGAGAGTTATTGTTGTTGTTGCGATCGAACGGTTTCGACGGTCTCGTGGTGGTGAAGACTGATTCTTATTCGTATGAGAAGATGACTGATCATGGTCATTCTCTCTAGGCCGCTTACGGTTATCATCATACGACTTCCTTCCATTCTTTTATCATTATATAGGTTTTTAACAGCATCAACCACTTCATTAATATCTTTAAACCGATGATTCAATATAAACTTTCGATCCCTTTCACATATGGCCCACTGAAAATTTTCTGTCTGCTCTTGCGGTGAGCCTGCAGATGCACCAAGAAAACTCACCAACCGCGTAAATCGTGTCTTGAAATCTGTTATGTGCTCGTCATCCCTCTGTCTAATATTAGCATATTGTCTACGATACTCAGTGCGGTCAGCAGCAGTGAAGTATTCCTCATAAAACATTCCTCGGAATTTATCCCAAGGAAGTGTAGCTGCATATTCATTTCCTCCTCTAGCTTGTTTCACAGTCGTCCACCATCTGTGAGCATCATCTTCTAACTTGTAAGTAGCCAACCTTACTTTGTATACGTCCTCAACGCCAAGTACCTCAAACAATTTCTCAATATGACTGATCCAGTTTTGCACCTCGACCGGATCATTGGAAGTACTGAAAGACTTAGGCCTTTGCTTCTGAAAACGTTCCAACCAGACATGAATACCATCACGGGGGTGGTGTATTATCACTGGAAGGTGCTCCTGTGTTGTTCCCGCCAGAAGGTGGCTCTGAGTTATTTCCACGGTGGAGGTCCTGTGTTGTTTCCCTCCGAATTTACCTGTTGCATCTGCTGGATGACTGTTTGAGCAGTCTGAGTCATCAGATTAGGGAGTATTCCAGAAATAGCAGCGTTTACGGCATTAGCAACGAGGGTTTCAAGAGGAGTATCAGATGAGGGGCCATTCGAGTTATTGCGGTTGTTCACACGTCTCTTAGGAGCCATCTGAAATGAAGATACACGTGTGAATACTGGAATTTTGATTGGGAACAAAATTAGATCCTAACCCAACGTCTACCCATTACCTCACGAGTTTATTATTAATGTTTAAGTTTTCTACAGGAAAGAGCCTTTGCTCTGATACCATAACTGTAACACCCCAACCCGGAGAGGCTGACGTGTCACTATTACAGATATCAAATCAAAAACCAAATCCATAATATTAAAGAGATAATTTCAAACACAACCAGATAATCCGAAAGAACCTAATTAAGTTATTCATTACATCAATTAAAGTAAAATCCAATCTTGATCTTCAACCACTCTTCACTGATTTCCCGGAACCCCTTGATTACCTACAATCAAATAAGAAAACACCACAAAAAGGAAATACGGCTGAGCCAAAAGTTGCTCAGTGACGGAAATAACAATAGTAACAATACGAAGCATAAAATACTTATATCTGAATACTGAACGGATCATATGATACTGAAACGGAAATCTGAATCTGAACATATAATACTGATACTGAACTGAACATGTAATACTGAAATGAACTGATCTACACGACGCGTATATACAAACAAATAAGTCGTGTAACATAAGAAGTACCCAGAGCCAAAACTGAACTGATAAGTACATAGCTAGCTAGACTATGCACTAATGAGATGGTGTGTGGGGCGTACACACATGATTCCATCCCCCGGAACTGAACTGAACTGAACTGAACTGAACTAGGATCGATCCATCCGCCTCCCAGATATTATGGCCAAAGTACTACCTGAGTACTAACGTGTTAACGAGACGCCGTGAACTATTTATTACACACCGTCACGAAAAGTGTCACATCATTGACGCCACAATGACATGTCGGAGAGCTCGGGTAACAGAGTATCAAATCAAATGGTAGTACAACTACCAACATATAACGTATCAACAGAACATTTATAGGAACATGCAATAATGAGCACAATTTATACAATATATATTGCATGCTACAGGTGTCAATAAATAATACTAATGAGTCGAATGAATCGGAACATAATCAAATAATACGGATATACGAATAATAAAGGCTAAACGATTCATATTAACGGAAATAACGTATTAAAAATCCGTACTACAAAGTAACGGAATAGAATTTATACTATGATGAAGTTAACCAAGAATCCGTACCTTATACACGAATGACAATAATCAGAAAAAGGTTTAGGCTCGGTTAACGCCGCGAGGACCTACGATAACGTAACGCAAATTATAATCTGAAAAATTCCAGTTCTGCCCTTGTCTTTTGCACTCGTTAAAAATACTAAACGACGTTTAAAAATTCTGAAAATCTCCAGTTTACTAGATTAGTGATTTCTAAACAACTTTCATTTAGAAAAGTTTCTGATTTGGATTACCGAAATATGAGAAAAACGTGGATCTTTACAGCTGCGCAGAACTGCTAGCTGTTACGAAAACAACTATTTGGAGGTCTAAACGAATGAGTTTTCCTAAGTTTTATATATCAACAGATTCGTCTTTCGACGAACTTCGTCGTGGACATAAGATTTAACTGATTTGAATCTGTTATGAAGAAGTTATGGCCTCTGTAAGTTGGCTGTAAAATACGAGCCTAAATCAAGGGTATTTTGGTAAACCGTAAATTATTTCTAGTTAAAATACATCCGTTACTGGTCTGGAAATATTTTTATAAATAAGTATAATTCATGATTGACTTCTGAAAAATTTGGCTAATCATATTAAGAATCCGTTGTCATTTATAAAATCACATCCCAAAATGCTCATGAAAACTAGTTAAACGTGTGACTTGTTTAAAATGCTCGGTTAAGGTCTAAATCTTAATTTGGTCAAAATACTTATATTTTCAGTGGCTAAAACAATATCAAGGTGGGTTCATATTAAGTTTACTAAGTTAAGCAAGGAAAGTATGTTTAAAAAAAATAAAACCGAACATAAACGAGTATCTATGCGAACGGCATCATATGATCAAGGGCAATGAACTAAAATACTAATTTGGATATCTAAGATTCAAGGTAACGTAATAACTAATAACATTTTAATGATTCCCACTATTTAGAGTTTATTTTTTTATAAAGATAAATTAATTATAACATTTGTAATATTTTATATATAAATCGTTAAGGTTTTTAAATCAATAAATTTACAGAAAATGATTAAATAACTTTTAAAATAACAAGGTTCATAAAACTAATTTCTATAATTTTTTAGAAATTTTACATAATTTTTTTAAGGCTGAAAAAGCTTTAAAAAAAATAGTTGAAGGTACCCGGGTTCGAACCCGGGACCTCTAGGTTTGAGCACATGTGACTAACCAGTGAACCAGGGCCGAAGCCTTGGTATTCCCTTGGTTTTTAAACCTTTTAACCATAAACAAAATCATCCCCAAATTCATATAAACCCTAGATTCGTTTGGGTCCAAATTGACACACCAAACGATCATGTGAAAGCTGATAACCATAGGGCTTTTGTTCCCCATGTCTAAACGAGTATGTAGATGTAAACAATTACCCGAATGGTGTCGATTTGGAACTGAACTCGATCAAGAACAGTCGCGATCGTAGTGCTCGATGGTTTAATGGGCAATTGTTGATGATACTCAAATTAAATTGACAGGAAGCTACGTATGATGATCTAAAAGCAAAGCCCCTTATCAATTACAGTTAAAATTGATCGTAGATGGGGTTTTGATAGGAGTTGCAGGTCGACGGGTTCGTGGAGTTTGAATGGTTTGTTTCGGTTGATTTTTGATGATATGGAACCCAATGGAATGTTTTAAACGATGAAATGATGGTATGTGCATAATCAATTTGATTAATTTTATTGTCTAGTGCGTGATTGTGGATGATGTCGGCCGAAAGTTGATTGTGGGTCGGAATACTCCAATTTTTCAATTGAATCGAGGCATAGGATTCGCATTTTGCATAAAAGGTTGTCGGGGATCAATTATTGAGTCAAAACCGCGTGTTTTTGGATCGTGGAGGCTCGCCGGAGTCGACCGGCTCTTGGCCGGAACAATAGTTCGACGGGGAGAGGGAAAACAGAATGTGTTTTCACAATTTTACAAAATGGTCCCTGTAGTTTTCATCTCTTTTAATTCTTGCACAAAACCTATAAATTCAAGTTTTCAAAATAGCAAAAACACCCCCTGCACTTTTATTATTATTATTATTATTATTATTATTATTATTATTATTATATATATATATATATATATATTTTTTTTTTTATGTGTGGGTATTATATATAATATATATCATTAGAAAAACAATAGTAAATTTACCTATATCTAAAAAAATATATAAATTCAAATTGAAAGAATGCCTTACGTAAAATCTCGAAGAAACATCAAAAAATGTCTAAATCGCCGCTCACCATTGACAATTCTACCGACGACATCTACAACCAAATAATTTGATATTCATTTTATTTACTAAAAATGTTGAATACTATTTAAAGATAAGTGGGTATTGGATAAGTTATACGTACCCGTAATTATTTTTTCATAATTGTTGTCGTCTAAAAGCATTTTAATAGAAGGCACAAACGGATAAACACGAAACCCTCTTGGTATGTGTATTGATATTTTTATAATTTTAGTGAACTCGTTAAATACAATCTTGAAATCACTCCATACTAAAAGGTAGTTATCCTGTTTTGGCCACTCTTTGTATTCAAATTTCTCTATCCTGAAACGGCTTAGAATAATCATGCTGCCCATCAGATCAACCTCTTTGTAACCTTCCATGAAATGTGCTGGTATAAATCCAACTAATTTTTTCTCTACAAAGGAATTAAGATAGTGCTTTAGATATATATATATTTTTATATTTTATAAAATTATAAAATATTAAATTTAGATCTTACGTGTTGGTCGAGAAAAACCACCAACAGTTTCTTTTCAGACTCGAATTTCAAAACGAAGTCAACCCATACAAAACTCACTGTATAGCAAATACAGTTTTGTGTGACGGATGAAAAATCATCAACAATGGCATGCAGTTCCATAATGAAGTTGTCCTTCATTTAAAAATAAAACATATTACTATATAATCTTTAAAATAAAGCATAACACTTTATTGTAATAACAATTGTTTCATTATTGCCAAAGTAGATCATGTACTTGAAAAATCATCTAATAGAGAAACAAACCAAGTGTCTAACAAAAAGGAAATAAACGATAGAATGATGTAGAATCTAAAATCCAGGTGACAATATTGTTTCCGTGTAGATTGCACCGTGAATAATACCACCAAAAGGGTAGGGTGTATAAATCCTGCCACATTGAACCTGAGATCGATTTCAAAAACCTGCCCCCAATCCGTGATCACAAGAGTTGACCCACTTAGGTTGTAATGTGTCAAAGATGTAATTGTTGGTAATGGAAGGCACACCCTGTAAGGATATGTAAATATCTTTATCCACATACCATTATATAGCTTCCATAACTCCAACGGCCTTTCGTAGTAACCGCTGGAACAATACATATGAAGTTCTGATCGTATACTGTCAAATGAACCATTAGGACCAAGACCTCCGACATTCGGATACGGTAATTCTGAAAATTGATGTGTGTTAACGTCAAAGCGAATAACTCGCATGTTACTTGCAAGCCAATATTCCTTGACTGGGAAGTACACAACATCTCCACAGAATGTTCCTGAACACCACCAGTAGGTATCACCATGGTACGGTCGTTTTTTTAGAAAGGGTGTAGATTTCCACGAGCCCCTACGCAAAGAATACACGAAAACTGCAAGAGTACCTCGCCGACGTTTTATGTGGATAATATTGTAATCAAAGTGGCGTCAACATAGAAACCAACTGCATCTTTTCTTGCGTTAAAGAATCCCTGTTTAGTAGAGTTGGACAACATTTTGGCGGCGCCAGTTACTGGATTCCACACAAGCAAATCCCACGTGTTTCGAAGGCTAACACAAAGCATCCCATCCAGACTTGATAAGAACATTAGGTTTTTTGGTTGAAAACCAAGCGGGGGAGTAACATTCTTACTGACTAAGTAATCACTGTCATGATAATTTAACGATCTAGAAATGCATGTCGACATACGACTTGTGGTTAGGATTTTCTGATCCAGAGATTCTCGCATGTGTTGGGAGTATGTTTTTAAAAAGCAGAGGTCGACATGTACGTTAACCATTCTTTGCAAACACACTTGCATTTAACCAGAGCTTTTGGAGGAAGTCGTGCAATTATCTCCAGCATAAGAATCAAAAACAACTGAGGAGGCATAGTCGCTTTTTATCTAAAATGAAAAGTAGAAGAATAATATTATAATATAAAAACATAAGAAATTAATTTACTAAAAATAAAAATGTTAGTAATCTAATATAATTTATATGTGAAAGTTATCATTATAAAAACGTACAGTGACAAAATATAAAAAATTATAGAGAAATATAGTAATACATAGAGCATATAATATATATAAACATAAAATACTTAGGTAATTAACCTCTAAAATAGATCGTAAGTAAAGAAAAATTGTTAAAAGCTAATTTTTTTTTCTAAATGCAACAATTAAAATTGTAATATTATACAAATTTTATTTGTATAATATTAGGGTAGGTGATATTATACAAATTGTATAATATTATACAAATTATACAAAATTTATTTGTATAATTTACAATTAAAATTGTAATATTATACTAATTATATTTGTATAAAGTGTAAATTTATTTTATATAACATAGTTCAATTGGGGTAGGTGTGGGGTGGACGGTTGTATAGATACACATCGGGGATCTAGGATGTCATCCATTTTGTCTTAGGGTTTCAAGAAACCCAAACGAAAACCGCTGATCCAAGAATCATCCCGGTTGATGTTGTTTCATCGGTTTATAGTTTGTGCATGTAGAGGGTTCCTCACGGTTCTTCCCGATTGTTTCACCCTTTTTCTTTCGTTGTAATCTACTGTCGAATATGGTTTTCGGACCAGATGGGTTCGGGATTCAAATGCGAATCCACCCTTTGACAGTATTATACATCCATAGCGCCCAACATCATCTCGATGATTATCAACATCCGTGATTCTTTGTATTCAACAGTCGATTAGGGTTCTTGGTCCCGAGGGTTTGGGGCTTCACCTACACTCAACCCTTTGACGGTATTCTATATCGACATTGTTCAATATCGTTTGGATGTTTGTAACCATCCATGTTTAGTTGTATTCGACAGTCGATTAGGGTTTTCGGACCCTAGGGTTTCTGGATTCACCTTCACTGCACCATTTGACGGTCTTCTAGATCCACAATTTTAGAGGTATGAAAGTTCTTTATTTATCTACTTTCTCTGTGTTATTAGACATCGCTGAGTTGGTGTTGGGTTTAGGGTTAGATGTTTATGCAACTGAGATAGTAATTACATTTTATGATTTTCGTTATTAATGGTTCAGGGTTTAGTTGTGATTTGTCATATATAAGATTGATATTGTTGGTGTTTATTTTCTTTTAAGTGTTTGTGATATCTAGCTGTTGATGTTGTTTGCGATGAGGGTTTGTGATTGAATCAGAATTATAAGTTTGAGTTTGATGGTGGTTTTATCTAGTTGATGTTCTTGTGCTTGATTAATGTTTTTTCAGAAAGCCAATTGTTTTGTTTCTGTGTTTGTTGCATTTTTTTCTCAAGCATATTATAATTTTTTTACAGAACTACAACATTAATGCTAATCAACTTCATAAATGCAGATTGGTGGTGTGATGCAGATTCTGTATGGTTTAACCTTGAAAGATAACTAAAATGGTAACCAATCCCGTGTAAGGCATCCAAACCTTTGACAATTTGCAAGTACCCTCACCGGTGTTAATACTTGGTCTATAGGCAGGTACTCTTAATTACTTGTTTATTTAATTCTGTTATAATAACATGCTTAATGAATTTTGATTTATTATGGATTATTTGTGTGGCTTGTGTGCATATTAGTAGTACTATAGAGAACAATCATACCGATTGATTAACTCCTTAGACGTGCTTGTCCGACCTTCATTAGAGAGGTTAGGAATCCGGCCTCCGTCTAAGCTTCGTTAACTATTAGTATGATTGGTTTATTATTTTGAGGATGAGTGTTTCTACAATACAACATAATACGGTTATAGTCTTAGTTTCTTTATTTGTAATTGATATTTTGATATACTTGTAATTGTACATCAAATGATTTAAACGTGCATTTGTAGTTTTATGTGTTATTGTTAGTGTGTTGCTGATGTGTGTGTTTATGTTCTTCTGTGTGTGCTTGTGTACATTTATATGTGTCTAAATATTTATGTTTATAATTGTATGTTGCTGGGTTATATGAGTTAATTATATACAATAAATACAATTATTCTAAAACTAACCTAAATATATAAGATATTTTTCATGACTTTGTTGATTACTGGGTCAGGGTGTAGTTTTGGATTTGCAAATATATGTTAGAATTTGGTGGTGATTATTTATTGGTTGATTTTGTTATGCTTGATTACTGATTTTTGAGATTTCACATTGAAATAATTAATCATGTTATTGTGCTTTGTTTAAATATTTGACATATACGGTAAAACTTTAAACCAAGGAAATTCCAAAGGTGACATGTATTTTAAACTGTTCTATACGCGGGTACTCTTTAGTACTTTTTATTTTATTATGTTATAACAACATCCTTAATTTATTTTGATTTAAGGTGGATTATTTGTGTGTGTCTTACGTGCATATTAGTAGTACTATAGAGAACAATCATACTGAATGATTAACTCCTTAGTCGTGCTTGTCCGACCTTCATTAGAGAGGTTAGGAATCTGGCCTTCGTCTAAGCTTCGTTAACTATTAGTATGATTGGTTTATTATTTTGAGGATGAGTGTTTCTTTAATACAGATTAATACAATGATAGCCTTTGTTTCTGTATTTGTACTTGGTATTTTGATATCCTTGTAATTGTACATCAAATGATATAAACGTGCATTTTTTAGTGTTATGTGTTATCGTTGGTGTGAGTGTAATGTGTGTGTTTCTGTTCTTCTGTGTGTGCTTGTGTACTTTTACATGTGTCAAATAAGTTAATTTTATTACGGTATGTTAATGGATTATATCTTGATAAATATATACAACAATTAAAATTAGTCTCAACCTAACCTAAATGTAGTTGTAATTGTAATTATTCTGTTATAACAATTAGTATGCTTGGTTTATTATTTTGATGATGATTGTTTATATAATTCAGCCTAATACGATGATATCCTTTGTTTTTGTGTTTGTATTTGATATTTGGCTGCATTAGGAGGAACCATAAAAACTGTTGATATGTAGTTAGAGTTTAACTGTTATTAGTATGAGAGTTATTGTGTGTGCATAGTACATGTTAAACCTAACATGAACATTTAATATTGAAAATGTCACACAGAATAATGTGTGTGTTCTGTTCTTCTGTGTGTGCTTGTGTACTTTTACATGTGTCAAATAAGTTAATTTTATTACGGTATGTTAATGGATTATATCTTGATAAATATATACAACCATTAAAATTAGTCTCAACCTAACCTAAATATAGTTGTAATTGTAATTATTCTGTTATAACAATTAGTATGCTTGGTTTATTATTTTGACGATGATTGTTTATAATTCAGCCTAATACGATGATATCCTTTGTTTTTGTGTTTGTATTTGATATTTGGCTGCATTAGGAGGAACTGTAAAAACTGTTGATATGTAGTTAGAGTTTAATTGTTATTAGTATGGGAGTTATTGTGTGTGCATAGTACATGTTAAACCTAACATGAAAATTTAATATTGAAAATGTCACACAGAATAATGTAATCACAACATAATAAAACTAATTTACATACAAGGTTTTCTTAATAATACATATGAAATCAAAATAACTGAAACATGTAGATTTTTGAGTTTATGTGTTAATAAGAAACAAGTAAACAAATAATGGCTATGAAATCAAAATATTATTCAAAGTATCAATCAATAAAATATGAAAGATACCTTTAAGCACACGGATGTTGATTGCTAAGAATCAAAAGCTGAAATCTGAAACATGTAGATTTTTGAGTTTATGTGTTAATAAGAAACAAGTAAACAAATAATGCCTATGAAATCAAAATATTATTCACAGTAGCAATCAATAAAATATGAAAGATACCTTTAAGCACACGGATGTTGATTGCTAAGAATCAAAAGTTGAAATCTGAAACATGTAGCTTGTTGAGTTTATGTGTTAAAAAGAAATAGATAAACAAATAATGCATATGCAATCAAAAAATTATTCACAGTAGCAATCAATAAAATATGAAAAACACCTTTAAGCAGACGGATGTTGATTTCTAAGAATTCGAATCTGAAAAACTGAAAACAAAAGTATACTTTTGTTGACTAATGTTTATATATGTGAAGCATTACCGTAGATTGTCCCTTAAAAATAGGACAACCTAAAACTCTGTTGATTTTTTATGGTTTAAATTCTTAAACTTTTAAAATATTTAAAGTGTTAAATATTATCATTAACTAACTAACTCACCTAATATTCTACTATAATCAATCTGCAATTGGATAAAGTGATTTTAGTCTAAGAAACAATACCAGATTCAAAATCCTTGTCATCCGCAAAGGTTGACACTTTTAAAATTTATGTTTGCTTTTATTAGATGAACTGTGGACACTTTTTACTAATCTTGTCATCCGCAAAGGTTGGCACTTGAATAATAAAATTGAGCATTGTTAGTTTGCCTACCCGTATATTGTCCCTGAAATATACAAACAACTTACTAATTGACAGGAAGTAAAAACATTGATAATACTTCTACATTATATTTTTTAGTTTTCGTAGGTGTCTTGTTGTGTTTATCTTAATCACATTTTAGGTTTGAATTTAATATACTAAACAACTTAATGATTAAGATGATATTATTAAAATATTTGCTAAAACATTGCTGATTTACTTTCATATATAAGTTTGATATTGTTAGTGTTTATTTTCGTTTAAGTGTTTGTGATTGATTCATGATTTTATTGATTAATGGTTCAGAGTGAACCTGTTTATGGTTTTATGATTGGTTTTATCTAGCTGTTTATGTTGTTTGTGATGATGGTTTGTGCTTGAATCAGAATTATAAGTTTGAGTTTGCTGGTGGCTTTATCTAGTTGATGTTGTTGTGCTTGATTAAGTTGATATTATGAAAATGTTTTCCTTAAACTTTGCTGCTTTTTTTTGTTGAAAATCTTCAACTTTCTAATTATTGAGTTAGATGCTTGAATTAACCAATAGAGCAGTATTGAATTTAATAAATAATAAGATCAATAAACATAAACAATTTAAATAAACCCACATACTGAAAATCATAATATTAAAAAGATGATAGAATGATTTAATTACATAGCATGAGATATGCTTTTAAAACAAACTAAAACTTTTTATTAAACTAATTGAACATAAATTAAAAATACGAAACAAATATAAATATTTTTCATCTAAACTTAAGTCTAAACAAGATGAGGTCTAGTTCGCTTCTGCACAGTCACACGAGGAATTTTAATTCTGATTTCATGCTTCTTGGCTGAACATGCAGTGTCTTCTAGTTCATGGTCTTTGTCAATGTTATCCGGACCATCCAACTCAATTACCTCACTCCATTTCCATTCGTCATGCCTCTTTTTTCTCTTTTTTGGTTTTCAAATATCTTAGCTTGTGCTTCAAACAGCCGATCCTTAAATAAAGAAATAGTTAGTATAAAGCTTATAAAATAAATATATAATAGTATTAAAAATACCTCCTCACTAAATTCACGTTGAAGATCAGATTTGTAGGGACTAAACATGGCACCACAACAAATAATCTCAACACTATTATCAAGATCAAGATCAATATCTACCTGTATACAAAATATATTAGATTGCATTTTACATCAAATTTAAAACCGAATGTAAACATAAACAAATGGAAACCATTTACCTTGATAGGCTTATGTTTATTCAATTCGTCATCAAGATCTCCAATACCCTGCACTTTATGTTCATCCACATCCTGATGTTTAAAATCAATTATTGATTAATATAAAAATTAAAATAATATCAAATAAGCACAAAACAATCATATGTATAAATTAACATTTGACTATACACCAACCTTGTTATGAGAAACAACCTGCACAAAATACAAAATACAATTAAAATAATTACTAAATCATATACCACGTTCAATACACTTGTAATCACAATATAACATTTTATGTTTGTACCTTTGAATTGCCGAGATCCGTATGCAGAACTTCTAAAGGTGCAACCTTAAATGGTTGGTATTCACGAATTTTTGCAGCATCCAAAGACATGGTTAGTTTTTCTCCATTTAAAAAGGTATGAACTTGTATGTATTTATAGGTTGCTTTTAGGTTGTTGTTTCTGATAAAGCATCTTCGGGTTAAAAATTTTACCATTTTTAACCATATGGTGGAAATTTTAACCAATGTGAAGTAAAATAAAATGGGTACATCTATCTTTGATGATTATGGTTTTAATAATAATTAATGTCCATCAGGGATAATAAAAATATTTTTTTGGATTTATATAAAAGTTTTGTATGTTATATATTACTACTTTAAATTTTTTAATAATGACATGAGAGATATGTATGTATTGTAGGCATTATTATTATTTTTAAATTTGTAATAAATTACTATATTTATAAACAAAGATTTCAGTTTTCATAAATGGCTCATGTTGTTACTGATTTTATTTAAATAAATTGTGGTATTTTTTTAAATAAAGCATCTTCTGGTCATACTGTATTGTAGGTTTTATGTAAGTAATTTATACATATGTAAGTAATTGTTTTTTTGGTTATATATAATGTAAAAAAGATGTACCCGATATTTATTATCTATACTAACATTTATTCTGATTTATTTTTATTTTTGTTAATTTAAGTAGCATCAATTGCGGGAAATTAGGTATATACTTTATTTTTTAAATTTCTTGAATTTATTTGTGACTGAAAATTAATATACAGATATGTTACATTTCAGGTTATACAACTGAAGCAGCGGGTTACAGAATGTAACATACATTTATGTACCGTACATCAACTTTTATGTATTTGGGATGTTTTTTGTGTAATTAGGTCGCTAGTAGTATATATTCAGGACTGTTCTGGACTATTTGATGGATTTGGTATTTTTTTGTTAGTTTATGTAGGTTTTGTCTACAGGTACAACCATTGTTTTAAAATACGAAATCCTTATTTTCATCCAATTTACTAAAATTAATATACGGATGTTTTATTTTTCAGGTTTTTGACAATTACGAATATCTCAGGTTAAAGAACAGAAGCTGCGGGTCACAGTGAGTAACATATATTTCAGTACATTACTTCAACTTTTATGTATTTGTGATGTTTTTTGAGACTTTAGGATGAAATGGTTGGATGTAATCCGGACTGTAATGGACATTGTGATGGATTTGTTATTTTTTTGTGAGTTAATGTAGGTTTTGGTCACAGGTACAACCATTTTTTTTATAAATACGAATTCCTTATTTTCAGTTTTTTTAACAGTAATGTGACTGATTTTTACGGAGTATTTTAATACCCACCAAACAAGTAGATTTGAATTGTAAAATATTGACAAATAATTTACCAAACAAGTAGATTTTTACGGAGCATAAAAACAACAATATTGATAGATCAAGGGATCAAATTGTAAAATAGATTTGAATATCCATCTTTATAGGTAGGTTATAAAGTCAATATTGCCCTTGAAATTTATTTATTTTAAATTGTACATTGTGCATAAAAAGTTCAAAACTCTTACATTTGATTGGTATCCCTCCTTCGTGTATTATAATATAGTATAGATATATATATATATATCCTTAAAAAACTTCTTAAATATCATATGTACCTGTAGAACCTTTTCAATATCATATATGCCCAAACCAAACTCAAAAATAAGCATACCCGTAGGAATCTTGCTAATATTATATACTCACATCAGAATAAAATATCATATATACCCTTTTATTTTATTATTAAAAAATCAAAATATAACATCTCAATCTTTTATTTTTCTTAACACACAAAAAATAGTTTTCTACTTTTATTTTATTATTATTTATTACTCTATTTGCATTATATTTGTTATTTTTTATTCATATCATAATTATAGTCTTTATCATATATTATTTTCTTAGATATAATATTACACACCAATAACCTAGTTAAAAACCATAATAGATATGTCTGCTAGAATTACTTTTTGATTCTCATGTTTTATCATGAAACTTTAGTAGATTATCATAGTTTGTTACCATTATTTGGGAAATTTGAGAATTTTAAAATGTTAAGCCTAATATACCTACGTGAAAGTATAATTTTTTTAAAAACTAAGATTTTTGATATAAACTTTAGTTGCATCAAGGCCTCATTAATATATAAGTTTTTCAGAATAAATATTAAAAAAATTACTAATTATGAAGCTTTAATGTTTAGAAAGAACTAGTTGGTTTCTCCCCCGCGCTTCGCGGCGGGTTGAACCGATACCTGGGTAAGTCGGGAAAAGGCTCGGAAAAGGTATTCTCTTTTGGATGATGGTACTTGCAGTCTGATCCATATTTGCAGTCTCCAGTGTTCATGAAATAATGACATTCTGGTTCACCGGGTCGCTCAGGCAGATTAGAAGCAGATGTTAAAGTATAGGACTGGTCAATAGAGGCCGAACCACCAAAGAAGCTGGCCGAGGTTACAGGGCTCAAACTTCCCTGAGAAAAGACATCCACCACATATTATAACTATGGTACCATTCATTATAATGCTAAAAGAAGAATTAAAACAGCAAGAGTCCCGAAACTTGGTAATCAATAACTGTTAACTGGTCCATGCTTTGTTATAGTCAAATAAAGCAATGTGAAGTACGACGGCAAAAAAGAACATTTTTAGATATTAAAAAGAAATCCAAGATAACAATCGACCGCTCCATGCTTAGTTGTTGTCAAATAAAGCAATTTGAAGTATGACAGCAAATAAAAAAATTAGATACTAAAGAAATCCAAATAACTATTGATTGTTCCATGCTTAGTTATTGCCAAGACAAAGTAGTTTGAAGTATGACAGCAAATAAGAACATATTTAGATATTAAAAAAGTAAAAAGAATCTTAATAATCCTTCATGTTCATCGGTAAAACAGAAACATTAACGACGAACTCAAAAAACTAAGTGAACAGCAAACCATAAGCTTTACCGCCAAACGCTCATAAAATAAGGAGGTGTTGAGATTTGTGTTTTAGAACAAGTTTTGGTCATTTTAGCTATTAATTCTTAAATATTTAGATTTTGTCTAACGATAAAATAATTTCATTACATGATCCCTAAAACTTCAAACATCAATCACATCTATACAAAATTTCCTTGAACCTGCTTTTACAACGGATTATGTGATTCCGATTATTCAACGTCACATAATCACTTTCAAAACACACATCCAAACACCTCCTTATTAGGAAACCCGAGGACAGACTTTAAATAGTTGTTTGTGCTAATGTGTATATAGAAAAATGTTAAATATACAAATATATACTAACCATGTAATTTCTCCAACCTTGTGCTGGGCCAATGCCTTGTGAAGGAGGAAGAATAACCGGTAAGTAAGTTTGAGGATCAGAAACATATGTTGGTCTAGGTAATGACTAGGCAGAAATACCAGATGAAGGTACAAGTGTCGATGCATATGGTACACTTCCTCCATCCACTGACGGCTCTCCAACTCTTTCTGTAAGTAATTCACACAAAAGATATTGCAAGCATCAAGAAACTTACTACACAGTCTGGCTCTCCAACTCTTTCTGGAAGCTCACCTCCATGCTGATTGGCCTACAAAACAATAACTTAAAAACATTATGCACACAAAGAACAATGAGCCAATAATTCATTCAAGTTAAGCTAAAAGACACCCACAAATCATTTAACAAAAATATTCCACTACTGTGCACAAATGATCTTTTTGTCAGTCGTTTGATCGACTTTTTGGTCATGATATAATCAGTAGTTTGCTGATTGCTCATGTATAAAACCATTGATCATTAAGAAAAACAAATTGGTTACAGAAGATGGTTCTTTTCTTTACCTGCCCAATGTGGGTTGGATGATTAAACCTACAATTACTTCCATATCCACACATGCCAGTCCTTATATAAAATATACAATCGGGTTCACTCGGTGTATCTGGATAACTACCCGCAGCAGTCACGTCTTCTTTCCCATCCGTCTGAATCCTCAACAGCCTTACAGCTTCTAAAATCCGAAACTTTAATCAAAATTCAAATAACGAACACCAACAAATCCACAATTTACAGTAGGTGACACATAATGAATCAAAATGAATCAAACTGCAACAGAGTAACATCAGATAGATGCAAAAACTGATCAAATGAAGGTGATCACATTCTTCTAAACTTAACAATTGCTTCAAAATCAAGTATCAATCAATCACCAACAGAATTAACGCTAATTAAAACCCAAAACATAACTAATTATCAACAATTATACCTTCAATGTTATTAACAGACGGATCAGAAGACGAATCGGTAACACTACCATTCCTCTGAACGCGCCGATTATCCGGCATACCAATAATATTATGATTACAAACACGAAAAGATTCAAAATTCACAATTTATATAAACAAATTGCTCCCACAGTGTCCTCTAATGATCGTCCCTTGTTCTTCTCAAATCAAACCAACCACCCCCAAATCGACGTTCAAGACTCCGTTTCCGATCAAACCCACAAAAATTTAAACCACGTTTCCGATCAAACCCACAAAAATACCACCATGGCTAACCTTTTCGGGTATCGCCGGTAGCGGTGGCGAGCACTAACGACGGTTTGTAGTAGCGACGGGCGGCGGCGGCCGAAGGGGGAGGTGCAGCGGTCGCTGTAGAATCCGATGATGGGTTGTACGATCATGCCGGAGATGGGACCGCAGAGCCACATGGTGGCGGACCACGTGTGTGGGATTCCGAGGAGTTGGATGTAGGGGTGAGGAGTGACAGTTGGAGGGCCCACCCGAATTGGACTCCGGCGGCGATGGCGGCGACGGTGACGATCTGCAATAAGGGGCGGTGGTGCGGTGGCTCCGCCGAGGGCTCCGGTGGCGGAGGAGGGTGGTGGTGGAGCTATTTGCAGGTGATAATGGTGATATCAGTGGTGTTAATGGAGTCTGCAGCCATTGGAGAGATGATGAAGGAGCTAGATGATCAGAAGAATAGTACTATTCAATGAATAGTACTATTTACACTTGCTTTTTTCATATTATGTAATTATAGGTAGATCTGACGTATTCTTATTCGTTTTGACAAAATATATTAACATAAGAAAACATGATGATAATAATAAAGAAGAGTATATATATGATGTATTAAATTTGATATGAACATATATGATACTTGGTAAGTTTTATGAGCAGGGCCGGACCCAAGGATTTCGGGGTCCTGGGCGAGTCGGGAAAAAAAGCCCTCTCATACTAGCGAGTTGTATTATATAAACTAATTTTTATAACAAAAACAAATGTCTTAAGAATAAAGATAATAAAATCATAAATTCTAATTATAGGGCTAAGAATTATTCTCAAGTATTATAAATTTAAGAAGCCCAATGCTAATTTTTTTTAAAAAATATAAATATAAATATATATATATATATATATATATATATATATATATATATATTTTTTAAATTTCGGGCCCCCTGGTATTTTCGGGCCCTGGGCGAATGACCAGGCTGCCCTGGCTCAGGGCCGCCTCTGTTTATGAGGATATAAATGATATCTAGGAAGTTTTTTAATGGCATATATTATACTTGAAAAGTTTATAAGGATAAATATTTTTAAAGTTTTGTAGGGGTATATATAATATTTTAAATTTTATGGTTTAGAAGTTTATAATGTATAAAATGAAATTCTCTCCAATAAAAAATGAATCTTACAACAATATTAATTGTTAATTACATAAAAGGAGACCATGTGTAATGAACATAAATTGACAGTGTTTTACATCAATGGTATCTTTGTACGTTATTATAAAAATGTATACTGAATTTGTCATTTCATTAATGCGTGAAATATGTATTGGAATGTAACAACGGCCTCCGATGACACATACTCGGGAGTGTTATACATACTCGGGAGTGTTATGCACATATATATAGAACATATAGTAATTAAAAAATTCACAATGAAAGTCTATTTTAATTAAATGGTACAAAATATTGAATATCTGTCAAATTTAGTATAATATTACATCAGTTTAACCATACTAAAAATTTAAGTCTTCAATAGCACTCTAGACCCATATCTCTTCATAAGAATAGTCTGTAACATGCAATCCCTACAACCACTTAACACTTAGGATGTGTATTAATAAAAATATTTAAGACTCAACATATAAGATTGGTGAGTTTATAAAGATAACACTTCCTCAAAATGCATGAGTATTGACTATGGTATCAGAGAGATACATCCATGTCAACACAAATATGAACAGTGCCATCACACTATTTTCATATAATCATGCTATGTATACAAAATCTGCAAGCCAAAATAAAATCATGTAAGCATCTTATCAAACATTGTCACATATCATAAATGCTATACATGGTTGATTCTACAGTTATTATCAGTTAATTGAAAATCACATCTTCTTTTAGAAACAGTTTGTAGAAACTCACCTCAATTAATTATGTTTGTGAATCGTTTACTCAGGTTCACAACCATAAGGTAATAATTTATTTATGCTATATTCTGCCTAGCAACTATCTAAGAGATAATCCGTTATCCCAGTCTCTTTGGTAGCAATATCCGGGCACTTTCTCATGCCTTATTGATAGACTGTCGTTTAGTCTTTAAAATACCTAATTAACCTAGGTAGCTAGGGTAAGTAAGGTATCGTATCCACAGAGGAATCAGTGGTTAATTTTAGCTTCTAGTTATATTCAAATGATTAAAAAAAGAAATTATGAAGATGTGATTTGAAAGAAAAACAAAGGACTCTTGAATGGATTGAATTCAATGATAACAGACGTAACCTCTTCCAAACTTCAGGTTCAAGGTTTCACATAAAACCCAATTGTTTATTAAACACCACATAGACATAGTGTTTTGAAATCAGTTAAGATAGTAATTGGAGACAGGTTGTTGTCAACTGTGACAACCCGGAAAAAAAGAATTTCATGAATTATATATATACAAATCTAGTACTTATGTGATTATACAAATTTGTCTTTATATTTTTATTATTATTTAAGAATAATATTATTAATAATAAAAATATAAATAACAATAATAATAACAACAACAACAATAATAATATTGTTAAAAATAATAGAAATGATAACAAAATAATAATAACAATGATAAAAATAATAATAATAAAAATAATAACAATAATAATAATATTAGTAATTTATAAAAATTTATTAAACTTGAAATAAATAAAAAAACTTGAGTCCAGGGGGCAGTTTTGCCAAATTTTAAACTTCAAATAAATAGTTTGGACATAAAATAATAAAGCTTGTAAACCTCAGGGACTAGATGTGTAATTTCGTTTAAAAATCCCAACCCGCCGCCCGTTTTCCCGGTCCCCTCTCCGGCGACTGTTCCGGCGACCCCCTAAACGCCAAAATTAAACGGATTTTGATCGAACAAAAGCTCCCGACAACATTTCGTGCGTCATTCCAAACCGTGGCCCATTGAAATTTGAATATTAGAGTCGGTATAATGGAAGTTCCACTTCGACCGAAAGTGAGGCCGACAACCACGAAATCAGGCACTAAACTATGATAATAATTGAATTAAATACACACTCACAATCTTTTTATCATTTATAAACTATCATCGGGTCTAATTTCATCTGAAACTATCAACAACACCACCATTTACCATCAACTTCGTTCGAACCTGCAACTCATTCGAAGGTCATCTTCCGAGCACTCTAAACTTAAATTGGCAGAGGGTTTTCAATAACCAAAACCATAGGAAACTATCTGTGCGATTAATTGGAGTTTCATCAACGTTTACTAGTAAATCGATTCTGACCTAACCGCGACTTGTTCTTCGTGGTGTATAGCATCAATTCGAAAGCATACAGGTAGTTGAACATATCTATAGAATCGTTTCATCATGGGGAACAATAGCCCATGAATTCAGATGCAATCGAAATCGATTTGGGCTTCAATTTGATCGATTTCAGAATTAGGGTTCATTGATTTGGGGATTGATTTAAGTTTGTGTTTATAATTAAATGGAACGGGTTCTTGTGCGGCTTAGGCCTTTGGTTCACCGGTCCCTGACTCACAAATTCATCCTTGAGGTCACGGGTTCCGACCCGTGCAACCTCACTTTTTTTAAAAACCTTTTTGCAGTTTTTAAAAAATATACAAAAAATTCCCAAAAATTATAAAAAAAGTTTTAAAAACTTTCCTTTATTTTAAAAGCATCTAAGTAATTTCTATAAATTTATTTAATTAAAGCTCCTTAATAATTTTTATAATATTATATACAAAGGTTATGAATAATTATTTTTATACAAATAGATTCTAAATAATAATTTAAATTATTAATTTATTATTGAACATTATATTATCTGTAATTATGAATAACATAATTAATAATTAGATAATTTATATTATATTTTATCATGTGAATATGTTATAATTTAATAATATGTTATTATTTATTATACATAATCTATGTTCAATTATAATAACATCATCATATAAATATAATGTCTAGATAATTTGTGTCTATTTATAAATCTTGCTATTAGATTTTATAAACTAAATTATGAAATATTAAAGTATCCTATTTGTATTTTAAACATGATAAACACAAATTTTATAAATTAAATTATAAAATCTTACAAAATTAAATATAAACTTACATATTTAAATAATATCTACAATTTATTTAGAATATAATGATATGTTAAAATCATTATTAAATTAATTAAATTTTATAAAATATAAATCTTTAGTTATTAAAGAATTGACAAAAATAATTAAATGATTTAATTATATGTTTATAACAAATCCTAGAAAACCAAACCCTAGATCAATTGAACACCAGGTTCAAGATCTAACTTATTTAGGTTTTGGATTTGTATCTGTTTGCTTACGTGAAATATAATTCCTTAACAGGAATTTACTAGCTTGTCAACACCACACAAGAATCGAGGTGAGTTCATACTTAATTGTTCCTCTTTTTAATCATTTAAATGTTTTAGGGAGGAATACATGTTGTAATTAAAATTACAAATTATTTTGGTGTATTATGTTAAATAATAATTGAATCACATTTATGATTACATATGGTTATATTGAAAATACTTCTCTGTAAACTGGACTATAAATAAGCAGGGATCTTTGGATAGTACTATTGGGGAGTGACTTACCCCCACAAAGGTCTGGACATGTGGTCCTTACCAAGATGCATAAAGATCTTATTGTCATTCGGGATGACTTGTTCTGGTGTGAGAAGGCAGATGTGCACTATATAAAGTTTGCCATTATAGTTCCACTTACAACCCATATGAGGATAAATGTAAAGGAGGATTTGCTCCCTCTGATTTGGAATTATTATAAATAACATAATATACACATGAAAAGGATATTAAACTATGATACATGGACAAATCCTATGTGAAGGATTTGTTAGGCTTGTACGTAGTGGGTATGTGGGATAGCGGGTTCACCTTATTAAAAAGGGTTCCGACAGGCTATTCATATACCGGTGAGTAAATTAAACTCACACTTCTACAGTAAATCCTAATTGATGATAATTGATGATTTATCATTAAGTTTTACTTACTTATGAACTCACCAACCCTGTGTTGACACTTGATTTACATGTATTCTCAGGTATCTACTAGGAGCTTATGGATATGCACGTAGGACCATATAAGAGCTCAAGATACCTATTGATTATTATCTGAAATATGATTAAGACGTGTTGTCAAGAAACAATCTATATTTATTTCCGCTACGCATAATATTACTCTGAACATTAATATAATGATTATCTAAAATCCATCATATAGATAATTGCATCTCATGTGTAACTACTGTGTTCGATCCTGTTTGTTCACCCCTCCGTGATAGATTCCAGACCCGGAATTTGAGGGTGTGACAGATTGGTATCAGAGGCATTGGTTATACTGAGTTAGGAATTGCATCTAGCCTATAGCCACACACAATAGTTTCACAAAGTAAATTGCCTTAGTTAGAGATTGATTAGGATTAAGAAGTTATATGCCTTATGTGATTCCTCTTATACCTTGATTCTTATCAATGCACACACAAATCTTAAATCATATTCAGGGCATTGCGTGCCTAAATCAATTGGCTTTCAAAATAAGCTTTGAATCATTAATCGTGGTTTTCAAATTCATCAAATTCTATGTCTTACAACTTGAAACATGTAATGCTGGAAGAGCGTGATGCCTGTATCTCGAGGTGTTCTGTCTAGGCAAGGTATTCGTATAAATCCAAATCAACCGATGGACCTGTTTACCTTACCTGGGAACCCTTGGGATGAGTACCTGCTTATAGGTACGCATGTCTTCAACAAAGTTGTGATTGACCCAATACTTTGATTAGTCAACGTACTCGCTTTGATTAACGAATCAAACGATTACACCTGGAACATCTCATTGCTATTATGCCAAATTCTCGATTGTCGTTTTCATGTTGAAAAGCTCATACTACCTAATTTCCATGAAAATTCTTAATGATCTTTCAGAATGGCTTCTCGTCAAATCCGTTCACGGTTTAGAAACTCCGGTCGTAAGCACGTGAAGTTACTGCGGTCATACACAAGCCTTTAAGGCAAATGGATCAAATTACCTTGATATGTTCCATTTGGTAATCTAAGCTACGTTTGTCCTAACCTAAAGCGAGACTTGTTTCCTTAATACTCATGCCTTGCCGAATTTAATCGAAAAACCCAGTTTTCTTAAATTCCCATCTGTCCTACAGTAATTGTCCATACTTTGAATATTTGATATAAAATGCATCTATTGAATATATCAAAGTGTAAATTCTCACCAAACAATTTCATGATAGATGGACGCACCAGCGGGCAGAGGTAGAGGTAGAGGACGCGCCAGAGGAACTGTCCCAATAGGGATGACTCCTGAAGAAATACAAGCCTTGGTCAATCAAGGTGTTGCTGCAGCTCTAGCCACTCAGGCTGCTCAGAATGGTCATCACTATTCGTATAAGAATTTCCTAGACTGCAAGCCAGATATCTTCACTGGGGCAGAAGGGGCCATTGGGCTCATAAGGTGGTTTGAAAAATATGAATCCATCTTTGCTATATCTGAATGTCCAGATGAGAGTAGGACGAAGTATGCCTCCGGTGCATTGAGTGAAGCTGCACTCTCGTTCTGGAAAACTGAAGTTTTAAGGCTAACTCTCTCACTAGCCAATGCTATGGCTTGGGGGGAATTCAAACAACTGATGATGGAAGAGTTCTGTCCAAGAGAAGAAGTACAAAGGTTTGAAACTGAGTGCTGGAACCACAAAATGGTGGGATCTGAAATTGAAACATATACCATCGAAATCAGGAGTACGCAACCTTGTGTCCTCATATAATGGAGCCTGCTCACAGAAGAATTGAAGGCTATATCCGTGGACTGTCTCCAGTCATTCAATCTATGGTCACTTCCTCCAACCCAACTTCAATCCAACAGGCCATTAGGATAGCTCACAAGCTGACTAATGAGGCTGTGGCTCAGGGGAAGTTACCACCAAGAAACAAGGGTAAGGGTGTTGTTGCTGAAAGCTCAGGAAAGAGAAAGTTTGAAGATGCTAAAGACAGTGAGGGTCAAGGTACAAACAAGAAGCCAGATCAGAAAAAGCACCATGACAATCAGGGCATTCCGCCTAGATGTCAGAGGTGTGGCAAGCATCACCATGGCAAGTGTACTGCAATCATCTGCTACAAATGCAACAGGAGGGGGCACACTGCTCCTGAATGTAGGATCAAGACGCAAGATCAAGGAAAGAAGGATGGTAATCAGCAGAATGATGGCAAGAAGGGAGTTATTTGTTACAGGTGTGGTGAAAAGGGCCATGTTGCTAGAGATTGCACGGGGGAAAAGAAAGATACAGCCAAGGGCAGAGCCTTCGTGATTGGCAAAGGTGAGGCTCTAAAAGACCCTAACGTTATTATGGGAAAATTTTTGGTGAATAGTGTTTATGCTATGGTTTTATTTGACACGGGAGCTGATAGAAGCTTCGTATCCAATACCTTCTATAAGCACTTGAATGTAAAACCTGTACCCCTAGATGAGCCATATGTTGTAGAAGTAGCAAATGGTAAATCCCTGACCTCATCACAAATCCTGAAAAACTATACACTAGACTTATCAGGTCATATCCTACCAATAGACCTCATGCCCATTACTTTGGGAAGCTTCGATGTGGTGGTTGGTATGGATTGGTTAACCAAAAACTCCGCAGAAATTATCTGTAAAGACAAAATGATTCGCATCCCCCTACCAAATGATGAAGTCCTATGTGTGGAGGGAGATAAGACTGGTGTTGTGATGGGAGTTATTTCCTACTTGAAGGCTTAAAAGTGTCTTCGAAAAGGACATACTGCTATCCTAGCCTTAGTCACTGACAAAGATAAGAAGGAAAGGAAGATTGAAGATGTACCAGTCGTCAGGGAATTTCCTGAAGTGTTTCCTGATGAACTGCCTGGGTTGCCCCCTAGAAGAGAGGTCGAGTTTTCAATCGAGTTAGTACCTGGAGCTACACCTATAGCTCGGGCACCATACCGTCTCGCACCTTCTGAACTAAAAGAACTATCTGACCAGCTTAGGGAACTCCTTGATAAAGGATTCATCCGACCTAGCTCGTCACCATGGGGAGCACCAGTGTTATTTGTGAAAAAGAAAGACGGAACCTTCCGGATGTGCATCGATTATCGAGAACTGAACAAAGTGACGATCAAGAACCGTTATCCCTTGCCACGTATTGATGACTTATTCGACCAACTTCAAGGTTCAAGCATTTACTCCAAGATAGATCTTAGAAGCGGCTATCATCAGCTGAGAGTCAGGGATGAAGATATTATGAAGACGGCTTTCAGAACGCGATACGATCACTTTGAGTTCACAGTCATGCCGTTTGGACTAACAAATGCACCTGCCGTATTCATGGATCTCATGAATCGTGTATGCAAGCCTTATCTAGACAACTTTGTCATTGTCTTCATTGATGACATCTTGATCTATTCCAAAAATGAGCATGAGCATGAAGAACATCTAAGATTGGTCCTTGAACTACTAAAGAGAGATGAGCTCTATGCTAAGTTCTCGAAATGTGATTTTTGGCTTAAAGAAGTTCAATTCCTTGGTCATATGATTGATGCTAATGGAATTCATGTAGACCCAGCAAAAATTGAATCCATCAAAAGTTGGCCTACACCTTCTAATCCAACGGAAATTAGGCAATTTCTTGGCCTAGCCGGCTATTATAGGAGGTTTATCGAAGGATTCTCCAAGATAGCTCAACCATTGACCATGTTCACCCAAAAAGGGGTAGCATATCATTGGGGATTCAAGCAAGAGGCTGCTTTTCAAACATTAAAGCAGAAGTTATGCAGTGCACCTAGACTATCCTTACCTGACGGCATTGAAGACTTTGTCGTCTACTGTGATGCTTCTGTTCAGGGACTGGGATGTGTTTTGATGCAGCGAGACAAAGTCATAGCCTATGCCTCAAGACAGTTAGAGGCTCATGAGAAGAACTATGCAACTCATGACCTAGAACTGGGAGCTGTTGTGTTTGCTCTTAAATTATGGAGACATTACTTGTACGATACTAAGTGCACTATTTATACCGACCACAAGAGTCTTCAACACCTGTATAATCAAAAGGAGCTGAACATGAGGCAGAGGAGATGGCTTGAACTACTAAATGATTACGATTGTGCCATCAAGTACCATCCCGGTAAGGCAAATGTTGTGGCTGATGCTTTGAGTAGGAAAGAACATATGAAGCCTCGTAGAGTACGAGCTCTACAACTTACCATTCAAAGCAACCTACCGGCACAAATTCTGAGTGCACAGACTGAAGCCCTGAAGGAAGAAAACATAAAAGATGAAAACCTCCAAGGGCTAGACCAACAGTTTGAAGTTCATTCAGATGGGATACGCTTTATAGCGGGAAGAATTTGGGTACCCCTATAGGGGAATCTTAGAAGCTTGATCATGGATGAAGCCCATAAGTCTAGATACTCTATCCACCCAGGTGCAGATAAGATGTATTACGACTTGAAGCTTGTTTACTGGTGGCCAAGAATGAAGGCAGATATTGCGACCTATGTCTCAAAGTGTTTGACTTGTTCCAAAGTCAAGGTCGAATACCAAAAGCCTTCAGGAATGTTGACCCAACCAGAAATTCCAGTGTGGAAGTGGGAAATGATAACCATGAATTTCGTCACTGGTTTACCCAAATCTCAAACAGGTAATGATACCATTTGGGTTATTGTTGACCGTCTCACCAAATCAGCTCATTTCATACCCATCCGTGAGAAAGACAAGATGGAGAAGCTTGCAAGGGTGTACATCAAAGAAATTATCTCTAGACACGGAGTACCAGTGTCTATCATCTCTGACCGTGAAGCATGGTTTACATCAATCTTCTGGGTAAAACTTCAGAAAGCTCTAGGCACTCGCCTAGATATGAGCACAACCTATCACCCTCAAACTGATGGTCAAAGTGAAAGAACCATATAGACTCTTGAGGATATGCTTAGGGCTTGTGTTATTGACTTTGGAAAGAACTGGGAAGGCCATTTACCTTTGGTAGAGTTCTCATATAACAATAGCTATCATTCGAGCATCAAGGCGGCACCATTCGAGGCCTTATATGGACGTAAATGTAGATCACCTCTTTGCTGGGCAGAAGTTGGAGATAGTCAACTTACTGGTCCAGAGTTGATCTTTGAACCTCATGAGAAAATTATCCAGATAAGAGAACGCATGGCTGCTGCCAGGGATCGCCAGAAAAGCTATGCTGATAAACGCCGCAAGCCACTGGAATTTCAGGAAGGAGATAAAGTTTTGCTAAAGGTATCTCCCTGGAAGGGAGTTATACGCTTTGGCAAACGAGGGAAATTGTGTGAAGTCACTGGATCGATGAACATCCGAGCGTGTTCTTGACGGAAGGATAAAACCAAAAGACAAACAATAGTACGAACAATAATCGAATGATTTTATTGATAAAACATAACGATTTTAAGCTCGCTACAACTTAAGAATCAAGACTTTTGGCAAGGGGAGATCGAGCATGATCTCCCCTCTCATCCGGCAGCGCCTGGGCGCCAGGAACACTATAAAAAACCCTCAGGTTTCTACACATTGAAACTGGTATATATATAGGCCTCAACCCATATTAGATGCGACTGGGCCCATTCGTGCGATTGGACCATACGTATGGTTCAATTGTACGACTGGACCATTCTTATGGCTCAGTCTTACGAATGCCCCAATCGCATCTCTCAGTCGCACGACTGGTCCATTAGCATGGCTCAGTCGTACGACTGAGTCTCATTCGCATATGCTCCTGCGAATGACCCAGTTTCATGTGTTTACAAGGTGTATAACATTAAGCCTAGACTATTCGTCAAGCGACGGACGCACTATATATGACTATATATGCTCCAACAAATTCCCCCTTGGACGTTGCTTGCGAATAGTAGATAACACCTCTTACAATCTTCAGTCAATCTTTGCTCTGGTTTCCAATAGAATCAAACGAACAACCATATTAGCCAACATTGCCGATCCGTCAGGTTACCACAATATCCCTGAAAATGAATTTAGGCACAATAGCTTTCGTTTACTTTGCAGAACACCATCATAGCAGTAAGATTCCCCAAATGACTGATTTTTCCAGATAATGACATGACCAGTTTTCCATTGCTTCAATCTTCACACAGTCTAACCTGTTTAACATTTCCAACTGTAGAAATTCCCCCTCACGTTCAGCATATCCCAATATATATACATTGTGCTCTCCTGTCGTCTTCATACGATGTATTGGGCAAAAGGTTGAAGGTTCCAATCCACAGCTGACAATATCAAACAAATCAGCATGCACGAAGATTCATCATCAGAAACTGCTCACATCATCACTTTCTGATTGCGTCTTCAATTCCTCTATATATGGATTCCCCCTAAGAATGAGAATCCTCTCTGTGCGGATAAATATAACTTGATTGACCCATAATAGTCAGATGCTCCTGACTACCCAACAAAATCAGCACCGACAGCTGACATCTTCTCTTCTCTCTTTCGTGTTCTATCAACATTCACCTATTCTGGAAGTCCAACGAATAATGGGGTATCCATCGAACTTGTTTGACATAAGAACCTCAGGGTGAATATCCTTTGCTCATCCTCAACTCTTGCATAGACTCTCCAGGAAAATCTTCACTATTGACCCGAAAACGAACTATACATGACCCGAAAATTTTCCCAAAAATTTTATTTTACCAAACTTTTAAGAAGGCTTCCCGACTGATAAAATGGTTTAGGGAAAAATTCATGCAAGAAGCTGTTCCAGACTCTTTTTTTTTTTTTGGTCTGGAACAAATGCGGATGAGTCAATGCAGATGGCTCATTCGGGCGATTGAACATACGACTGGTCCAGTCGCACGATTGAACATACGGCTGGTCCAGTCGCACGAATGGTCCATTAGCATGGTCCAGTCGTACGAATGGTACATTCGCATGGTCCAGTCGTACGAATGGTCCATTCGCATGGCCCAGTCGCATAAACGGGTCTGCACGTAGAATTTCAGATCTGCAGCTGCCAAGGCTGCCAAAAACCCTAATCCGACGAATTTTACATGATTCAAACCAAAATAGACATCATCAGATTCGCAAGGGTGATAGGAACGTGGTTTCGAATTCGATTTTAACATAGAAACACCACACGTACCCAGATCTGAACAAAACACGAAGAACACGAAGTGGGTTTAACGTCAAGATCTGAAATTTGATCCAGAAATCAAGAGCTCGGGTTGCTAGAATGATTGTTAGATCCTTCTAGCAGTAACCTTGCTCTGATACCAATTGTGAAGTCACTGGATCGATGAACATCCGAGCGTGTTCTTGACGGAAGGATAAAAACCAAAAGAAAAACAATAGTACGAACAATAATCGAATGATTTTATTGATAAAACATAACGATTTTAAGCTCGCTACAACTTAAGAATCAAGACTTTTGGCAAGGGGAGATCGAGCATGATCTCCCCTCTCATCCGGCAGCGCCTGGGCGCCAGGAACACTATAAAAAACCCTCAGGTTTCTACACATTGAAACTGGTATATATATAGGCCTCGGCCCATATTAGATGCGACTGGGCCCATTCGTGCGATTGGACCATACGTATGGTTCAATCGTACGACTGGACCATTCTTATGGCTCAGTCTTACGAATGCCCAATCGCATCTCTCAGTCGCACGACTGGTCCATTAGCATGGCTCAGTCGTACGACTGAGTCTCATTCGCATATGCTCCTACGAATGACCCAGTTTCATGTGTTTACAAGGTGTATAACATTAAGCCTAGACTATTCGTCAGCGACGGACACACTATATATGACTATATATGCTCCAACAAATTGAACCCTCGTTACGTGGGACCTTTTGAAATTATCAGAAGGATCGGCCCAGTAGCCTATGAATTAAATCTACCTGCTGAACTTGGTGGTGTGCACAATGTTTTTCACGTATCCAATCTAAGGAAGTGTTTATCCGATGAATCACTTGTTGTGCCTTTAGAGGAACTGCAAGTAGATGAGAAACTCAGGTTTATCGAGGAACCAGTTGAAATCATGGATAGGGAGGTTAAACAACTTAAGCATAGCAAGATTCCGATTGTCAGAGTTCGGTGGAACTCCCGGCGTGGTCCTGAGTTCACTTGGGAACGAGAGGACGAAATGATGCGCAAGTATCCTAACCTGTTCAAGAATGTTGCCAGTACTTCTTAATTTTCGGGACGAAAATTCCTGTAACAGGGAGATGATGTGACAACCCGGAAAAATTTTTTATATATATACAAATCTAGTATTTATGTGATTATACAAATTTGTCTTAATTTTTTATTTTATTAATAATAATATTATAATAATAAAATATAAATAACAATAATAATATTAACAACAACAATAATAATATTGTTAAAAATAATAAAAATGATAACAAAAATAATAATAAAAAATGATAAAAATAATAATAATAAATAATAACACTATAATAATATTATAAAATTTATTAAACTTATTAAAAATAATAAAAAAATAAATAAAAAAACTTGAGTCCAGGGGCAGTTTTGCCAAATTTAAACTTCAAATAAATAGTTTGGACATAAAATAAAAGCTTGTAAACCTCAGGGACTAGATGTGTAATTTCGTTTAAAAATCCCAACCGCCGCCCGTTTTCCTGGTCCCCTCTCCGGCGACTGTTCGGCGACCCCTAAACGCCAAAATTAATCGGATTTTGATCGAACAAAAGCTCCGACAACATTTCGTGCGTCATTCCAAACCGTGGCCCATTGAAATTTGAATATTAGAGTCGGTATAATGGAAGTTCCACTTCGACCGAAAGTGAGGCCGCAACCACGAAATCAGGCACTAAACTATGATAATAATTGAATTAAATACACACTCACAATCTTTTTATCATTTATAAACTATCATGGGTCTAATTCATCTGAAACTATCAACACACACCATTTACCATCAACTTCGTTCGAACCTGCAACTCATTCGAAGGTCATCTTCCGAGCACTCTAAACTTAAATTGGCAGAGGTTTTTCAATAACCAAAACCATAGGAAAACTATCTGTGCGATTAATTGGAGTTTCATCAACGTTTACTAGTAAATCGATTCTGACCTAACCGCGACTTGTTCTTCGTGGTGTATAGCATCAATTCGAAAGCATACAGGTAATTGAACATATCTATAGAATCGTTTCATCATGGGAACAATAGCCCCATGAATTCAGATGTAACGAATCGATTGGGCTTCAATTTGATCGATTCAGAATTAGGGTTCATTGATTTGGGGATTGATTTAAGTTTGTGTTTTATAATTAAATGGAACCGGTCTTTGTGCGGCTTAGGCCTTGGTTCACCGGTCCCTGACTCACAAATTCATCCTTGAGGTCACGGGTTCGACCCGTGCAACCTCACTTTTTTTTAAAAACCTTTTTGCAGCTTTTAAAAAATATATAAAAAATCCCAAAAAGTATAAAAATAAGTTTTAAAAACTTCCTTTATTTAAAAGCATCTAGTAATTTCTATAAATTATTTAATTAAAAACTCCTTAATAATTTTTATAATATTATATACAAAGGTTATGAATAATTATTTTTATACAAATAGATTCTAAATAATAATTTAAATTATAATTTATTATTGAACATTATATTATTTGTAATTGAAATAACATAATTAATAATTAGTAATTTATTATGTTTATCATGTGAATATGTTATAATTTAATAATATGTTATTATTTATTATACAAATCTATGTTCAATTATAATAACATCATCATATATATTGTCTAGATAATTGTGTCTATTATAAATCTTGCTATTAGATTTTATAAACTAAATTATGAATATTAAAGTATCCTATTTGTGTTTTAAACATGATAAACACAATTTTATAAATTAAATTATAAAATCTTACAAAATTAAATATAAATTTACATATTTAATAATATCTACAATTTATTTAGAATATAATGATATGTTAAAATCATTATTAAATTAATTAAATTGATAAAATATAAATCTTAGTTATTAAAGAATTATAAAATTATTAATGATTTAATTATATGTTATACAAATCCTAGAAAACCAAACCCTAGATCATTGAACACCAGTTCAAGATCTAACTTATTTAGGTTTTGGATTTGTATCTGTTTCTTACGTGAATATAATTCCTTAACAGGAATTTACTAGCTTGTCAACACCACATAAAAACCGAGGTGAGTTCATACTTAACTGTTCCCCTTTTTAATCATTTAATGTTTTGGGGAGGAATACATGTGTAATTAAAATTACAAATTATTTTGTGTATTGTTAAATAATAATTGAATCACATTTATGATTACATATGGTTATATTGAAAATACTTCTCTGTAAACTGAACTATAAATAAGCAGGATCTTTTGGATAGTACTATCGGGGAGTGACTTACCCCCACAAAGGTTTGGACATGTGGTCCTTACCAAGATGCATAAAGATCTTATTGTCATTCGGGATGACTTGTTCTGGTGTGAGAAGGCAGATGTGCACTATATAAAGTTTGCCATTATAGTTCCACTTACAACCCATATGAGGATAAATGTAAAGGAGGATTTGCTCCCTCTGATTTGGAATTATTATAAATAACATAATATACACATGAAAAGGATATTAAACTATGATACATGGACAAATCCTATGTGAAGGATTTGTTGGGCTTGTACGTAGTGGGTATGTGGGATAGCGGGTTCACCTTATTAAAAAGGGTTCCGATAGGCTATTCATATACCGGTGAGTAAATTAAACTCACACTTCTACAGTAAATTCTAATTGATGATAATTGATGATTATCATTATGTTTTACTTACTTATGAACTCACCAACCCTGTGTTGACACTTAATTTACATGTATTCTCAGGTATCTACTAGGAGCTTATGGATATGCACGTAGGACCATATAAGAGCTCAAGATACCTATTGATTATTATCTGAAATATGATTAAGACGTGTTGTCAAGAAGCAATCTATATTTATTTCCGCTACGCATAATATTAATCTGAACATTAATGTAATCATTATCTAAAATCCATCATATAGATAATTGCATCTCATGTGTAACTACTGTGTTCGATCCTGTTTGTTCACCCCTCCGTGATAGATTCCAGACCCGGAATTTGAGGGTGTGACAGAAACAAACCTATACAACTAATCATATCAAATACTAGTATAATCCAATTATCCAATAAATCAGTATCTAGTCACCCTCTTCAGTCACCCAATCCAGTTCTACGCTTTG
Source organism: Flaveria linearis (assembly GCA_024085815.1). Lineage (NCBI taxonomy): Eukaryota > Viridiplantae > Streptophyta > Magnoliopsida > Asterales > Asteraceae > Flaveria > Flaveria linearis. The sequence continues at coordinate 20,205,702 of CM044004.1, forward strand.
TCATCAACCAAAACACGATTGTAAAGAAATAATTTGAAAAAACTGATAATTTTTATTAACTAAAGCATCAATTTGCTAAACGTTTGTCATCACATAAGCAAATCAAATACATAAACAATTGAAACAAATATGAAACCTATAAGAACCATCCGTCTGGAAGAAGTCACGAGAGAATTAGCCGCTCATGTTTGTGAATCTGATGTTGGAAGGCATGATTGATGGTGTAATGATGAATGGATCCTTTGGAATGGAAAAGAAGCTCTTTGGAAAGCCCAAAATTCGTTCCCAAAGGTTAGAGGCCGAATTGGAATAAGAGATGCGCTAAAAGACCCTAAAAACGTGCTTTTAATGAGATTTCCCGTCGGTTCTACCGTAGCCTACGCTAGACACCGTAGGCTACGGTGGACACCTTTCTGTTTTCATGTTTTTTCTTCAGTTTCTTGTTGTGCGGCTTTCCGAGAGCTTTCCGTCGACTGGTAATGGGCCCCGTAACTCCTTCCCTAGCTCAAGTTATGTTCATTTTACCGTTGCAAGGTCCCTTAACATCTTCATCCTTTTATTTTTGATCTCTTGGCTCCCGTTTACATCCCAAAACTCTCATATCATGAATATTCTTTGTGTTTCACCTTCAATCATCATAAACACCAATCCAACCACCACTCATCGCATAAGTTCTCCATGTAAGTTTCCACTTTGGTCGTTTTACCTACAAAAGCACATTCGCTCGTAGTTAATCACTTCCATGTTAATTAAACACACAAATACACATAACATTAACCATTTAAGCGCATTAAACATCATCTCAACACACTCACATCACATCCCCACACTTATCTCTTTTTCGTCCCTGAAAAAGAATTATGCTATGGAATCACAGTCAAGTAAAATCCGGCTCCAAATACTTAGATTATTTACTTGTAAGGGTCTAATAACATGTTAACTATGATTGCAAGTACAGGAATCCATCTAAACCCAAACCAGTTTTTCAAGTTCCTCATCATAAAATGGGTCGGTTAGCCTAAGGTCTCACACCAAGACAATAGCTTCACCTATTCCCATCTCAAGCTTTTGGAATAAAAGGGTAATCAAAAGACTATCCTAATCGTTTTATGAGAAAACCAAAAGAATTCCAAGAATCTGATTCTTTTTTTTTCTTCTTTATTTGAGCTTTAGACATTTATTATACCTAACTCAGAGGTGACTCAACCAGAGTCACCATCCCCAAAAGAGACATACATAAGCTTTAGTATTATTTTTTTTTTAACTTAACCTAGAGGAAGTCTCAATCAGAGTCATCATCCCAAAGAGAACATCTTAGGCTTCATTATTCTCGTCTAGCTCAATTTTTTTTTCCTTTTTTTACATCTGAATTGAAAAATTCTTAAGGTTTTAACTTAAAACGACTTCCTAAGTTATTTGGGCAGTTTCAGTTTCCCATTTCTCCTAGATGAGAACCCACGAGGCATCCTAACATAATTAAAATTTATTAGTTCAAATGAAGCTATCTACCGGTTAGGCCTACCCACATATGACAAATCAAACAACGTGTTCAACCCAATTTGCATTCTCATACATATAATATTTGAAAAGTTGAACTACTTGACTTTACCTATCATTTTCCATATTTTTATGCAACTTTCTCACTCAGGGACATATTTATGATTTTTTTTCTATTATCATCATTTTTTATCTCCTCATTCCCACACTTAGAATACATAGTCCCAATGTATGGATAAGGTTAAGTGCAAAATTTCCAACTCTTTCATTTAAACCAACATTAACAAGCGACTATAACCATAACACAAGATAAAAACAATTAAACACCAAGTAACAAAATAACTAAGATAAGGAAAGTGTACGTGAACCTGATCATAGGCAATCATATTGTGCTTCATTAGTAAGACCTCCATGTGTATTCCCACACTTGAGTGATTGTATCTAGTGCTTAAAACTGAAAAAGAAAATAAAGAAAACAAAATACACCAAAAAACACTAAAGGAAAATATAAAACTCAGGTTGCCTCCCGGTTAGCGCTAAGTTTTAGGTTTTCAGCCAGACCGTACCCGATATTCATCAAGGCGGTTGGGTTGGATGCTTGCATTCCTTCCTCATTAACTCATTCCTCTCACCGTCATACTTCCGCCAAGTCTACACAAAGAGTGAAAACAATTCTCTCTCAAGATGAGGAACTTGTTGGTTCTTTCCTTTCCGTTTTCTTTTCCTTGACCTTCGAATCTTTCCCTTCTCTAAGTTCTGATCTTCTTCCTTCTCATCTGCCCTATTGGTCACACCAAAATCTTCTTTGTTCAGGTGGTTAACCCTTTCAGGTAATTCAGAGTTGCTAATATTCAGGTTAGGTAAGTTTGAGAATATTTTAACATTCAATTTTTTTTCACCAAATCTCATTCTTATTGTTCCTTCTGCACATTAACAGTTGTGTTAGCGGTAGCCAAGAATGGTCTACCCAAAATAATAGTTGGTTGTGCGTTCTTCACATAATCCAACACTAAGAAGTCAACTGGGTAATACAACTCTCCTACTTTCATAATCACATCCTTTACAATCCCCCTAGGACATATGGATGTCTGATTAGCCAATAACACATTGGTGTGGACTCTTTGTAACTGACCAAAGTCATACCGATCATACAAACTCCCTGGTAATATGTTCACCTTTATCCCAAGATCCAGTAGTGCTTTATCCACTTTAAACTCACCCACTTGTATTGAAATAGCAAGTGCTCCTGGATCTTGGAGTTTTGAAGGACGGGTACCCAAAACACGACACTTGCACTTGCACTCAACTCCACTTGAGTGGGACATTTGTATCGTCGTTTTTGGGTACTCAAACCTTTCAGACACTCAATATTATCAGGATTTTCTTTAATTATATTCAAAAAGGGTAAATTAATTTTCTCTTTTCGAATTTCTCCTATCTTTCATCCTGTGTTGGATCCTGTTCCTGTTTAATTGATACTTGGGTGATCAAAGCCGAAGGAAATGGAACATTCAGAGATTTGTTTACCTCTTTACCTTATAATTTAGTTTGTGAAATTAAATCATGATCAGAGTCATACTTACTAAACTCCACCACACTCTTAACCATTGGTGGTGGAGTTTTTTCAACCCTAGAAACCTCAGTTGATGTTTGAAAACTTACTGTACTGGTGTTTGCACTGTGTGTGTTTTGGGAATTGTAAGGTGTCGAGTCGACTTGATTAAAATTAGATGACTTACCTAAATCTCTTATTACTAAAACTACCTCAGATAAGTGTGCAGCTAATTGTGTGTGTGTTTCCACCAACACTTGATGATCTTTCGCATGTCTATATTGTTGTTGCACGACTTCTTTGATCAAACTTGTCAATTACTTGATAGCTGAATGGATATCATCCAATTCAGATTGACCGATTTGTCGACTCCTTTGATTCTGCCAGTCGTCCTGATAGCTTCCTTCTCCATTTAAACCTCTTGAGTGGCGACCTTGATTGTAATTATTTGGACAGTCTTGAGGCCAATGACCAAATTCTCCACAGCACATCCATGGCTCATAATAGTCTTGACCATCATCATAATACCTGTCCATGAAAAACCTACACACGTACACAACCTCGTGTAATACTGAACAAGGAAACTAAACTAAGCTAAAAGAAATTAAAAACAAAGTTGAAAAGAAATATTTTAGATTAATTTTTTTACTAAAATAAAAGAACTAACTAAGCTAAAACTAAAACTAAGCGCACCGATTCCCCGGCAACGACGCCATTTTGATAGACCGTCGTTTAGTCTTTCAAAACCTAATTAACCTAGGTAGCTAGGGTAAGTAAGGTATCGTATCCACAGAGGAATCAGTGGTTAATTTTAGCTTCTAGTTATGTTTTAAATGATTAAAAAAGAAATTATGAAGATGTGATTTGAAAGAAAAACAAAGGACTCTTGAATGGATTGAATTCAATGATAACAGACGTAACCTCTTCCAAACTTCAGGTTCAAGGTTTCACATAAAACCCAATTGTTTATTAAACACCACATAGACATAGTGTTTTGAAATCAGTTAAAATAGTAATTGGAGACAGGTTGTTGTCAACAAACCTATACAACTAATCATATCAAATACTAGTATAATCCAATTATCCAATAATCAGTATCAAGTCAACCCTCTTCAGTCACCCAATCCGTTTCTAAGCTTTGTCATCAACCAAAACACGATTGTAAAGAAATAACTTGAAAAACTGATAAATTATTTATTAACTAAAGCATCAATTTGCTAAACGTTTGTCATCACATAAGCAAATCAAATACATAAACATTGAAACAAATATGAAACCTATAAGAACCATCCGTCTGGAAGAAGTCACGAGAGAATTAGCCGCTCATGTTTGTGAATCTGATGTTGGAAGGCATGATTGATGGTGTAATGATGAATGGATCCTTTGGAATGGTGAAAGAAGCTCTTTGGAATGCCCAAAATTCGTTTCCAAAGGTTGAAGGCCGAATTGGAATAAGAGAAGACCCTAAAAACGTGCTTTTAATGAGATTTCCCGTCGGTTCCACCGTAGCCTACGCTAGCCACAGTAGGCTACGGTGGACACCTTTCTGTTTTCATGTTTTTTTCTTCAGTTTCTTGTTGTGCGGCTTTCCGAGAGCTTTCCGTCGACTGGTAATGGGCCCCGTAACTCCATCCCTAGCTCAAGTTATGTTCATTTTACCGTTGCAAGGTCCCTTAACATCTTCATCTTTTATTTTTGATCTCTTGGCTCCCGTTTACATCCCGAAACTCTCATATCATGAATATTCTTTGTGTTTCACCTTTAATCATCATAAACACCAATCCAACCACCACTCATCGCATAAGTTCTCCATGTAAGTTTCCACTTTGGTCGTTTTACCTACAAAAGCACATTCGCTCGTAGTTAATCAATTCCATGTTAATTAAACACACAAATACACATAACATTAACCATTTAAGCGCATTAAAAATCATCCCAACACACTCACATCACTTATGACAACCCTCTAGTACAATCCTTACTTGTTATCATATCTTGAGCATTTCCATTATGCACGTGCCAATCATCGGGGCTAGCCAATACCTTCCCGGACAATAATCATGTTTCCTAATAATAATAATAATAAAATAATTAAGTAGACATAAACTTAAATGAATATACAACTTAAAATTATACTATAATTTGATGTAGAGCCTATTCTACTCGCGCACCAAAAACATTTATGAACAACACTCAAAGGGGTATTGTTGGTTTGGGAATTCTCAGTATTAGAGCGTTCTATTAAACTGATAATCCAAACACAACCCTAAGAATTTCTATCTACTGAGACTCCTAATAGCTCCTGTGTTCTTTTTGCATCGATGTTGAATATGAATTTGAGGAGCTTCTCACAAGTATCCTTAGTTCGTAAGTTTTAGATTTTATCATTATTATTATATTAATATAATTCATTGAGCTGCTTATTTTGTTTTCAGATATTTCTTCTAAAATATAATATATTACAAATACGAATATGTTGTTGTAGTGAACTTTTTTCAATGTTTTGATTTAAGTTTCATTAAGAATAAGCAACAAATATAAAATATTTTATTATTACTATTAAACGGTCTCCTATTATAGTAAATGTTTGTCTAGAAATCACATATCCCTAATAGTCATTTTATGTGTTACATACTCTTTTAACAATATATGAAATATGAGTTTCAAATTTCTCGTGTTTTTAACCCAATGCAGTTACTGATATGGTACAGTGATTAACTCAGCCGACCATGAGTAAAAAAATTGTTGCCAATATTAATATTGGTATTCGCTTTTGTGGTTTTCCACAGTCTAGATGATAACTATCAAACTTAGATCGTAGCGAGTGTAGTTAAAATTGTGGTGTCGTGTTGAACCTAACCAACTATGAGCAAGCATAGTCGCCGCTATCGATATTTGTTTTTATTTTCTACAATAGCATTAATGCCCAAACTCAAGTCGTAGCAAATGTGGTTACCGTTGTCTTAATGCGCTGAGTTGAACCAATTATAAGCATTGATTATCGAAACCAGTATTGGTATTCAGTTTTATAATAAAGTGCTGAGCCGAACCAACATCGATAAAGAACAATGTCACGCCGCAATGCGCAGGAAAGAAACAACTAAACTTTCACCGACTTAACACAAACTTTTTCATAAACAGGACCCAAGCAACACGTGGGTGAATCATAACTAGTTATGTTTATAAATTAGTAGCAATTATAAATGGTATTATATTCCCAAGTTAATATCTTACAAATAAAAAAATTATATATATATATATATATATATATATGTATATATATGTATATATATGTTTGTGCATATATATATACATATATATAGATATATATATGTGTATATATATGTGTATATATATGTGTGTGTATATATATATACACATGTGTGTGTGTATATATATATATGTGTGTGTGTGTATGTGTGAAACTATGAATATATATGTATATATGTGTGTGTATATATATATATGTGTGTGTGTGTCTATATATATATGTATATATAGAGGAGTGATCAAATAAAAATCATGATTATAAATGAAAATCATGAAAACCATCATCAACCAATCATAGAATTTTAAAATTAATTTTTATTATTTTAACTAAAAGGGTGTTTATGTAATTTTAGCAAATAATTATTTATGAAATTCAACTATATTGATCAAATCCCTAATTTATCTCTAACACAATTTTGAATTAGTTAATTCTAATCATCTGATAAACTTTATTCACTTCCATCATCATTTATGCTTTCTTCGTTGACACTTTTTAGGTGTTCATCATCGTCATTTTTCTTGTATTATAAACTTCTCCATCGCCATTTTAACACATGATTTTAAAGTTTCTGCACTTCATCATCGTCAATTTTGGGTGTTTATCATCACCATATTTAATGGGATTGTATCCTTCTTCTTTGCCATTTTGAAGCTTTATTTGAAGGTTTGAAGCATCATCGTCATCTTTATGATTTTTTCTTAATTTTTGTTTTGTTTGTTTGCTAATTCAACTTAATACATGGACGACAATAATTCTGATTCCAATAAATGATTTTTGTTAAACAATCAATACACCACTTAATGCTCTTGATAGTATTTATAATGTGTGTGATATTTTTGCATCAGAGAATTCTACAACTCGGAAGGATGAGATTTAAGAACAACATCAAAAATTAAAACACGATCATAATGTTGTTACATATATGTATTAGGATGGTTATTATACCATTCAGGTGATCGATTACGTATATGTATATGTATGGTTCCCATATTATAAATAAAAAAAATCAGGATTAGTCAATCCTTACATATATGTATCATTGTTGCTTTATATATATAAATTATATTTATTTGCTCCTGTTACATATACGTACTAAACAATTAATCATAAAAGACTTTTTTTATGTCGTTATATATATGATTAGACTCCATAGTAATACATCCACACATACATTATTAATAACTGTATTTTAGCTTATAAAATAGATAACTCTCATGTTCTTATTGACAACAAGGCCAATCAGGTTGCAACTGAAATTGATGCCTACTTTCTAACTAGTATGAAAAATAAAAGGGATTCAATTAAGTTCATTTAAATTATCATTTATTTGTTTATTTCCAACTTTATTTTCATGTTTGAATTTGCAAATTTCATGCGCAGCGTTCATCCAAGCCCGATAATGTTCAATACAAACATCCATGTGGAATAATGAACAAAGGATGTGGAAAATATACGCAATTAATTAGTCAAGATAAGAAGACAAAGGCTAATAGAAAAGACGTCTAAAGGGTTGTGTAATTTTTGTAAGAAATGTATGGGTGGTCGTGATACTCGCAATTGCCCGGATAGATTAAAATTACTCAAAAGGAATAAAAAAAAGTTGCACAAGAAGAGAATTTATCACATGATTCATTTGAAGACAAATCCTGAGAAGAAAGAAGTGATGAAGAAGAAGATTAAAAAGAATATGATCAAGGCGAGGAGGATTAAAATAATTAATACTTTTAGTCTTATTTTTGATACAGTAAAGTTGGCATACATATCCTTACATTTTATATTTTATTTATCAATTTACAATTATTAACTGATATGCGGTGTGTTTACTTCATTATTTATACGTAATATAGATAATGTTAGTGCTCTTTGATATTATACATACACTCATACATATTCTTTTGTTGTTTTGTTTACTTATTACGTATATGTATGAAATGATATCCTTGTACCCTGAGTCAATGACAGCTACAAATACTTTTATTGATTTATTTACTTTATTACATATATGTATTAAGGGATATGCTGTTACGATACATACACTCATACATATATAAGTTTGTTGTTTAGTTTACTTTATTACATATATGTATTGACTAATATGTTTGTGCTTCGTGAATTAATGAACATGCTTCTTGAATTAATAACTGCTACATATACTTTTGTTGATTTGTTTACTTTATTACATATACATATCAATTAAGATGATACTACTACCTGATACAAATACTTACACATATACTTTTACTTTTGTGTATATTTTATTACATCATATATGTAAGTTTGTTAAAAAAAACTTATTTACATGAATGTACAAGTGATACCTACTATATACATATATTTCAAACATCAACTTATATAGTATTTCCATATGCAATTCCATATTGTGCTTAAAATCATACAACTATCCAAAACATATAACATACTTGCTCACTTCCAAAATGAATACAAAACGAAACCGACCAAAACATAGTAACATAAAGTCAATGTTAAAATAAAATTATATTAACAGTTCAATTCTTCTTTGTTTCCTTCTCGAGCTCTTCTGCTTTTTTAACCCTTTTTTTATCTCTATATATGTTTACTTCAAATGTAAGAATTTTAAATGCATACTTTTTCCTCAACCGCACGATCTTGCATTCCAAGGAAAAATGATCTCACTTAAGAATATAAAATAATACAATGCCAAACTTCTTCATATCAAGTAAGTTTTCACAACCTTCCGCAACATTTTCCGAGTTGGATTTAAAGTGATTTAAACGCTCCTCGTGTGTCACTATGGCAGACAACTATCAATCCAAGCTGAATATTAAAAAATACCAAATTTATTAACTCTAAACAATACAACATACTCAAATTTTAATATATTAATTAAAATAACACACTTACAAATGGGTTTCTTCCATTAAACAATGATGCGATGAACTTGGGCATCTATCCTTTTTATTATGGTTAAGCACTTTTGGCCAACAATCAATAACATCATTGTAAATTTGTTTACACGAGCTTAAGCTAATCAACGTATAAAAGTTGGCCCCGGCCCATTTTTGGAACCAAATATAAACACACCACACACAAAACAATACTCATTCATAGTTTATAGCATATATGTCTTCCTCATGTATCCATTTGTGTATAGCTAACAGAAATAATAGTCTTGGATATATGTACCAAAGACCTTATATATGCAACCTAAAAATTAATAATAGTTTTATATGTATATATAAAATACTTTACATTGTATACGTAAGAAAATGTTACATACAAGAAACAATGGTCTTACATATATGTACCAGAAACCTTACATATATGAACAAGCAACCTTAAACATATGCAACCTAATCTATTACATATACGTATCAGGCGTCTTACATATACACACCCTCAAAATGACATGTATGTAACTATATGGTACATTAATTTTATTGCTTACATATACCATCCATACATATATGTACAAAGCCAACTACCGGTTCTAAAGAATAGAAATACCAAATTCAAACTACACAATATATGCTTACATATCTGTACCAAACCAACTTCAGTTAAAAAGCATCCCCTAATCACACTATTATACAAACAAAAAATACAAAATTTCAAAATCCATTTGTTAGTCGCTAAATAACAAGTACAATCACCTCATATACATGTTTGTTAAACTAGAGTACTCATATAAGTACCTTATTGAATCAACATACATGTTTTTCATGTTTACCACAAACTTGTATTCTAATACACCTTTTTCGCAAACATTCAAAGACTTGTCTTTTAATTTCTTCTTCAAACGATAAGCCGATCACCACTCAACGAAATTATAGTCCGCAAATTGAACCCAAGAACCAATCGGAAGTTGTACTTGCTTAAACACAACCCTAGAACTCCATTGATATTCTCTGTATAATTTCTCATATTCTATGATTTTCAAAATAATTAGAAGATTAGGAAAGAATTATGGTGATTAGGAGATATTGAGCTTTTTTAGGAGATTTGAAAGCTATTGATCTACGAGAAGTTACAATTTCAAAATTGAATTTCCAATTTTGCCCTTCTCCATTTTATTAAATTAGATTTAGTTAATAAAAAATACAAAAATGTCATGTTAATTTATGACCATTGATTAAATTGTTCAATGGTTAAGATTTAATTTTTTTTGGTTTTCATTTATAATAAAGTTTTCATTGGATCCCCCTGTATATATATGTGTGTATATATATGCGTGTATACACACACACACACATTTGTGTGTGTATATATATGTGTGACAAACTATGTATATATATGAATATATATATATATATGTGTGTGTGTGTATATATATATATATAGAGAGAGAGAGAGAGAGAATGAGAATGAATATTAACCCTTGTTTATTGAGATAACCCATTAACCCAATAGTGATCCACAACAAACAATGTCACCACTGTAAGTTGGAGTAAAAGTGGTAAAACTAGTGGTCTAAAATAAATGTTAAAATTATAATTTATAAATATATCTTAGCACGATATATTTAATTGTGTAATTTGTAAAAAAAATAACATCTCACAAAAAAGTTAAGAATGATTTATAAAAGGGTGAAGTTTTTTAAAATGGAAGAAAATTTTAAAAAATGGGGGGAAAATAGTACATCAGTGGTTTAGCACGATGTAAAAGTGAGTTACATTGTATAATTATAGTATAATTGTTCGTTACATTAGTGTTAGCGAGTTATCATCATAAAAGTGGATTAATAATCATTCCTTACCCTATATATATATTCTTCAATACTGATTCCATTTTTTAAATCAACTAATAAAATTGTTGTTTTTTGACCTTAATATCATGAGTTTAAATTATGATAAACAATTTTTTACATAGAGTATAGGGTAAGAATTTGACCATCGGATAGCGAAGAGATCGAGAGCCTGCGCAACGCAAAAGCTAAATAAAGGTCAGGGTTCTAGCCGTGGAAACAACCTCTTGCATAAAATTATGCAAGGAAAGGTTGCGTACATCTGATCGCTTAGCGATCCGGCTCCTCCCGGACCCTGCGCAAAGCGGGAGCTTCATGCACCGGGTACGCCCTTTATATTTTTTTAATCCAATATATGAACCCGATGAATTAAAACTAATTTTAATTTAATCATTGTTATTAAGTTGGGTGGTCATGCCTCCCACTATATATAATACATTATATATATAATCCCTAGTTAAGACTTTAAGTGTTAGGTTTAACGGAAGAAAATGATAGCAAGTGCGTGACTACAATGCAATGCACAATATATATAGTTAATTAGCACTAGTTCAATGTACTACTTAATGATGGTTATATAGCACGCCCTCTTTCTGTTTTTTTTTTTTCCCTAATTCATACCTATCTTCTTAAATTGAATAAATGATGATGGTAATCATAAATATTCCACACCCGAACCTTTTTTGTCGTATGTATGTATGTATTTACTATGTGTGTATATAAGTATGTATATTAGGTACACATGCATATACTATGTAGGTATGTATTTGTGTATCAGTATTAGAAAGACATGGACACCAAGTCTCCTTATTGTCTGTTATGACCTTTTTTTGGTATAAACTCAAAGGCCTGTAATATCTTGCTAATGATGAAATCTAGTAAATCGCAACGTGTACTGTGTAATGTCTTTTAAAAGTTTATGACATGATACTAGTCAAATTTAAAATCTTTACTAAGAGAATCAAGTATATACTTATCACTACATGACCGATTAAGACATGTATGAGAGAATATGCCACATTAGGTCAATAGTGGTAAGTCATAGGTGCTGTTTGTTTCTGAACAGGTAAAACATCTGCAGTCTGCAGACCACATCTGCAGACATCTGTAGGAGAAGAGGTGGACCAAACCTCTTCAGTCTGTATTAAGAAGACTGTTTGTTTTGTAACGTCTGCAGACTGCTGAAATAAACTGAAATTAATAAAAAGTTAAAATAAACAGAAATTTAAATAAACAACAACAGAAATCATCATCAACAACATCATCATCAACAACATCATCATCAACAACATCATCATCAACAACAACAACAGAATTGAAACAAAATCAAATCAGCAACATCGAGCAACAGAATTGAACAACAACAGAAATCATCATCAACAACATCATCATCGAGCAGATTTGAACAACAACAGAAATCATCATCAACAACATCATCATCAACAACAACAGAATTGAAACAAAATCAAATCAGCAACATCGAGCAACAGAATTGAACAACAGCAGTGGTTACTGACAGATACATATTAATCTGAATAACCAGACACTAGAAGCGACCTGCAATAATAATAAGCTATCAAATTGATAAAATACGATGTTTCATGTTTCCCCTAATTTGGAAGGTATTGAATTGATTAATGAATCCACATGAAATCGATCAAACAGATTAAACTGAACTCGATTCAGTGCTTGAGAGTTCAGCTTCCGACTTACCAGAAGGTGAAACATGATGATGATGAGGAACGAGAGGAACGATGTGAAACCACCGTGACAGAGTTTCGGAGCCCAAGTGACGAGAACTACAGCATAGTAAGAAGCTCCGACGATGGCAGCAACAAGGAGAATCATTAAATAGCCGAGGAATTTGAGGCCTGAGCATAACTTGAAGAAGTTGAGATCCATTAGGGCGGAGGTACGGCGGCGATTGAAATAAGGTCTGCGAGTTGTGGGAGGGAATAGGCGTTTGAGGATGGGTGCAGCCAGCTTTGATGGATCTAGACGACGGTGGTGGAGGTGGTGGAGGTGGTCGTGGACGGTGGAGAACTCCGGCGAACGGTGGGGGAACGACGGTGGTGCGGTTGAGAAGGGAGTCACGGTCCCCTACAGTGAGAGTTGAGAAGACTTGGGTGATATGTGAAGAAGAGGTGAGAAGACCTCTGAAGACTTTAGTCCACCTCTTCTTGGAGAAGAGGTCACGCAGACCTTTTTAGTGAAACATCTTCAGAAAAACAAACAGTCTGCAGACCAGAAACATCTGCCCGCCTCTTTTTGGCGCAGACAAAAGAGATTCAGAAGATCTTTTCAAGAAAAACAAACACCACCATAGTCAGTTTTGACCAATCATAATAAATCAGATTAAATCATTGATATATGTCAAATATATCAAATAGTAATATACGTTTCTAAATATGTATGCATGTACTCACGCATACATGTATGTAATTGATTTATGCGTAGGTATGTATGTACGTGTCATGTATGTTTAGACCTTAATTAGATTATCTATAATGATGTTTTTAGATCTTGTCTTATGTGTTTGGAACTTGATTAATTCTTTATCCCTAAAACTTTGGATCCATCATATAGAAAGTGTTAGATTATTAATTTTCGAAGCTCGAAAGTTAACAAGAAAAAGAACTATTTATTTAATAAATTGATTTTAAAGGTTTAATTAATATCTTTACATGATCAGCAAAAGCTAAAAGATAATAGTATGTATATTTCAATATTTTGAATATTATGTTTTGTCATGATCACACAGTTTGGAACAGAAACTACCAAGAAATCTCTCAAAGCATCTAAAAAATATCGCCACTTTTCATTAGTCTTTCTTGGCATGCAATCACTCGGCAATTAAAAAGGTCCATGATGTGATCAAATCATGCAACTCATTAAATTTGAGTACAATTTTTCGTGCAAAAGTTACAACTAAACAACGTCACAACCTAAAATAAATGAACATAAACAAACTCGATCTCACTAAAAATGTTTTTCTCTTAATTTTTGATTTCACATCTTAGTTGTTTATAAACGTTTCAATCCAAATGACTACAAATTAAGATACTCTTTCCATGTAGCCATCTCGTGTGCTACATCCAACATGGTTGGTCTAGTCGACGGGTTTTGTTGCGTACATATCAACCCGAGTTCAATGAGCTCCAAAACCATGTCATGCAATAGGTTACTATTGCACGATGCGACATTAGTATTAACCGGTGGGTAGGTTACAAGCGTTTGTTTTATGATGGATTCAAGTTTGTGCGGATAGTGGGTTTTCACCCACTCATGCAAGCTTAAATTTTCATAACAAACATATCTGTGGGTCGTTTTCTTGTCACCATCTCCAACAATAAAATCCCAAAACTGTATACGTCTCCTTGTGATGATGCTCGTCTACCCATACCGTATTCTGTATACGACAATGCAAGTATATGTTAGTGATAACTATGATTAAAAATAAATAGCGATGATTTTTACTCATTGTTAAAGGTATCTATTAAATGTGACAACACGTTTATATTATCTGACCAATGACAAGGGACATCTGGTTATTTTCATACTCAAATCTAGACAGGATTGTATTCACTCGATAATAATTTCATATATATGTTATATTTTTATAAACATTAAAACATAGTGATCATATTTTTAAATGAATCAACGCACAAACATTTGAAGTACTATAGATATATAGTATGTATTCACTTTGACTCGTTATAAATAAAATTAAACTACAATTTTGTTAATTCATAAGTAAATGAGTCGAATTCATCTTGTATCTATAACTAATAAAACTAACGCATTACTTACCAGGAGCAATGTAACCGATTGACCCGCAAAGCAAGCCGTCAGTTGAGCTAGCCGAAGGGGAGCCTGCGGCACCCAATGGGAACTTTTCAATGTCATCTTTCACCAATTTAGCAATACCAAAATCTGAAAGTACAGCATGCATATCATCATCAAGAAGAATATTACTTGGTTTAAGATCACAATGAGCCACCTTAATCGGTGCATAGTGATGCAAATAGGCTAACCCTTCGGCTACATCGCTTAAAATTCGAACCAACAGAACCAAGTTGATGAGGACTACCCCATCACGTGGGTACAAATGATTCTCAAGGCTCCCATTTTGCATTAAAGGCAAAACAAGAGCCTTGAAATCAGGTCTGCTACAGATCGTAATGATCCGTATCAGATTCCTGTGTCGAATATTCTTCAAAACTTCACATTCTTTATTGAAACTCGCCGTGATTTCCTCAGCTTTCACGTAATTTATAACCTTCACTGCGATCTTAGTATTGTCTTTGAGAATACCCTTGTAAACTTGCCCAAAACGACCCGACCCGATCAAATTTGAGCTGTTAAATCCTCCTGTTGCTTCCATGAGTTCTTGATGAGAGATTTTTGGGTAGTTTTGTTCTTTGCTTTCTTCTTCTTCTTGATCATACACACTTTTCCAACTAAATATTTTTGAAAATTTTCTCTTTGATTTCGATCTGAAAACTACTGGGATCATAGACAATATGATGAAGGTTGCAATAGCGAGTATAGTAAGTAAAATGGGCAACCGAATCAACTGTTTTTTTCCAGTGTTCTTGCAAATTGGCATCCCCTTGATTGAACTGCTGCAAAGTCTAGGATTTCCTAGAAAAGAATCAATTTGTAGAGACGCAAAAGATACATTCCAGAGAAATCATTGAATGAAAGTTGAGTCGTTTCAATGTCAAAGATGCCGGGAAAGATTCTGGGATCTTTCCCGACAATCTGTTGAAAGAAACATCAAATGTTTTTAAAAATGGCAACTTCCCAATTGAACTGGGAAGTTGGCCTTCGAGTGCGTTGCCTGAGAGATTAAGGTGTTCGAGTGCAATGCAGGATCCGAGTTGTGCTGGAATCTCATCGGAAAAGTTGTTTGATGATAAATCCATAGCAAGAACCATGTTCATCTTGCTGAGCTCTAGAGGTAATGGTCCATGAAGGTGATTATAAGAGATGTTTAAGTACAACTTCAAGGTGCTCAATCTTGCGAATTCAGTCGGGATCAAACCCGAAATTTGATTATGTGAAAGATCAAGAATTTCTAAGTTTACACATTGTGCAAGGCTTGTGGGAATCGTTCCCACAAGCCTGTTTTTATGGAGCAAAAGTCTTCGTAGCTGAGAAAGACTTGAGAAACTGTCAGGAATAGAGTTCGTAAGTATGTTACTCGATAAATCGAGAAGACCCAACTTGGAAACATTCCCGAAACACAATGGGATTTCGCCACAAAGCAGATTATCCGATAGGTAAAGCCGTTCGAGTTTTGTCATTTGGCATATTTCCTTTGGGATCGTTCCGTTAAGAATATTGGTAGATAAGTTGAGCAAGGTAAGGTTTAAAAGATTATTGATATAAGGAGGAATACCTCCTGATATTTGGTTATCATCGAGATGTAACTGGACCAGACTCTTTGAAAGATTCCCGATAACATCAGGAATCTTTCCAGAGAGTCTGTTTCCAGCTAACTCGAGTTCTTGCAAATGTGGAGAGTTTCTTAAACCTGAAAAGAATTTGTCAAGTGGACCGGAAAAACGGTTATAAGACAAATAAACAAACTCCAAATTTGTCAAATTCTTCACAATCTCAAACGGTAACTCTCCTTGGAAAAAATTCGACTCGAAATCCAACCATTTAAGCTTTGTGGAATTAGAAAGTGCTCGAGGTATCTTACCCGTAAGTCGATTTGACCAAACAAGTAGAAACCGTAGCTCTTTAGCATCACATTCTTCATTCAGCAGTATATTCCCGCTAATTGAGTTATTCGAGATATCAACATACTCCAAAGAAGACGACCCGTTACAAAAAAGTCCTAATGGGATATCGCCTTCGAGCTTATTACTTCCCAAATCAAGATATTGCAACCCTCGAAGAAATCCTAACTCGAATGGGATTCTCCCTCGTAGAAGATTCGACGATAAACTCAATTGTCTAAGTTTAGAAAGATACCCAATCTCTTTCGGAATGCCACCGCGAAAGAAGTTTCTAGAAAGATCCAAAACCGTTAACCGGGTAAGTTTAGAAATCACCGGAGATATGGTCCCGTGGAGCGAAGCTCCACTAAGGTCTAACTCGAGAACGGAATCACGGTTTTCATTGCACGTGATTCCGGTCCAGTTACAGAAATGAACTTGAGAAGAATTTTTCCAGCTATCCAGCATGTTTTCAGGGTCAGAAGTGACCGTGGAAACGAATGTGAGGAGGTACGCTCGTTCATTAAAACTCTGAGCGTTTTCTTCTCCTCCAGAAACAATTGAAAACAAAACCAAAAAGATGAAAAAGGAAATCATTTTTTGGAGAAAAGGATGAGAGATTAAGGGATGATGGAATGAGAAGGGAACAGGAGATGCATATATAGGTCTCAGGTGGATAAAGGGATGTGATTAGAGTAATCATTATTATTAATTAATTAATCTGGGTTTATGCCTAACTACGGTTCTTAACATTTGGTGGCCTTAATATTTGACGATAAAAGTCGACTAATGAGAGTGGGCCGTGTGGGAAAATTTGGTCCGTTGTATTAGACTATTAGGCTATTAGCCCTTGGCCCCTTAAGTTTATGGATGAAATTAAAGAATTAAAGTACAATAATTTAAATAATTTAATAGTTTGTATTTGTTATCGTATTGCTTAGGTTTATGTAACATTTTACCAGGCTTTTGTAGATACCTATTATATGGTTATAGTATTTCTTAGGTTTGTTTTAAATTATTATGGTCTTGAAGATACAGATAGATACTTATTGTACTAAAATTATTAGGCTCTCATAGATTTTGATAGATGGTTATCATGTTGCTAAGGTCCATCCTATGAATTATAAAGGATTTCATCCATACCACTATATGGTTGTCATATGCCTTAGGTTCGATCTATAAATTTTAGAAGCTTTCATCTATACCCATTGATACCGTGTTATCATATCACATATGTTTAACTCATATATTTTGGGCGCATTTGTCAATAACGATAGATGCTTATTATATTGCTTATTTTCACCCTTTTGAATTTTAGATGCTTTTATCTATACCGCGGGACGGTTATCATAGTGTTTAGGTTCGGTCTATGATTTTTAGGGCCTTTCAAATATAGTGATGGACGGTTATCAAGTTGCATGTTGTCAAATTTTCATACAACTTAAGAAATGAAGTGGGTAACATGTCAATGTGCCTAACCTTCATTGTTTGGATTTGTTTTAGTGGATGCTGAGTTATGATATAAAATAATGAATGATAGGTGATCCACATTCATAAGCATGATTATTTGTGTTTACATTAGACCAACACAGAACACTATCATTCTCTTAAAATATTTTTGAGAATTTATAGTTTCATATGGTGTGTATAATAATGCTACATTAAGAATAAATTGTTGAAAGATGATTTTACAACAAAAAGGTATGAAATACTGAAAAGAGTATAATACTGCTTTTATGGTAGCTGTTTTGTTGATTCAAGTAATTGCATAATGATGTCATTATCATGGTATCCAATTGTGTATTTTAGGTACATTTGAATGTTGTTCTTTTAACACGTAACCCTTTATGGTGTGTAAATTCTATATCGTCCTAATGTTATTTGACTATTAGCTGGGTAACAATCTATTTTTAATTTCTTTAATGTCATGATGGCTAATTAAAGATTAGAACTTACGTAATGTGTATTGTGTGTTAACATGTTGAAAACAAAAGACTTATCCAACACTAGTTAAGCGTGTTGATTACTCAAACAATAACATTCATATTTCTAATAAACGGGTTACATAACGCGACACGTTTAACTAAACATGTTAGTTATTAAAAGTAACATGGATACATTTGAGAAACAGGTTAAGTTACGCAACATAAGACTTTTCACATGATTAAATATAAAATGCTCAATGATAGAAACAACATGAAATGTTTAGCAAGATTATTACACTGCTTTCTTAATATAATTATTAAGTAATAAGTGTAAGGCCCTCCTTTCCAGGAAAACCTCACAGTTAATCATTCACAGCAAAACATAGATTTAAAGCAATCATTTACTCATATATGTATAAATATATATTACAGCGGAAAATACGGTGATTTCAATTCATTACATTGTAGATAAATTAAATATAAACATTGTTTTTATACATCAAAACTCCTTAAAATCTCTTTTAAGCTCTTCTTTATCAGGGATGTCAGTCTTCAAGTGCCAAGAAGCTTCAGTCCCATGCTTCTATCCCATAGCCCTAACTTTCACCTGTCAACTGATATGCATACAAAAGTCAGCTTCGCTGAGTGAATTCTAGGTTTACTTTGCTAAATAACTTTTGTAAAATACATTAGCTTTATCAGTTGAAAATAATCATTGTCTATCAAATATCAATACACACAAGCTATCACTTTATCAATACTTTATCATTTCTTGTTATTTATTTCTCTTCTTTATCCGTCAATTCTCTGTCACTATCGGCGCCTATGCTCGCATAGGACTTTACCGACACGCCAGTTAAGGACTTACTGTCGTACCCGATCAGGCCATTATTGTCATACCAATCCAGGACTTACTGACCTGCCTGTTCGAGCATTACTTTATCCACTTTATCCAGGTGAGGGCACAACGAATGCAACCCTCCTTTATCCAAATGCTTGCAAGGCTTTACTTTATCCAGGTACGTGTTATGGGTCTCATAACCTTTCTTTACGTTTCACTTTTATGTTTAAGTTATACATAATATAACACAACACATTACTAGGCAAATCGTCGCTACAAAGGTCATATCATCAATTCCTCAGGCAACCCTATTTCCATATAAAATAGCGTATAAAACTTTACTTCAAAAGAACTGATACTAAAGATATATATATATTTAGTATGCATACCGCCCCAAAACATTTAAAACATGTATAAAATAGGGGTTCTAGAACTCACCTGAACTTGTCCACGTAGCTTAAATATTAAGTCACTTAAGCTATAGCCTGAATACTCTAGCTGCACGAAAGTTAATACGCAAAAACGTCATTTTCTTCATAGTTTCGCCCACAGTTTCGCTGGTAGTTTCACTGCCAGTTTCGCTGGCAGTTTCGCTACCAGTTTCGCTGGGCAGCATTTCTGCCAGTTTCGCTGGACAGATTCGCTTCCATGGGCGCCCAACTTTCATTGGAATTTCTTAGTTTCGAAATGTCTAAGGTCAGCCTAAGTACTTAGCGAAGTTATCAGCGAAACTGTAGTTTCGCTCTAGCGAAACTGTAGTTTCGCTAGAAGTCCTTTTGTTTCGCTGAATAAATTAACAGTTTCGCTGGATTAACACTTAGTTTCGCTGGATCGGGGCCTAATTTCGCTGGATGAACAGAAACTAAGAACCAGCCCGTTTTTAACCCAAAATCTTAACTTTTTACGTCCAAATCGTTGGTTTACCTTCCATGAAACCAGATCTAACCTTTTTACACGTTTTCATACGTAAAAATTTGACCTTTATGTGTTTCTTTGAACTTTTCAAAACCCCAAAACCCTAGAATCCGGGTTTGATCTACAGAAGGCCTTAGAGGTCGATTCTTACCTTGTTTTGTTGCTCTTTCCTTAAGTTTTGATGCTCCAATCAACCAGATCTTCACTCTTCCACCTTTGAATCTCCAAAACTTAAGTTTTCTTCACTTTCTCTCTCTACTTTCTCTCTCTACGAATTTGGTGGCTAGGGTTGGAATGAAGGAATAGATCTGATCATGCATGGGTTAAGGGCTGATTAAGGGCCCTTAAACCCATCAAACCTAGCCCATTAAGGCTAATTTGGTCCATAGCCCACTAAATTACCCCTTTATTTTCTTAAATTAACCCTTAAAAGCCCATTATTATTAAATGGCTTGTTTCGGGAAATTTTGGGGCGTTACAAGTCTCCCCCTTATTTAGGTTTCGTCCTCAAAACCTGCCTCGTCGTTAAATAGATCGGGGTATTGTCGTCTCATTTTATCCTCGGATTCCTAGGTGGCATTCGACCCTTTCGGTGTTTCCATTGCACTTTGACTTGCTTGACTATTTTATTTCTCAATCGTTTCTCCTTCCGATCCAGTATAGCCACTGGTTGCTCTATATAATTTAGCTTCTCGTCCACTTCGATCTCATCTAGAGGCACGACTGCCTCGTCCGGTGCTAAACATTTCCTTAAGTGCGATACATGAAAGGTATGGTGAATCCCACTTAATTCTTCTGGAAGGTCTAGCCTGTAAGCTACATCCCCCACTCGCGCTAGTATCTCAAATGGTCCAATAAACCTGGGACTCAGTTTCCCCCTCTTCCTAAATCGGATAATCCCCTTCCATGGTGACACTTTTAACATTACCCTGTCACCCACGCTAAATTCTATTGGTCTCTTTCTTCAATCGGCGTATGACTTTTGTCTATTCTTTGCAGCCTTCATATATGCCTTGATTTTCTCCAACTTTTCCGTTGTGGCTTCCACGACTTCTAAGCTTCCTACCTCCTTCTGACCGACATCACCCCAACAAATAGGAGTTCTGCACCGTCGACCGTACAATAACTCATATGGGGGCATCTTAATACTGGCGTGGTAGCTGTTGTTATAGGAGAACTCTGCTAGCGGCAAATGATCATCCCAGCTACCGCCGAATTCGATAACGCATGCCTGAAACATATCTTCCAGTGTCTTGATCGTTCTTTCCGATTGCCCATCGGTTTGCGGGTGGTATGCGGTACTGACATGCAACCTCGCGCCCATTTCTTCATTGAACTTTTTCCAAAACTTTAAGGTGAACCGCGTATCTCTATCTGAAACAATCGATACGAGCATACCATGTCGCGCCACAATTTCTCGAATGATCAATTCAACAAGCTTTTCTGAACTAATTGCTTCCTTGATTGGCAGGAAATGCGCACTCTTAGTCAGTCTATCAACTATCACCCATATCGTGTCGTGGCCTTTTGTCGTGCATGGTAATTTAGTGATGAAGTCCATGGTAACATGTTCCCACTTCCATTCTGGTACTTCTAATGGCTGAACATAACCATAGGGTCTTTGGTGCTCAGCCTTCACTTGCAGGCACGTTAAACATTTATTTACATACGCAACCACATCCTTTTTCATTCCAGGCCACCAATAATCTTTCTTCAAGTCGTGGTACATCTTATTTGCTCCTGGGTGTATTGAGTAGCGGGTCTTGTGCGCTTCATCCATAATCTTTTCTCGCAAGTCGCCATGCCTCGGAACCCATATCCTGTCGTGGAAGTTCTTAACACCCAAAGTGTTCTCTACCAATTCGTCTTCTTTTCCCACCATCCTTTCCTTCTTGATTTGCTGCCCTTTTAAAGCGTCCATTTGAGCTCCGCTTATCAACCTCATAACATCGGGGGTCACTACTAGTTGGCACGCCTTCACCCGGATTGGTTCATATCCTTCCTTTCGGCTCAGGGCATCGGCTACCACATTTGCCTTACCCGGGTGATAATGGATTTCACAGTCGTAATCCTTTATCAGCTCCAACCACCTCCTCTACCTCATATTTAGGTCTTTCTGCTTAAAGAAATATTTCAGACTTTTGTGGTCGGTAAATATGGCGCACTTAGTTCCATACAAATAGTGTCTCCATATCTTCAATGCGAACACTACTGCGGCAAGTTCCAAATCGTGAACCGGGTAATTAACCTCCGTGTCATTTAGCTGTCTGGATGCGTAAGCTATAACCTTTCCTCTTTGCATCAACACACAGCCTAACCCGCAGTAAGAAGAATCGGAGTATACCGTTAGGTCTTCATCTCCCTCCGGTAAGGTTAGCACATGAGCTTTGGTCAGTCTATCCTTCAATTCCAGAAACGCATCTTCCTGTTCTTTTCCCCAGTCGAATACCACGTTCTTCCTCGTTAACCTTGTTAATGGGGAAGCTATCTTTGAGAAATCCTTGATGAACCTCCTATAGTAGCCAGCTGCCTCGACTTTTGCTGGATCAACCATGACTCCCTCGGAATTTATAATGTGCCCTAAAAACTGCACCTCCTGTAGCCAGAAGGCACATTTAGAGAACTTCACATACAGTTTCTCCCTTCGTAAAGTTTCTAACACCTCCTTGATATGACAAGCGTGGTCTCCTTCGTTCTTTAAGTATATCAAAATATCGTCAATGAAGACTATCACTGATTGGTCCATCATCGGCCAACACACGCGATTCATTAAGTCCATGAATGCCGCAGGAGCATTTGTTAGCCCAAAAGACATAACCAGAAACTCATAGTGGCCATAGCGCGTTCGGAAAGCCGTCTCTGGGATATCTTGTTCCCTTACCTTCAGTTGATGATATCCAGATCGGAGATCTATTCGGGAGAACCAGCTTGCCCCTTGCAACTGATCAAACAGATCATCTATTCTGGGCAGAGGGTATCGATATAAAATAGCGTATAAAACTTTACATCAAAGGTCATATCATCAATTCCTCAGGCAACCCTATTTCCATATAAAATAGCGTATAAAACTTTACTTCAAAAGAACTGATACTAAAGATATATATTTAGTATGCATACCGCCCCAAAACATTTAAAACATGTATAAAATAGGGGTTCTAGAACTCACCTGAACTTGTCCACGTAGCTTAAATTTTAAGTCACTTAAGCTATAGCCTGAATACTCTAGCTGCACGAAAGTTAATACGCAAAAACGTCATTTTCTTCATAGTTTCGCCCACAGTTTCGCTGGTAGTTTCGCTGCCAGTTTCGCTGGCAGTTTCGCTACCAGTTTCGCTGGGCAGCATTTCTGCCAGTTTTGCTGGACAGATTCGCTGCTATGGGCGCCCAACTTTCGTTGGAATTTCCTAGTTTCGAAATGTCTAAGGTCAGCCTAAGTAATTAGCGAAGTTATCAGCGAAACTGTAGTTTCGCTCTAGCGAAACTGTAGTTTCGTTGGAAGTCCATTTGTTTCGCTGAATAAATTAACAGTTTCGCTGGATTAACACTTAGTTTTGCTGGATCGGGGCCTAATTTCTCCGGATGAACAGAAACTAAGAACCAGCCCGTTTTTAACCCAAATCTTAACCTTTTACGTCCAAATCCTTGGTTTACCTTCCATGAAACCAGATCTAACCTTTTTACACGTTTTCATACGTAAAAATTTGACCTTTATGTGTTTCTTTGAACTTTTCAAAACCCCAAAACCCTAGAATCCGGGTTTGATCTACAGAAGGTCTTAGAGGTCGATTCTTACCTTATTTTGTTGCTCTTTCCTTAAGTTTTGATGCTCCAATCAACCAGATCTTCACTCTTCCACCTTTGAATCTCCAAAACTTGAGTTTTCTTCACTTTCTCTCTCTACTTTCTCTCTCTACAAATTTGGTGGCTAGGGTTGGAATGAAGGAATGGATCTGATCATGCATGGGTTAAGGGCTGATTAAGGGCCCTTAAACCCATCAAACCTAGCCCATTAAGGCTAATTTGGTCCATAGCCCACTAAATTACCCCTTTATTTTCTTAAATTAACCCTTAAAAACCCATTATTATTAAATGGCTTGTTTCGGAAAATTTCGGGGCGTTACAATAAGACATATATAAGGCAAAAATAAAACTTATCAAAATTTACAATTCATAAAAATTCTTAAGTTAAGTGGATGCAACTATTTAAAAATCTTCTTACTTTAATAAAATGATAAATGCGGGTGACACGTGTTAACATCATATTCATTTTAATCAAACTTTTAATTTTTTTTAAAAAGTAAACTATTTTATGTAATATTTTAAATTTGTTTTTTTAAAGCAAAACTTTTATAAAAAATAATTAAAATAGGAAGTTATAGTCAGGAAATTTTTAAAAATGTAAATTTTTTAAAACGTTATTTTGAAATAAAATATTTATTTTATCTTTGAAAAAAAACATATAAATTTGAAAAGTTCATATTAATACGTAACTCCAATCATATCACGTCTTAGTATATTGTTTTTTAATTAATTATTTTTATCTGTCTAATATTTTATTTATTTAATATGTGTAATACACGAGTTTACTAAATCTAGTTTAAAATAATAGAGTATAGCTAACACTATAAAACAATGTCTTTATGATAATCAGGCCTTAACCATGTTGGGTTAGTTTTTAAACCCATTCAATAAAGATGGCCTAAAATGCTTATGTGTGCCAAAAGAAACTTAGGCACATTGAACTCGTATAGACATGTTTTAATATTTTCTTTTAATGTGTCGATCTATTTATGATCTCGACCCATTTAACTTCATGTCCGGTCATTTTCAATTAGCAACTTGTGCCGTAATAGATTGTCTCTTACCAATATAGTATCACTAGATTAAAAAAATTTATTTAGATGAGTTTTTAAATATATAGTTTAGTTTTATTATCGCTTACAGTTGTTGTTGAGTACTTCTAACTTATTATCTTCGTTCACCATTTATGGACCAAATTGTATATATACATTTATCAAACTACATACATCTTATGTACGTTGTACAAGTTATGGAATGGTCATTTGGTAATCTGCTCAAGCTTTATGATATTTTACCAATTTAAAGTTTTATATATTACTATTTTAACGCATTTAAGTGTACTTGTAGGTATACTTAATACCATATATTTATCTATTTGTTTTTATTGACCCACTCACTTTCTTTTTTCTATTACAACTTATAAAATTTAATATATTTTTTTATAAAATTTCACACACACAGTTACAACGTGCTTATTTAATCTACATATCGGTGTATATTTCCCTATATATTTAAAAAGCAAGTGAAATGAACAGTATGAATAGTGAACCCCAAATCCACCGTCGACCTCCACCACCGACTCCGCACCGTCGACCTCCACCACCGACTCCGCACCGCCCAAATCCACCATCGACCTCCACCACCGACTCCGCACCGCCCTCCTACGCTCCGATTGTGTGATGGCATCCCTCCGCACCGACCTCAAAGTCTCCGAACTCGCATCCCTCTTCCAAATCGACCCCATCAATCGAACTCGCGCTCCGATTGTGTGATGGCATGGTCGAGGGCGGTGCGGCGACGCTGGTGTGGTGCGTGGCAGCGGTGTGGTGGTGGACGTGTTGGTGTTGGTGTTCGTATGGCGGTGGCTGTGTGGCGGTGGCGGTTTGGTGGTGGCGGTGTGGCTTGCAGCCACCGCTCGAATCTCTGCTTGCTTTCCTCTCCGATTTGCAGGGAGTTAATGAGTTATGAATGGACAGATGTTGTGATTGACATTGTGTTTGTGTATGTTTGTTTATAATGAAGAAACGGATTAGTTGGCTACTATGGGGGTTGATTTAGGATTATTAATGGGGAAGATGAGTAATGCTACACTAGCTGCATCTGAGTACGCTGCTGTGGTGAACATGAACCTGTTTGTTGCGCTTCTTTGTGCTTGTATTGTGCTTGGGCATCTGTTGGAGGAGAGTCGTTGGATGAATGAGTCGATCACCGCGCTTGTGATTGTAAGTGTCTTGTTTCTGATAGATTGATAATGCGATGAGGTGTTCTTTTTATATGTAAGTTTTTAATGATTTTATTGATTTCGATTAGATTCTAATGATGTTATTTGCTGTTGGATGACTATGGCAGGGGCTATGCACAGGTGCTATTATATTGTTGAGTACTGGAGGGAAAAATTCACATCTGTTTATGTTTAGTGAGGACCTTTTCTTCATTTATCTTCTTCCACCCATCATCTTTAATGCAGGGTGAGTTTAGTGTTTGTAAAGTTTATAAAATGGTTATGATTTGTTTGCCCTTAATGCTTATTATTCTTAGATTTACAGTTGATTAATAGAAGACTGTTTTATAATTAAGGCATGTCTGCTTTGCATTGAAATGGAAAATTAACTAGATATGATTGTGAACAAGTGTAATATTAGTTAGCAAGTAGGAAAATTTGACCTTGTAAGAAATAGTTATGATCTTTCTTGGATGCTGAAGAGGTGATTCAGTTTAGTGGTATACCTCTTGAATGCACTTTGTATGGTCTGGTATGGTGGTGTCATATAAAGGAAATGTGTCTTGGAATGGCTATGATTTACTCCCTGGTTACCTCATCTAAGGAGTGGGTTGCTGAAAGATTTGCTCAAGACACTGGCAGTTACAATATTCAAGAGGAAACAACAGATTAAGATGAAGTATGATTTTTGCATTAATTAAATATCGGTTTTGAATTATATTTTTATATGATTGTTAAATTTGGTTGGATGTATTGAACTTGGTGTTAGATAATTGTGCCACATGGAGAACCTGTCACTGTAGAGACGTTTTTGGCATGGAGAGAAAGATTTGAAGCTGAATTAGCCCTTGAGAAAGCCAAGTAAGTTTCATAAGTAGCATATTCTATTATTTGGCATCATCTGATTCCTTTATGGTGTATTAATAAATAACAATAATAATAATATCTTTGCATTGTATTGAAACCAGGCTGTTGCCAGAATCAGCACTTGCAATAACCAAACTAGAGTTGTACCGGTGATTATCGGTTTTAAAATACTCGCGCAGCGCGCGAGGCAGACTTCAACTAGTTTCATTTAAAACGAAGTTGTGCGTCATAACATAAAAGTCACGAAAATGTAAAAGTCATCAAAGTTGATTAAACTTTTTAATATTTATATAGTTTCTTTATTCTTTTCTTCTTATAACTTTTAAATATAATGTTTTATAAATTCCTAATTCGTACATCGTAATTTTTATCACGTTTTTTCTCTTGCAACGTACTTATGTTTCTTATATTAGTTCCAACATAAGTTTTTAACGACCTTTTTTTTTAACATAAACTTCGAGTATCATCAACAAGTATTAATACGTGTGTTTCAGGACATCTTCTGGATTATAATGAGCCAATATTATCTGTTAATAAGAAAAAGTTATAAAATATGTTTTTAAAGATTACTATTTTCCCATTGATTTCAAAGTTAAAAAAACGTTGAACCTGTAAATTTACTACAATGCATTCATGTAAGTGTCTAAAATCACAACAGAAATTGATGATTTTCTTAATTTAGAATACGTGAAAGTAGGCAAATTCAAAAAATGTGTGTATGTGAAAGAAGTTCGTAATTTTGGAAAGTGCTTGTTTCTAAATGGAGATTGTAAATTAAAAAGTCTTGATCAAAGAACAATTGTCATACGTTTAATTGATTAAGCACATAAATTTGATTATTGCATTTTCAAGTCGCCATGATGACTTTAGATGCACATTCAATACAAGCAACCCAAAGGTAAAGACTTTATTAGGAGATCTTTGATTTATTCATAGTAGTGTTCTTACAATGTGAAAAAAGTTCTTGTTATTTTGTAGTAGTTAAGGGTATGTTGGGTGATTCTAGCTACACACCTCCTAACAACTTAAAATCACACTATCGTGACAACAAGATATAAATGTTTTAGTTGGGCGTAATTGAATGATACATTAAAACAATAATAAAAACATAATGAAAGTATAATTAGTTACTATATTGTATTGTTATGTTTTAGTTTCATCCCACATTAGTTACTATATTGTATTGTTATGTTTTAGTTTCATCCCACGCAAATTTCATATTACATAACAATAATTTGTTTGATTTCATAATTCTTAATGACACTAAACATGAGGTAAACACGAATTTCATTACAAAGTGGTGTCTTATAATGATAAACTAGATTACATGTTGGCAATAAGTATCCGACATTTATCTCTAAAGAAAGTGTGGTTTATTTAAGTATGGAAAAGGAAAAGATACAATAATAAACAAAATAAATGGGAACTTTTTTTATTTAAAAAGAAAAAAAAACAAGAAAAGGTAATATAAACATGATGAATGAAGCGTTTTCAAAAACTTTAAGTCGTCCACTATTTAAACAAGTGGAAATTTTTCTATGGAGGTATTGTACAAATTTTGATTTGATTTTATTAAAATAGCGAGCATATTAGCAAGTGGTAATGTTTATTATAACATGTGATGCATATTTAAAACTAAGAAAAAAGTTCAAATACAAAGTGTATTTTTACTACAAAGTGTGAGAAGACACAATGAGTCAAAAAAAGACACAATAAGTAAAAAAATACACAAAAAAATTATATCTCACAATCAAAATCGAATTTCAAAAAAGTAATTCGAAGCTTTTGTTCCCCTAGTCGTCCTCAATAAGAAAAAAAATAAACGAAAAATAAAAAAATAAAAAATTTAACGTTTTTTATTGTGTCATTTATGAAAGACACAATAACTTTCATTGTGTCATTATGAAAGACACAATGACGTCATTGTGTCAATATAAAAGACACAATGACGTCATTGTGTCAATATAAAATAAGTTTAACTTGACGTTCTTATCTTGCCTAACGTTTACAAGTGTGAAAAATAGGAGACATTTTCTTGAATGTGCCAATCTTTGAAGAATATAGAATTAGAATTCTTAATAGTTGATTCTTGGTTCGTGATTTCATAGATAACGACTCTTGATTCTTGAACAAAGCACAAACTTAAGATGAGGTACTCTTATGTTATTAATTAGTTATTTTAACTTGAATTTTGTGATATATTAAGTTATATTAAAACTATACTTTGAACGAAGTTATAAAAAAACATATATCATTTCTCTAACAACATGCACTTTTGTTCTAATAAGATAAAAATATTTCATGTAAATAAAACGCGAGCATGGTAAAACATAGTTAGATCGTAAAATCTTCATGTTATGGGGCTGATCGTGAAGTTTTTCATAATGTGGTGTCTGGTATGGTAAAACCCTAGTTAGATCATTTTATTCCTTCGTTTCTTGTATTTTATCTGTTTGTTATCCGTAGCGTGATAGTTCTTGTGGCCGATCTTAGGAAAATATTTTATAAAACATCTAAGACCAACATAAACAAAATTGTATTGGTATTGACGTGAAATTGATCTAGAACGCGAACCGATGATTTGGACGTTTAACGAAATTGTATTGGTTTTGATGTTAGATATTGGTTACTTCAGTGACTTGGTTAGAAAGAACATAAAATAATGTTATAAAATGGGTCTCGGGTCAAACATGGTCAAAATCAATGAATTTGAGTAGAAGATAACCGAATGATAAATTGGACAGAAAGCGGATTTTATGTTTGAAAGTAAGTTTTGAGAATCATCTTTCCAACACAAGTGGTCTCACCTTAAACTAACAACATTTGATCCTTCAAATATTCAATACAAATTAAAATGTCTAATCTTAAAATTTTGGTTGGTCCCTGTTCACAAGGTCATAATTCTCTTTTACTTTATCCAATTGTGTTGATTCTTCATCTAACAGTTAGTTTTATGTGTTGGCTTTCCAACCCCTGCTAAAACCGAAACACAAGAATGCGATGAACGGATCGTCATAAAACATTGGGGTTTAAAAGAACCACTAATTACATTCTCCGTCAATAGATCGTGACATCAGCTGACATGTAAGGATTTGTGCCAAGCGTAGCTATTACGAAAACGAAATGCAAACTAAATACATAAATTGTCAAAAGACTTTCAAAGAGAACAACCAAGGTAAAATACACACAACCAAATACAAAACAAATCCAAACCAAACATACAATTTGACAAATAGTTCAACAAACAAACATAAGCCCGAGATTCTTTATATGTCTAATGCCGGGTAAGAGGCGGTCTCGTCTATCAATCTCTAGGCAAACCAATCAAATATCAAGCGTTATCACTTGAAAAGACATATTTTAAAAAATCAACATACATTGATGAGTTCACATGTTTAATAATCGTGTAAGTTAAGTACAACAGTTGTGTGTGAATAGATATTGTTAAAGTCAAGACAGTGATATAAGTTCATAAGCACACCTAACGACATGCACACCCTAAGTACAAGCACAAACACAAGTTAACCGAATTATATTCACCCAATGGCTCGTTATGGCTAAAATAGTCTTAGCTAGTGTATTGACAATGAGGGTGGAGTGTCAACTTGTTAGTAGACACCTCATGAAAGACATCTAGACTCAGTCTTATTACTTAAACCACACATGTCAGTCATAATAGTTAAGAAATCCCCCCATCCAGGTAATACATAATAAGAAAAAGGGGTGTGAAATTCACCTCTAGTAGCAATACGACAAGATATCCCAAAGTCACAAGGGAACTACAAAATAATTACAAAGGCCGGATTACTAATTGTTCAAACTAGTCCAATACATTTGTTTTAGGGGTTGTTTGATAAAACTGACTCAGTAAGATCTGACTGAGTCAGAAGCTGACCCAGTCAGAAGTTCAGACTGAGTCTGCATCTGACTGAAACTTGGCTGTTTGATAGTATCTGACTGACTCTACTGAATTTAACAAATCCCTATAACGCTTTAGTCATTTAACTTATCAGTTTCAAAAATCATCTGAATTTACCAAACGCTTAAGCAACCGAATATTTTATTATACAACTTTATACTAAAGAAGTACATCCAAACACCAAATAACATACACACTATACTTATTTACATTTTATTTAAATATATTAAAAAATGAAATGTATGAGCTAAAAGCACAAAAACACCGCCACAAACAAAAAACCAAGTTACCACAATCACCTACATCTCCGCCTCTTTCTCTTTGTTCTTCATCTCTGCCTTCATCTTCTCCATCCCCGCCTCGTATGGAGCCACCACCTCCCGCAGCGTTACTCCGGCCACCGTTCTACCACCAACCGCCTCCGCCCTTCCGCCACCGCCACCGCCTCTCAACAACTTCCTCCGAAACCTCTCTCTCAACCTCGTTCATCAGCGTCTCCATCTCAACCTCTCTCTCAGATCTGTACACGTCTCCTCGTCCTTTCTCCGTCGCCGGTGACGGCGAGTCCTCCACCGTGTCACTGTCGCCCCTGCTGCCACCCATGTCACCCCCTTGGTCCCTCAACTGGGTCAGTGATGAAAAATATTAGGACTCGGTCAGCCCTAAAGACCGCGTCAGTGGGCTTCGCCGTGAACATCAAACACGCTGACCGGCTGAGTCAGTCAGCGGTCAGTGGACTGGTCAGACGCATCAAACAGGGCCTTAGTCTGCCTAGTCATGTCCTTAATGATCAACCATAAAACTTAATAATTAAGATGCATGATTCTTTATATGTTCATGTTCAATATCTCGTAATTTGTTCTTTATGTTGAAACTGTTATGTTTGCTGCTTAATTCAAGTTATTGTTATAATTCATGGTTGTTAGTATACACATCCTAATTTGAGGTTCAAGGATTATTTAACTACGATTTTGTTGTCGATAAACATCTTATGTTTGATCACGGTTCATGTTTATTAGCTTCTTACATTCATATAGATAATAGATGTTAGTGTTAAACTTTGTATTCTTAGTGTAATATTTCAGCTTGATGAGATGTGCGTGTATTGATCGTGCATGGACTATTTGGAGGTTGAAAAGATAATGAAACGATGTAAATTCGGTGGGGCTGAAAAGCTAACTCATTAAAATAACTCTTAGAAGAAAAATAAACTCAAATGGGTAAAATATGAGAGAATTATGACATTTGTTAATACAGAACAACATTCTGCCAAATATTTTCAAATTAGACCTTTAAATCTTTTTTGAATGTTTGAAGGAATATGCGTTTGGTTTAAGATAAGACCACTTGGGTTGGAAATAAGATTCTCTGACCTTACTTTTAGACATAAAATTAGACTAATAATAGCCATTTTATGACACCGTTATAACATGTACAAGTTAACCCATGTTTTATGTTAGCTTTCAATCCAATTCGTCATTCAGACTCGTTTACCCAAGTTCTTTGTTTTTTACCATATTTGACCCGAGAATCATTTCATAACTTTATATAATTTTCATTTTAACCAATTTACTAAATTAAGCCAATATCTACCATGAAAATTGGTACAATTTCCGTTAATCGTTGTGTAAGTCGTCAATTTACGTTCTAGATCGTTTTTAAGTCCAAGTTCCCTTCATTTTCAGGAATTTGCATGTATGATTAGTTCATTCATGTTGTCTTAAATGTTATATTATAGCAATTTCTCAAGATTGTTCATAAGGACCATCACACTATGGATTATAAATGAATAAAATACAAGAAACTAAATAATATAATGATCTAACTAGGGTTTACCATATCTATGACGATCTGATCACCACGTTTCATGATCAACCTTATAATATTATGAATACAAAAGTATTAGATTATTAGTTAAAGGACTAGGTGATAAAGAACACAAGAACACGAGTAATTAGTCATCAAATCACCAAATCAAACCGTAAAACGCTTACCGAAGTGTACGTGTAGATGACCAAGACTTCAACAAACACCAATCTTGATTGCTTGAACTAGTGAAAATCAATAGAGATCAGATAGTCAATAGTGATGATAATAGACATGATTGTGAGCGCTCGGGTTTTGACACTAGAGAGAATTAGAGATAAGGAGTTGTTGAATTAAAAGAAAACAAAGGGAACCCCCTTGAAGTGTTCTCGGCCATAACAAGGGCAAGGGGATGGTCCCCCGGGCCCTTGGCCCACTTCATCGAATCCTATCTTGTTCTCATCTTGTCCTTGTCTTATAACTCACATTTTTTTTGTTTTTTTACGTTTTAACGAACTTTTAGAGTTATTACATGTCGTTAAAGAATCAAGTTCTTAGTTTAGGTTAATTTGGTCTTAATTAATGGACTTTAGGCAAGGTCTACCATAGTATGGCTCTTTTGTTCTTTTTAACATAAATTTTCATGTTTTTATGATTTACAAGCAATTAGCCAAATCATGGTATAAAACCCACATACTAAAATTGTTTTAGAACTATACCAACTGTCACTATGTCTATATGTGTAGTTCTCGTATTTAGAACCCATATAATACATTCTCATGTATAATACTTAATAACACAAGTCTAAGTCTCAAATCACAGTCCAAATCAAATCAAAGTTTATTATATCAGACAAAGTTAACTTTTAGGTCAAAGTCAACATCAGGGCTAAAGTCTACATATAGTTAAAGTCAACTATGTTGTTTGTTGATGGATGTCCCAATTTCCCTTAGTTGAAAGAACTCATTCTGAAATTTAGCCGGAGTTACAATCCGCAACATCTTCCATGAACAAATGAGGGTACTTAATCCTTATTGCTTTCCATTCTCAAGTGAATTTAGGACCCCACTTGGACTTTCATCTAACCTTGACGATCAAGTTCTACTACACTTTAGTCTCTTAATCTCCTATCCATGATCTATAGCAGCTATTCAACAAATTAGAGTTTTTTGTCCATTTGAATTTCCTCAAATGGCACATGCATGTAAGGTCTTGTCATCGAGACACTTGTTAAGATTCAAGACATGAAACATGTCATGCACCCCACTAAGTTCTTATAGTAGTTTTAAATGATAAGAAATAAGACCAAACAATTCAATAATATCAAATGGTCCAGTATATCACATTGCCAATTTACTTCTCTTAGCAAAATGGACAATGGCTTTCCAAGGCAACACCTTAAGTAGTACACAGTCGCCCATATTAGATTCCAAAGGCTTCTTTCAAATTCTGACATAACTTTTCTTACGATCGTGGATTGCATTCAGTCTATCTTTGATCTAAAACACTCTGATAATCTTCTCTTGAATGAATCGTGTCCGGTCATCTGACTTTCCCTGACTTCAACCCAATAAAGCGGTGATCAACACTTGCGCCCATAAAGTGCCTTGAATAATACACATGCTATACTCGTATTGTAGCTATTGTTATACGATAACTCAACTACAGGTAATGAGTACCCTAGATACCACCAATATTAGTTATACGAGCTCTTAACATGTCTTCCAAAGTCTAGATGATACACTCACTTTGACTATCATTCCGAGGGTGGTAAGCTGTACTCATATCCAATTTTGTACCTGATGTCCTTTGTAAGCTTTTCTAGAATTATGATGCGAAGCGACCATCATAATGGGAGATTATTGACACAGGTACTGGATGTCAATCCACAATCTCATTGATATATAGCCTTGCGAACTTCTCCACTTTGTACTACTCTCGAACCTGGAAATAGGCAGGTTTTTTATTCTATCCACAATTACGCAAATCGAATCGTGTCCACTACTAGCGTTAGAAAACTTGATGATGAAGTCCATTATGATGGTTCCCACTTCCGTTTAGGAATCTTAATTTATTATAACAAACTAGATGGTCTCTAGTGTGCATCCCTGATCTTAGCACAAATCAAGTAACATTTGAATGTTTCCCATGAGCGGAAACTAAATACGTTCAACAAAGTATAGTGCTCCATCATCCTTTTGTACCATCTATTTGTCAAGACTTCTCAAGGCTAAGGAGGTGTTTGTTTTTTGTAAGAAGCACTTCCTGAGCACTTTTGTCTGCGCGGCGAAGATCACGCGCAGACCTTGTGCTCTGTAGATTGTTTGTTTTTAGAAGACATTTTATTAAAAAATATCTTTCTGACGTTTGCGTGGAGAAGTTTTGGAACCCTCACTTCTCACCTCTTCTAACATCTTCTTGACT
This sequence comes from Flaveria linearis, assembly GCA_024085815.1. Lineage (NCBI taxonomy): Eukaryota > Viridiplantae > Streptophyta > Magnoliopsida > Asterales > Asteraceae > Flaveria > Flaveria linearis. Next base: position 20,241,193 of record CM044004.1, read on the forward strand.
TACCCCCACAAACCCTGCATTCTTGCAAACCTAAACTCCTATCTCACTTCCATCGTCCCATCTCAACTCCCAAACCTCTCACCACCAACTCCCCACCACTGCCTGAAGTTGACCGGCCGCCGTCCCTGCTGCGCCGGCCGATCCTCCCTTCGCTGTTTCTCAGCTGCTCCGACCCTCCCTCTATTGTTTCTCTGCTGCGCCGGCCGTCCTTGCTGCGCCATCCATGCTACGCCAGCTGTCCCTACTGCCCGCCGTCCCCACTGCACCGCTCGTTCCCCCTGCCGGCCGACCCTCCCTCCGTCGGATCTCCTCCATCCTTGAACCTCCTACCTCACTTGAACCTCCTCCATCCTTGAAGGTTTGTTTTTTATAACTTTTGTTTGATTTATGGTTTATGAATTATGTTTTATGATTTGGTTTAAGTTTTTAATTGATTTGTTGTTTATGTAGAATGATTTATGATTTGGTAAGTTTGATTTGGTTAGTTTGATTTGTTATTTGATTTATGGTTTTGTTTGATTGGTGATATTAGATGGTATGATTTGTGATTTAGGTTAGGGTTTTGTTTAATTTGTGATATTTAGATGATATGATTTGTGATTTAGGTTGGGTTTTGTTTGATTTGTGATATTTAGATGATATGATTTGTGATTTAGTTTAGGTTTTTGTAGAATGATTTATATTTTAATGTTAAAGTACTTTTTAAAGTTTAAAAAATTGGTTTAGTTTAATTACATCATATTTTAGCAGTCTGCAGATTTTATAAAATCAAATAGTCTTTTTCTTGCTAACTACAGACGTTTGGTCCACCTCTTCTGCGGCAGATGTCTGTAGATATGGTCCGCAGACTGTAGACGTTTTCCTGCAGAAAAAACAAACAACACCTAAGTTTTGCACATTCAAGGATTTTATTGCCTCACTTTATCTTGCAAGTATATAGGTCTTGTTACCTAGATTAATCATCATTCGCATCGCTCTAATGCGCATGGGTTTGATTGGTTCCTTCTGACTTAACGCATTGGCACATTATCTTTTCTCGGATGATATCAGATCTCATAATCATAATCCCGTAAGACCTTGATCCAACCTCTTTGTCTCATATTCAACTCCTTTTAACAAAGATATGCATAAGACCTAGTGTGGTTAGTATAGATGATACACTTCCTACCGTATAAGTAATGTCTCTGGAGCTTAAGTATAAAGACCACCACACCCAACTCCATGTCATGGGTGGTATAAATCTTCTCGTGATTTTGAATTTTCGAGATGCATAACCGAGCACTTTGTCCCCTTCCATCAACAAACATCCTAATCCTCGATTTAATGTGTCATAATACATAACAAACCCGTCTAACCCAATAGAAAGCGCTAATATTGGTTTATTGCATAACTTTTCCTTCAAGGTTAATAACGCTTCTTCTTGTTTGGAATCCCAATCAAATTTCTTATTCTTTGGGTCAATAAAGTGAGAGGTTAAGCAATCTTAGAGAAATTCACAATATTCTATCTTTAATAACCTACCAACCCTGAGAACTAGTGGATCTGTAAGGGTGTCTTAGGTGCTTCCTAGTTCCGTACCAACTCAATCTTGCTAACATACACATGAATTCCCTTCTCATTCACCAAATGGCCAAGGAAATACACCTATCACAGCTAAAGCACACTTAGAGAACTCGTATAAAGTTTCTCTTTTCCTAGTAAATCTATAATCATCCCCAAATGTTGCTCAAGTCCTTCCTCAGTTCGAGAGTAAATAAGAATATGGTCAATGAAAAAAGAAGAACTTGTCTAGATTGTCATACACATGTGATTCATCAGATTCATAAATATCGTTTGTGCATTGGTCCACTCGATAAGTATAACTAGAAATCATAATGCACATAATGAGTCCTAAAATCCTTCTTGATACGTCATTTTCATGAACGCTTACCTGATGGTATCTTGATCGGAGATCAATCTTGAATAATAAATTGATTAAACAAGTTTCTTTTCTTGGCATAGAGTAGTGATTCTTAATTGTTAGCTTGTTCAACTCTTGGTAATCTATGCACATCCAGAAAGACCCATCATTCTTCTTAACAAATAACGGTGGCGTGCCCTATGATGATTGACTAGGCCGTAAGAAGCCCTTGTCTAAAAATCCTATAGTTGTGAGATAACTCTTGCATCTTTGAGGGTGTTATGCGATAAGGAGCTTTAGCAATAGGGACTGCTGATTTGTGATTTGATATATATATATATATATATATATATATATATATATATATATATATATATATATATATATATATATATATATATATATATATATTTTAACAATAGATTTTAGACAATCAAGCTTTAATATTATAAAAATGATTTTCACCTTATAACTAACTACACACACAATAGGCAAGTGTACCTATCGGATAGTAGTATACCTTTTGGTAAGAACCAAGTATCGATCCATGGACACGGGAACTCTTGATATAAGTCTTTGTATTATCTAGTCAATGAAAGATGCTTTATGAACAATATGATTAACTAATTTAGTCAATAATTAAACTAATTAAAGAAAGTGGGTGAAGATAAAGATAATCAATCAGAGAAAGACAACTTAGACTTTGAATCCTCTTAGAAAAATAATGACAACATACAAGAACCTATGATAAGATCATCTTCTACTCATGAAACATGGATGTAAGCTAGACTCCTGTCAAGGTTATCTAATTATATAACTTGTTGAAAAGCTAGAACGATAAACACATAATAGCTACCTAAAGTTATGCCATGAAGATCCAATGATATTATTAATCCAAAGTTAAAGATGGTTAGGACTCCCGTCAAGGATACCAAACACATAAATTTTTGGAAAGTTAACACGATGAACACATGGTAACCACCTCAATTCATGTAATGTAACAATAGCTATTTAAATCCTTCAATTTATGAAGGACCTAACATGAATACACGGACCATAAATATGCACATTATCTATCATGTGGTTAGGATATATTCATAACAAACATAATGGTTTTTACAAACATATGTGTAAGGATGCACACACTTGTTCAACTTTATTAAATAATCAACCATCATTTATCATTCATAGTCAAATACCATAAACCACACACTAAAGTATGCATTTCATGAATAGATGTTCTAAAACAAAAAGTTTTCCAATAAATATGTAATTATAACGCCCACAAGATTCATCATTTCATCAAGTTCAATGAATAACACAATCATTGAAGCACACTCATAGCCTTATAATAAACATTTACCTAATCATCACCAACAATTACATGTCAAATGTAAAAGTGTGTTAAACTTCATCTAATCTAAGTGATAAAGAGTGTTTAGCCCATGAGGCTTGCAAAAACCACAACCAAACTCATAAGAGTGGAAGCAAACATGATAGATCTAGAGATTTTCAAACCAAAGATGAGTAGATGTGGGTTGTGTGGAGTTGAATCTATCTTGGAAATGCTTGATTTTCAACCTAGCTTGAATTCTTGAAATAACTCGTTAAAGTCACCATAACAATGGTGAGAAACTAGGGTTTTTGCTTCCAAATTCATCTCCTCCATGATAGAATCAGTCATGACCATAATACGCAGGAAAATATGACCTGATGCTTGTTATGGTCATGATAGAATTAGTGATTATCTATCTTAACAGCCTTTAAACTTCATAAACTTTAAAGAATTTCTTATCTTTTTCTTTTGAAATCATTAAGCAACCATCAAAAACTACAAAATCGAAATTAATCACAATTAAACATAGATAATGATGAATTTGAAACAAAAAACACTTAAAATGGGGAAAGCTATGCATTATTAACATGTATATTTATTCACATATTATACATCCCCATACTTAAGCTTTGCTTGGCCTTAAGGAAAATCTTAAACGTTCTAACAAGATTCCTATTGGTTTTAAAAACATAGATAGGTAGTCCACAAACAAACTAAAGATCCTAATGCATGAAAGACTTTCAAGAAATTTAACATTTAAAAACAAACCAACGAGTCAACCAAGTTTCAAATATGAGAATATTAAAATAAATTTGACAATGTCTATGGAAAAAGTATATTGTGCCTTAATTTTCACCTCTCACAATGATATGCTCGACACTTGGTTGTATATGAACATGTATACGTGAATCACTCAAAGCCCATAATGAAGAAACATTATTATAAGCTTGCTTAAAGATCAAATTCTCCACCAAATAACATAAAATCATTGCATAAATCAAGAGGTCTTTAAAGGTTGTAACGGGGCCAAGGTTGAAGGTATGGAATTTGGTGATAAAGTGGCTAAAGTGTTAAACATCCGAAACCACTAGATGCTACTCGCGATTAACTACAAAACATAAAGAAAATACATAAACTAACATGAACTAATAAAAACATACATCTAATGAGCTACTATAATGATTTTCCATTATAAGATACAAAATTAGTTATTTTTAATTGATTTCTCCTAAAATAAACAAAGAAAAAAAATACAAAAATCCTTTCTTTTCTTTTCTTATTTTCTTCTCTTTTTTTAATATAACATAAACTATACTTATAGAACAATAAACACAATTATTTTAAATATAATTAGAACTAGATAACAAAAGTTAGACAACTAACAAAATCTAGATTTTAACACAACGACTAAAAGAAAAAGGCCATCAGGTTAATTAGGTTATAGATGATGGTGAAACAATAAACACGAGGGTTAGGCTCAACATGGGCGACTAAAGGCGATGATTAGGGGAAGAGAAATGAAAACGGTGTACACAAAATGGGTTTTCTAATGCCTCTATCATTTTCATACAACAACATAGTTCATGATCTTGAAATGAATCACTTAAGAAAGTTCTTAAATGAATGCAACATTTAGGTCGCTCCATAATTAAAAAAACGTAAACATATGATATGTAATGAAGAGAAAATGCTCGAAATGCACAAAGATTAACTCACAGAAATGGAGGTGATGGGAAATAGGTGCAAACGTAGGCGTAAACATATTTCAGTCAACATGTCAAATTATTACGATATTTTCAACATATTTATTAAATTTTCGTTGGACTTCTATTAAGAGTGTAATTCTAAAAGTAACTTATGCATAATGATTTAAGATTTAAGTAAAACGGACACCATAAACAATTTAGCCAAAAAGTAGTTTTTGTTAGACAAAAAACATATAGAATCGATAGTTTTGATAAAATCATACAAAATCCCTAACATCCCCACACTTGAATGACACATTGTCCCCAATGTGCCAAAATATGCAAATGCAATGCAAAAAATGCAATGGGTGTGCAAGTGGAAATGAAAAAGAGAACAAAGACTCCCCTAATAAAAAAACCCTAATGCACACGATCAAGTTTCAAATAAGCCCAAAGCAACCTTACGATTCATGAAACCAAGAGTTTAAGATGATCTAACAAGCATATCTTAAAGCAAAAATGAGTATCAATAAAATGAAAATCAAGCACAAAAGGCATTAACAGAAAACAAAACTACTAGAAACGAAGATGAAACATAGTTCATGAGTTTGTAGAAATAAATACACAAAATAGTACAACTGAAATCAAAAGCTCATAAACATAAATGGAGAGCATTAGACTAACCCTCCATGACATCCCCTAAAGGCTGTGGTGGGAAAGGGCGTGGCTCTAGACCGACATCAAGAGCAACCTGTTACAGCTCCTTAACAATCCACTGAATGGAAGCTAAATTAGAGAAACAATATGAACAAACATCTTTTGAGTCTAAGAAAGCTGATCGATGCATGTCACAAGTTGACAGGTGGTGGAGGGTCTGGCGCTTCTTCTCTATTGGCTATCGCGGATGCTTTCTAGGCACCTAACTATGCAGGCTGCCATGGATTTCTATTTTCATCAGTAAACTTCCATCTTTAATCACCAAACCGTGTAGCCAAACTCATATTCTCTAACATGGAAGTGCTAATGAGCACTATAGGGAATAAAGGTGTCAAGCTTGAAACAACATCATCGGTCATGAAATTAAAGTATAAAACCAACTGTGTAATGAAAGAACCACCATAAATATAACTGGCAAGCTTTGTCCCGATGCATGATTAGAAGAATTGTGCCATAACATAAGCCAGATTGCAAGGCACTTGCTTGATTAAGGCATATAAAAAGAATAAATCTTTACGGGTCACCGCACCCGTACTCTTCTTCCTCCTACATATCGTATGTGCAATCGCGTAGTGAAAATAACGATAAAGTGGATCTCGCAGCTGGGTACACAAAATGGGTTTTCTAATGCCTCTATCATTTTCATGCAACAACATAGTTCATGATCTTGAAATGAATCACTTAAGAAAGTTCTTAAATGAATGCAACATTTGGGTCGCTTCATAATTAAAAAAACGTAAGCATATGATATGTAATGAAGAGAAAATGCTAGAAATGCACAAAGATTAACTCACGGAAATGGAGGTGATGGGAAATAGGTGCAAACGTAGGCGTAAACATATTTCAGTCAACATGTCAAATTATTATGAAATTTTCAACGTATTATTAAATTTTTGTTGGATTTCTATTAAGAGTGTAATTCTAAAAGTAACTTATGCATAATGATCTAAGATTTAAGTAAAACGGACACCATAAACAATTTAGCCAAAAAGTAGTTTTTGTTAGACAAAAAACATATAGAATCGATAGTTTTGATAAAATCATACAAAAATCCCTAACATCCCCACACTTGAATTACACATTGTCCCCAATATGCCAAAATATGCAAATGCAATGCAAAAATGCAATGAGTGTGCAAGTGGAAATGAAAAAGAGAACAAAGACTCCCCTAATAAAAAACCCTAATACACACAATCAAGTTTCAAATAAGTCCAAAGCAACCTTACGATTCATGCAACCAAGAGTTTAAGATGATCTAACAAGCATATCTTAAAGCAAAAATGAGTATCAATAAAATGAAAATCAAGCAGTAGAAACGAAGATGAAACATAGTTCATGAGTTTGTAGAAATAAATACACAAAAGAGTACAACTCAAATCAAAAGCTCATAAACATAAATGGAGAGCATTAGAATAACCCTCCATGACATCCCCTAAAGGCTGTGGTGGGAAAGGGCGTGGCTCTAGATCGACATCAAGAGCAACCTGTTACAGCTCCTTAACAATCCACTGAATGGAAGCTAAATTAGAGAAAGGGTATGAACAAACATCTTTAACATCTTTTGAGTCTAAGAAAGCTGATCGATGCATGTCGCAAGTCAACATGTGGTGGAGGGTCTGGCGCTTCTTCTCTATTGGCTATCACGGATGCTTTCTAGGCACCTAACTATGCAGGCTGCCATGGATTTCCGTTTTCGTCAGTAAACTTCCATCTTTTATCACCAAACCGTGTAGCCAAACTCATATTCTCTAACATGGAAGTGCTAATGAGCACTATAGGGAATAGAGGTGTCAAGCCTGAAACAACATCATCGGTCATGAAATTAAAGTATAAAACCAACTGTATATGAAAGAACCACCACAAATATGACTGTCAAGCTTTGTCCCATGCATGATTAGAAGAATTGTGCCATAACATAAGCCAGATTGCAAGGCACTTGCTTGATTAAGGCATATAAAAAGAATAAATCTTTACGGGTCACCACACTCGTACTCCTCTTCCTACCACATATCGTATGTGCAATCGCGCAGTGAAAAAACGATAAAGTGGATCTCGCAGCTGAGTACTCATTGATTTCTTAGGGCAATGATCTCCTTCACTAATATCATGCCAGAATGCAGCAAGAGTCCCCTGATCAATCTTCTTTAAACTTTGAAGAAATGACGCTCTTTTCAGTTCAGTTTTTGTATAAATACCAAGCTTACCCCAAGCTAAGCAACAGATAGTTTGCGATTTTTCCAACCTAATCTGAATGAAATGGCATTTTTATTATGTGAATGAGTGACCGGATGATCAAACTGATAAGTAGCATAGAATTCCAACACTAGCTCTTGATATTGAGGCTGCCGAATTGAGAAGAAACATTGCCATGGTTTCAAGAGCATAGCTTCAGCATGAGCCTTTTCTTTGAGAGCTTCCAAGGTGGTCAGGAAAAATCATGCGTGATGGCCTAAAGTTCCTTAAGCGAATAACTTCACAGCATTTAACTCTCTCGCTGTCTTGCTCGAATCGAATAAACCTATGAAACTCCTCAATCGCCATCACCTATAAAAGTTAAACTTTGAGATAATAATTTAAAATATACATGTGTGTCATTATTATGCATACACACACACATCTAGCCTCGTCGCTTCACTTTTGATTTCTTAACACTAATTTTTGGGATCTTTCCCTCAAGTTCTCCTAATTACCTTTTCAGGTTCGGAATAAGGCTCTACAAGATCATCAACTGATGAAAATGCAGACATAAGCTTCCTATAAATATAAACACTACCAAACACGTAAAAAAGATAAAGGTAACATAATAAATAAATTTTAATAAAATAAGTAAATACAATGGATTAACTTAAGTAATGACACGGATCGTTCACAGAATTGTCGTTTCCCCGACAATGGCGCAAAATACTTGATTTGTGATTTGATATATATGTTTTAACAATGTATTTTACACAATCAAGCTTTAAAATTATAAAAATGATTTCCACCTTATGACTAAATACACACACAATAGGCAAGTGTACCTATCGGATGGTAGTATACCTTATGGTAAGAACCAAGTATTGATCTGTGGACACGAGAGCTCCTGATACTAAGTCTTTGTCATTATCTAGCCGATGAAATATGATTTGTGAAAAATATGATTAACTAATTCAGCTAATAATTAAACTAATTAAAGAAAGTGGACAAAGATGAAATAATCAATGAGAGGAATTCATCACTTAGAGTTCGAATCCACTTAGCAAAAAAATAACAACATACATGAACCTGTGGTGAGATCATCTTCTGTAACATCTCGTATTTTTTTTACTATTAAAAGTTAATTTTATAAATAAGTAAGTTTGATATGTTGATGTTAAATAATTATAAAAATACTAATAATGATAATAATAAAAATAATAATAATAATAATAATAATAATAATAATAATAATAATAATAATAATAATAATAATAATAATAATAATAATAATGATGCTAATAATAATAATAATAATAATAATAATAATAATAATAATAATAATAATAATAATAATAATAATAATAATAATAATAATAATAGTCCAGGGGGCTGTTGGACAATTTTTAAAACTTCAAAAACAAATTCATAACATAAAATAATAATAATAGAAGTCAAGGGTTAATTCTATAATTCCCGAATTTACAAAACCAACCCCGCCCACCCCCCGATTTTCCGGCCGCCGTCCGGCCAAAAATCCGGCGACCTCCGGCGACTTCAAAAACCACGAAATATTCGATTTTAAACACCGAAAATTATACCAAATCGCTCGTGGACAAAATTCGAACCTAACACACGCATTTAATCATTCAAATTACAGCTTCTAGAACCAATAATCGACCACTTTAACTTTCGGTCGAAGTGCGGCACTAAATCGAGCACTAAACACAAAAATAAACAAAAGAAATCGCATAATTAGGAACATTTTGTCGTTTCCAATCGTCAACTGAATTCCAATTGCTATAAAAGGACACAATCGTAGAGTTTAATCTTCACCCTCATTCTGGACCTGCAACTCGATCAACAGTCATCTTCCGAGCCTTATAACTAACAAATAACATAGGGCTTTTGATCATTGATATCATTAGAAGCTTTCTGTGCAAACAATTTGAATTTCATCAACGTTTGATCACCATTCGAATCCAGTTAGCCGCGGTTGTTCTTCGAAGTGTTCATCCATAATTCGAAACATAAACAGGTAATTGAACATACCCATATACTCGATTTTACATAGGGATTAAAAGCCCTAACATTAATTTGATTATTAACATCGATTTGATCTTCAATTTGGATCAAATCGGATTAGGGTTCTTCGAACTTGGGGAAATTGGAAGAATAAGTTTAAAAATAATTCGGGCGGAGTTCTATCGCGGCTGTATGCCTTGGTTCACTGGTTTGGGCTATGTGTGTGCAGGTGAGAGGTCCCGGGTTCGACCCCGGGCAACCTCTTTTATTTTTTTAAAGCTTTTTAATCATTTTAAAAATATACAAAAATTCCTAAAAATTATAAAAACAAATATTATAAATCTCCCATATTTTAAATCCTACATAATTATTTTCTGTAAATTTATTTTATTTAAAAACCTTAATAAATTTCTATAAAATATTATTTATAAACATTAAAAATACTTATTTTTATAAAATGGATTCTAAACCGTGTATAACTATGAAATAATCACGAAAATCATAGAAGTCATACATAAATTATTTATAAATATTATAAATAATTATTTTTATAAAAATGGACATTATATTAATATATTTTATAAATTCACAAATTATTTACAAATGAAATTGTAGATTATTTCTTATAAAATATATTTTAACTAATAATAAGATTAATATCTTATTATTAATCAAAATACTATTTATAATTATCCCTAGATAATTATAAATTACATATTAAACCTTATCATTTCTATATCATTCTAAAATATTTAAACATACATGTATAATCCTCCTAATGGAATCAAAATGCAAATAAATACTTGGTAAACTTAATACCTATTAAAAACCCATAATTCTAATCCTTGATTTAACGTTAATTTTAAACTTAAATCTTGTAAACATATATACATCCATTTGTGTACGTGTCACGTGTTAAACTAAACCAACCCGAATCTTACCAAATATATTTATTCGCAATAAACACATTTTAAAGACTTAGTTACAATTAATAATAGGTATTGATCGTGCTTGATCGAGCGTTGCTTAATTCTTTGAAGTTCTTGTTCATATACATTACATCAATTCAAGGTGAGTTTCGTGGCCCTTTTTATGTTTATACAAGTTTTTATTGTTTTCAATCAATGGGGGAAAAGTATGCTCACCCGTTTTCAATGCTGTACACTGTATATTTTGTTTTCATACTTGGAATCAATGTGATACTGTTTTGCACGCATACATGGTGTTATTCTATGATTCTTACAACCATTAATTCCGGGTTAGGAACCAACAGATAGTTATTGGTAGTACTACTGGGTTGACACCCCCACCCTTTGATGATTGGTTAACTTGCGAGTTACCAACACAGCTGCCAGCAATCCGGCCAAGGGTGAATATATTCCGTCAAATCTATATGCATAACGTCATTAGGGTTTGGTTGTCTTAAACACATGTTATGTGGTTTGTGCTTGCAGTATGATTCCATATCAAATTTTATACAGCATCAATTATATGTTTTCAATTTAAACCTGCGGAACTCACCAATATTATGTGTTGACATTTTTGAGCATATCTTTTCAGGTGAACATAATCAAAGAGGATAACTAGTGCTGATGCCTTAGCAGAGATCCTCAGGAATTCATTAGATTTACATTTGTAATGTATATCATTTGTATTCATTTGTGAACTAAGTGTGTTTTGGATTTAGAATCAATAAGACTATGAAAGTCGTGGAACTGACTAACCACGACACAAGTCACCATTGTGTCGGGGGACGTCATGACACGAGAAGTTTGCATGTATTATATCTCTGTATTTATGCCAAGTGTTATGACGATCCCGTCCGTCGCATCCTCGTGTTTCCGCTCTAAGCGAGGGTGTGACATCTTCTACGCATGAAATTTGGATGTAAACTAGACTCCTATCAAGGTTATCTAATTATATAACTCGTAGGAAGGCTACAATGAAAAACACATAATAGCCACCTAAAGTTATCCCATAAAGACCCAATGATATTATTAAGCCAAAGTTAAATATGGTTAGGACTCCCGTTAAGGATAACAAACCTATAAATTTTTGGAAAGTTAACATGATGAACAGATTGTAACCACCTCCTTATGCTTATGTTTGAGAAAACCATGGTTCATGTCATGAATCTCTCTTGTCATTGGTTATGAATTATTTTGTAATCGTGGTATGATGTTTATGAGTTGAAGAGTAATTATAATTTTGTCTATTTTATGCAAGTTGAGGTGGTTATTATATGTAACTTTCCAAAGATTTGTGGAATTAGGTAACCCTAAAGGGAGTCTAATTCATCTTTAACAGTGACATAATTGTATCATCAGTTCCTTATGGCATAACTTTAGGTGGCTATTATGTGTTTATCATTCTAGCTTTCCGAATGATTATATGTCTAGATATCCTTGACGGGGGTTTAGACTTCTTCCATGTATTATGTGTAAAAATGGTCTTGCCTCAAGTTTGTACTAGTTGTTATTTCATCGTTAAATGGAATCAAAGTCCAAGGAGTATCTTTAATTGATTGTGTATCTTCATCTTTACTTCCTTGATTTATTAGTTTAACTTGCTAATCATTTTAACTAATTCAATATTTGTAAATCCAAACTTAATTGATCGGTTAAATAGTGATGACGATTTAGTATTAGAAGCCGTTGTGTCCACGGATCGATACTCGGTGCTTGTCTAAAACTATGCTACTATACGGTAGGTCCACGAATCGATACTCGGTCCTTTCATTAAAGATTTCACAAAAATTTGAAAGGCCTATGACATAACTTCTTGAAAAAGATGTTCCATTTGTTTTAAATAAGGAATGCTTACATGCATTCAACTTTTTAAAAGAAAAACTGATAAACACCCCAATAATGGTTGCTCCCGATTGGATTCTTCCATTTGAGTTGATGTATAATGCAAGCAACTATTTAGTTCACGCGGTTTAATGGCAAAGAAAGGACAAGCACTTTCATTCCATATACTATGCAAGCAAGACATTAAATGAAGCTCAAGAAAACTACACTACCACTAAAACGGAACTCCTTGCTGTAGTATTTTCTTTTGATAAGTTTTGTTCCTATCTTTTTCTATTGAAGACCATTGTCTACACTGACTATGCAACTCTTTGATATCTTTTTGGCAAGAAAAATGCAAAACCATGCTTGATTAGGTGAATCTTGCTTTTGCAAGAATTTGATATAGAGATCCGGGATAAGAAATGAGCTAAAAATGTCGCTGTAGGTCACCTTTCACGACTTGAGAGTCCATCCATGAAGGAACTAAGGGAGTCCAACATAAATGATAAATTCCCTCATGAGTTTCTTTTACAGGTTCAGGCAATTGAAGGAAGAATTTCCTTGGTTCGTGGATTTTGCTAACTATCTTCCAGGTGGAGGTCTTGTGAAAGGATGACTTTTCAATAGAAAAGAAAGTTCATGTCTAATGTTAAATACTACTTTTGGAAAGATTCAAGTAGTGAGAAGATATATGCATGGGGTTGAGGCAATGAGCATACTTTGCCATTGTCATGAAGGACCCACCGATGGCTACACAGAGCAAATTACACCACCATAAAATCCTTTAAATCTGGTTTCTATTGAACCTTCATATTCAAGGATGCACATATGCTGGTTAAAGCATGTGATGCTTTCAAAAGCATAGATAATATATCTTCACATGATGAGATGCCCCAAAATAGCATACAAGGATGCGAGGTATTCGATGTTTGGGGCATCGACTTGATGGGACCATTTCCATCATCACATGGTCACAAATACATCCTAATAGCCGTTGACTAAGTCTCAAAACCGATAGAGGTGCAAGGCTTGCCTACAAATGATGCTAGGGTGGTTGTGAAATTGTATAAAAATCTCTTCTCTCGTTTTGGTTCCCTTAAGGCTCTAATTTGTGATCATGGCACTTATTTTTGTAATAATCAACATGAAAAGCACTAGCTAGTTATGGGGTTAAACATCGCTTTTCAACATCTTACCAACCACAAACAAGTGGTTAAGTTGAGGTCACTAATAGAGATCTTAAAAGAATCTTGGAATGAACGGTTGGGCAAAATCGAAACGATTGGGCGATAAAGTTAGATGATGCATTATGTGCTTTTTAAACCTCTTACAAAATCCAATTGGTATCACACCTTTTAAGTTGATTTATGGAAAATCTTGTCATCATCCCATTGAACTTGAACACAAAGCTTATTGGGCCTTGAAGACTGTTAATCTCGATTTGAAAGAGACTGGTGAAAACAGGTTTTTGCAAGTCCATGAACTTGAAGATTTGAGAAATCAAGCACACAACAATTCTACAATCTACGAGGAACAAACAAAAACAATGCATGACAACCAGTTGAAGAACAACAAACAATTCAAAGTGGGGGATCATGTATTGCTCTACAATTCAAGACTTCTCTTATTTCCCGGTAAACTAAAATCAAGATGGACGGATTCTTACATCGTAAAGCAAGTATTCTAGTATGGCACCGTTGAAATTGAACATTCGGATGGGCGAATTTCAAGGTCAACAACTATCGTTTAAAACATTACATTGAAGGCCCGAGAGATGAGGAGTTTGATGTTATGGAACTTCATCCCAAGAACAAGTGAATGAGGGGTCGAGTCAAGCTAATGACTTGTTAATAATAAAACGCTTCCAGAAGGCAACCCAAGATTTTATAAGTCTTTCGTATCTTTCTTTGATTTTTCATGTTTAATTACGTATTTTACTTTTAAATTTTGGTTGAAAATCAAAGGTGGAGCAAGGTTCATTCTGAGTTGGATAATTCACATCACCAGGTTAGTATTGCATTTCTCATAATGAAAATATTGGAAAATTGATGGTTTGGATGGACATAGGCTTATGAGATAAAACAAAACAAAACTTTGAAATAACCTAGCAACATAACCATGTTGACTATGAACATGGTTATGTGAGTTAGCTCTAGAAAGAAAAGAAAACAAGGCTTTAAATCTGTTGAAAAAAATTGTTAACCATCTTTGACCATTTTCCTTTTCAAAATGAAGGGATACTTCATTTTATTACATAAACCCTAGTTTCCATCTTCCTCCACCATAATATCCCTATCGTCACCCATCCCTCTCGACCTCCACCATTAAGCACCATACACCATCATTCTTTCTACTTTTTACCACTTGGCCCTAAACTCCACCTCCATCCTTCTTGACCCCCACCACCGTAACCATCATCACCACTATCAGCCCTCCACCTTCATCGCGACCAACCTCCAAGGCCCCCCAACCCGTCGCGACACCATCATCCAACTCCACCACCATTCCATCAAGACCCCATTCCCATTTACCTGCTACGAACCACATTCCCCAACTATCGAACCCCACCTTTTCCATGTGCTTGTGACCTCCAAGAATCTGTTCCTTCCCCAGTCGGTTTCTTTCTTGTCATTTTTTCAGCTTATATATGTGTTTCATCTCTTGATCATCTAGTTCATGATTAAAAGATTCTATTTTGGTTGATTTTGTTAGATTTAGGATTCCTTTTTGATAGCCTCGATTTTGGTTGAGAGATATTAGTGGTTCTTTGGTACGTTATTAGTTTACTTTTTAAAGAAATTCGGGTAGCTAAGGTGTTCGGGTACTGCATTTTGTTGAAATTAAGGTTTGTTGGGACACTCTTATGAAATAACAAGCCCTACCTTTGAAGTTGAAACTATTTGGGTTGATATTACTTGTTTTAACTTAACTTTGTCAAACAAATTTGGTCAACAAAAGTAATTTAACCTAAAACGCTTTCATTCTCTGGGAAAAATCTTGCGAACTAGTGTTATTTTTGTTCTAGATCAGTAGTTGATAAATATTTTGGTGCCTACATGTAACACCCGGATAATTAAAAGATGATAAAAGAAGATTAAAACCAAGAAGTGCAATTTAACCCAAGTGAAGGGGTTAAAAAGGGGCAAAAGGATAAAAAGAATAAAAGGATGGTACAAAAGCAATATGGCCGCCCATACCATGTTGCCTTTCACCTTTTTGCAACCGGTTTAGAGAGAGAAAGAGGAGAAACTTTTGGATTTTGAAAGAAGAAGAAGAAGAGGCTGATTTGAAGGTAAGAAATTCATGGGTTTATGTGTTCATGTGGAGTTCTTGTTTCGGTTATATGCTTATGTGTGTTGTATGCTCGGTTGTGTGTGTTTTTGGTGGGTTTTAGGTGTTGAACTTGTAGCAAACGGGTTTTGAAGGAAGTCATACCCAAGAGACTGCTAAGGTGAGTTATAGATCTCCTATGTTACATGTTTTAAATGATTTTGGAGCTAGAAATGTATATATGTATATTTTAATAAAGTTGGGTTTTCACACCCGTATGTATATTTGAACGTATATGTGGGTGGGTGTGATTTTGGGTGCATTTGATGTTTTAGTTATGATATGTGTATGTTTTAGGATGCTTAGAATGTTAGAAATAAGTTTAGAACATATCATATTAAGATTTGGAACTGATTATGAATGTTGTTAGTATGATAAGTCTGCTCATGCGCCTGAAATTGGCCCATGCGCCCAACAGGATAAATCGACCAAGTGTTCCCATGCGCCTAAGACTTCATGCGCCTAAACAGTACCCCATGCGCCTGAAATTTCCTTAGAAAATGCCTAAGTGTAGTTTATGCGCCTGAATAGTGGTTCTTGCGCCCAGGATTTTTGACCAGGAGCCTAAGTGTTGGGGCTCATGCGCCCTAATAGTGCCTATACGCCTGGACCTCCTATACGCCCAAGTGGTCTCATGCGCCTGAAAGGCTCATGCGCCTAAGTGTTAAACTGTTAAGTGTTTTGATGAGGCGCCTGCATAGCTGAAATGCGCCCAGACAGGGCTCATGCGCCTAAATAGTGTTGGTGCGCCCAACACTTAGAATTAAATGCAGAATTTTCGTGGGAGTTTGTGCATTTAGGGTTTTGACCAATGTCGACTAGGGTTTATTTAATGCTCATGATTATGCTTGATTGTCATTAAGACCCCTTTTTATTACTATTATTATTAATAATAATATTATTATTATTATTATTATTATTATTATTATTTCGGTTATTATTATTATTATTATTATTATTATTATTATTATTATTATTATTATTATTATTATTATTATTATTATGTTGGACTTATATTATGTAACTTTACGTGGTATGTTTATGACTGTAACGTAAAGTATTATCATTAACAAAGTGAAAGATTAATGATGAGGAGAAATGAAACGTAAATGAATGAACGAAAGTCTTGCAAGCAGATGTAAAGAGGTGCACGACCTTGTTGTCGTTAGCTCAACTGTGATTCGGGTTAGCTATCCCGAAGGATGCACACAGGGTCAATCTTTGAGATTGACAATGAGGTGAGCGACTCTGTGTCGTAAAAGACTCGGAAGACATGCAATCCTTGTGATTGCTAATGAGGTAAGCGACTCTGTTGTTGTAAAAGACTCGGAAGACGTGCAACCCGTGAGGTTGCTAAAGAGGTGAGCGACTCTGTTGTCGCAAAAGACTCGGAAAGATAATGATAAAAGTATGAAATGAACGATGATGGAGATAATAATGATATTTCCTACGTGTACGTATGATGCATGATCACATATGAAAGTAACGAACGGATTGAAATGAAAAAGTGAAGTATTTTATTTATAAAACTAGAACTTACTCAGCAACGCTGACTTTTATGCACTAGTTGGCAGGTAATTCGTTGCTGGGGATGGCACACGGGGAATGGCTACTCGGCGGGGCAAGATTGACATCCATTCTCAAGAGATATCACTGTTGTTTTGTAATGCAGTTAAACCATTCTTTTGTAATCTGATGAAACCAAGGTGTATTGCTTAACAACAGTGTTTATAATGAAATGAATGGCTTTTGTTAAATTAATTCTACTGCTTAAATTGGTAAACCTATAATGTTTTATGTAATAACTGCTGTGAATGACCAACTGGTGAGGTTTCTAGGAACGGGGCCTTACAAGTTGGTATCAGAGCCAAAGTTTAAGTGAAATGGGTAAATATTTTCAAAAGAAACCGAAACTTAAACTGAAAATGGGACAGAAGGAGGGATGTCAGCCCGAGTAGCTACGTGCCATCAGGTATTTCTTTTCTTAAAGTTAATCAGTATTATGTGCGTGTGCTATTTGACTTATATGATATTAGTAGATTTAGATACTGATGTAGCCAGGATAGGAAATGCTTGGGGTGTGAAGAGTAAAGTAAGTGGTTAATCATAACTGGCCACTGTCATTAGGGACTTACTATACTTAACATAAACTTAGCTATTACCTTGAATGATTGTGTTAGTGTTTGAATCTTATAGCGCTTAGGAAATGGCTGGGAAGAAATCTTCCAAGGCTTTTAGAGGCAGAGGTCGACCACGTGCGACTAGAAGCAGTACTAAGGTTCCCGAGACGACTCATGAGAACCCTGAGGTTTATGGTCGGAGTGAGGAGAATGAGAATGCCAGCCTGAACGCCTCAGCTAGGGAGGCGATCGCTGATGTAGTACACCAGGTCATGCAGACAGTTTTACCGTCTGTGGTGACTGAAGTCATTAGGGCTGTGAGAAGCGAGGAGAGAAATGAGAAGGAGAATAGGAAGGGATCAGCGGACAAGGGAAGAAAAGGGGAGGAGGAGCGACCAGAGCCTGAGACGGTAGTGTCCGACGAGGAAGAGGATGATGTTGTAGGGGTGATAACCAAGGGATGCAGTTATGGGGCATTCCAGAGGTGCAAGCCCCCGACTTTCGATGGCAATGGCGATGCTGCTGCCGCTCACCGCTGGATGAGGGAGATGGAAGCAGTATTGGAGATTAGCGAGTGCCGCGAAGACCAGAAGGTGAAGTTCGTGACTCACTCCTTTGTTGACTCAGCGTTGTGCTGGTGGGACAACATTACCCAAGCTGAGGGTGCCAGAGCCATCGAGAAGACGCGATGGAAGGAGCTGAAGCAATTGGTGATTGAGGAATTCTGTCCTCACAGGGAACTCGATAAGATCGAGAGGGAGTTCCTACAACTCAAAGCGGGAACCATGACCCACCAACAGTACACCACCAAGTTCAACAAGATGGCAAGACTGGTAGCAGATCAGGCGACGCCGGTGTCCCGAAAGATCAATCGGTACATCCAGGGATTGCCAGCCGACATTCATAGGCACTTGATTGCTGCTCGACCAAGCACTTTTAGGTCGGCAGTGGATTTGGCCGGGAGGCTCTATGATGAGAGGGAGGTGACGGTCGTGGAGGTGAAGAAGGCTGGTGGTGGTGACCGTAACTGGAACGGAAAGCGGTTCGGGCGTGGTGGTTTCGTCCTGAACAACAAGAAGATGAGAACGGATGACCGTAGGGTGGGGTTGTCAAGTTCGGGACCCAAGAGGTGTGGCAAGTGCGGGAAGGAGCATACGGGTGAGTGCAGGCTGGGGCTCAACGTGTGTTTCAAGTATGGGAAGCCGGGCCACATCTACAGAGACTGTAAGGCGCTGAGGTGCTATACCTACGGCGAGGATGGCCATATGAGCAGGGGCTGCAGGAGGCCGAGGGCAGAGAGTTCCGGGGTAAAGAAGACGGCCGGAACTGAAGGGCAGAAGGCGAGCGCCAGAGCTTTCACCATGACCAGGGAGGAGGCTAGGACGGACCCCGATGTTATGTCATGTACGTTTCTAGTAGATCAAACTCTTGCTTCTGTGTTATTTGATTTTGGTGCTAGTAGGAGTTTTATTTCTGCTACTTTCTGTGCTAAACTGCCTGTTAGTAGTAAATGCATTGATGAGCCCTTTGATGTAGAAACTGCTATTGGTAAGTCTACTAGGTTACTGATGTGATAGAGGACTGTGCCATAGAATTAGAAGGTCATAGGTTTGCTGCTAGGTTACATGTGATGCCCCTAGGTGGATTTGACGTGGTACTAGGGAAGGATTGGTTAGCAACCTATGAAGCGAGTATCGTGTGTCGTCAGAAGATGATTAGACTGACGGCGCCTGACGGAAGTCCGGTGACAATATACGGTGATCGGGTTACGACGATTCCGAAAGTGATTTCGATGGCGGTGGCGGGAAAGTGCATGAGGCATGGATGTAGCGCTTATTTGGCCTACGTGAAAGATGTGGACACGTCAACACCCTAATTGTCTGATGTACCGGTGGTGTGTGACTTTCCCGATGTATTTCCAGAGGACCTATCAGGTGTGCCACCGGATCGCGAAATCGAATTTCAAATTGACTTGATACCTGGTGCCCAACCTGTCGCTAAGGCACCGTATCAGTTGGCTCCGACTGAGATGAAGGAGTTAATGGAGAAACTACAAAAGTTGCTCGATAAGGGTTTTATCAGACCGAGTATCTCTCCTTGGGGTGCTCCGGTCTTATTCGTGAAGAAGAAGGACGGTAGCATGAGAATGTGTATCGACTACCGTGAGTGGAACAAGTTGACGATAAAGAATTGGTATCCGTTACCGAGGATTGACGACTTGTTCGACCAGTTCCAGGGTGCCAGTTGGTTCTCGAGGATAGATCTTCGATCTGGCTACAATCAATTGAAAGTGAAGGAGCAGGACATTCCTAAAACAGTTTTTTCGTACGCGTTATGGACACTATGAATTTCTCGTTATGTCCTTTGGTTTAACCAACACGCCAGCTGCTTTTATGGATTTGATGAGTCGAGTGTGCCGGCCGATGTTGGATAAATCAGTGATTGTGTTTATCGATGATATCTTGATTTATTCAAGGAGCGAAGAAGAGCATGCCGGTCACATTCGGGAAGTGTTGGAGACTTTGAGAAAGGAGAAACTGTATGCTAAGTTCTCCAAGTGTGCTTTTTGGCTACGCGAGGTGCAATTTCTGGGTCACGTGGTAAATGCGGAGGGAATCATGGTGGACCCAGCAAAGGTTGAGGCTGTGATGCAATGGAAGTCACCAAGGACGCCATCCGAGATTCGTAGCTTCTTGGGATTGGCGGGCTACTACAGAAGATTTATTCAAGACTTCTCCAAGATAGCCTCACCTTTGACTAAGTTGACTCGCAAGGACGTGGAGTTCGTGTGGGGTCGAGAGCAGAAGGGTGCCTTTGAGGAGTTGAAGATGAGACTAACACAAGCTCCTGTCTTGACATTGCCCGAGGGAAGTGAAGACTTAGTGGTATATTCGGATGCATCCAACTCTGGGTTAGGTTGCGTATTGATGCAACGTGGAAGGGTGATAGCCTATGCATCCCGACAGCTGAAAACCCACGAAGTCAACTATCCCACGCACGATCTAGAACTAGCCGCGGTGGTTTTCGCGTTGAAGATTTGGCGACACTATCTATACGGGACGAAGTGCACCATCTTCACAGACCACAAAAGCTTGAAGTACTTCTTCAAGCAAAAGGACCTGAACATGAGGCAGAGGCTATGGTTGGAGCTCATCAAGGATTATGATTGCGAGATCCATTATCATCCGGGCAAGGCCAACGTAGTGGCAGATGCCCTTAGCCGAAAGGAGAGACCCGAGCCGATCCAGGTGAAGACGTACCAATTGATCATGACCTCCGATGTGATGGTGCAGGTCAAGGAGTTTCAAGATGAGGCATTGAAAGAAGATCATCTTAACTTTGAAAGGATGAGGGGCTTGGTCGCCGAATTGAGGGAAAACACTCTCGGTGTTAGGACCCGATATGGGCGGATGTGGATTCCCCGTTACGGAGGGTTGCGAGAAAAGATTCTGGATAAAGCTCACAAAACCCGATACTCCATTCATACCGGTGCTACTAAAATGTATCAAGACTTGAAGAAGGACTATTGGTGGCCGGGCATGAAACGTGACGTGGTGGAATACGTGAGTAAGTGCCTTACTTGTTTACAAGTGAAGGCGGAACACCAGAAACCGTACGAGAAGATCCAACCGTTGGATATACCCGAATGGAAGTGAGAGCACATCACCATGGACTTCATTACTAAGCTACCTTGCACGTCGAGGGGATGCGATACTATTTGGGTGATTGTCGACCGACTAACAAAGAGTGCCCACTTCCTACCGATCCGCGAGACGTATTCATCCGAAAGATTGGCGGATCTGTTCATCAAGGAAATCGTAGCTCATCATGGCATGCCGGTGTCTATCATGTTTGATCGTGACACCCGGTTTACATCGAAGTTTTGGAGGAGATTCCATGATGCAATGGGGACGAGGCTACACATTAGTACAGCATATCATCCTGAGACGGACGGTCATTCTGAGAGGACGATACAAACGCTTGAGGATATGCTTCGAGCATGCGTGATCGATTTTGGAGGAAGTTGGCATGATCACTTACCGTTAGCAGAATTCTCATACAACAACAGCTACCATGCCATTATTGGCATGCCTCCGTATGAGATGCTATACGGTCGGAGATGTAGGACGCCCGTATGTTGGGGAGACATTGGGCAGAAGGAGTTAGGAGGTGTCGAGGTTGTCGAGGCTATGACGGAGAAGCTAGAAAGAATCAAAGCCTTCATGAAGGCAGCAAAGGACAGACAAAAGTCGTATGCCGACAAAAGGCGGAGACCAATTGAAATCAACGTGGGTGATAGAGTAATGTTAAAGGTTTCGCCTTGGAAAGGAATCATATGCTTTAGAAAGCGGGGCAAGTTAAGCCCGAGGTATATAGGGCATTTCCGAATCATTGCTCGAGTGGGAGAGGTGGCCTATCGGTTAGAACTACCGATGAGTTGAGTGGAATTCACCCGAAATTCCATGTATCTCATCTGCGGAAGTGTTTGGCAGACGAGGATATGGTTGTACCACTGTAAGACATCGAGGTAGATGAGCGGCTCAATTATGTGGAGCAACCAGTGGCGATTATTGATCGTAAGGAGAAGAGGTTAAGGAATAAAGTGGTTTCTCTTGTGCGTGTACAGTGGAAGCATAGGAAGGGATCCGAGTACACGTGGGAGACTGAAGAAGAGATGAGGCAACATTACCCTCATCTGTTTAAGGAATAACAGGTTTCGGGGACGAAACCTATATAAGGGGGGTGGACTCGTAACACCCGGATAATTAAAAGATGATAAAAGAAGAATAAAACCAAGAAGTGCAAGTTAACCCAAGTTAAGGGTTAAAAAGGGGCAAAAGGACAAAAAGAATAAATGGATGGTACAAAAGCAACATGGCCGCCCATACCATGTTGCCTTTCACCTTTTTGCAACCGGTTTAGAGAGAGAAAGAGGAGAAACTTTCGGATTTGAAAGAAGAAGAAGAAGAGGCTGATTTGAAGGTAAGAAATTCATGGGTTTATGTCTTCATGTTGAGTTCTTGTTTCGGTTATATGCTTATGTGTGTGTATGCTCGGTTGTGTGTGTTTTTGGTGGGTTTTAGGTGTTGAACTTGTAGCAAACGGGTTTTGAAGGAAGTCATACCCAAGAGACTGCTAAGGTGAGTTCTAGATCCCCTATGTTACATGTTTTAACTAATTTTGGGGCTGGAAATGTATGTATGTATGTTTTTATAAAGTTGGGTTCTCACACCCGTATGTATATTTGAACGTATATGTGGGTGGGTGTGATTTGGGTGCATTTGATGTTTTGGTTATGATATGTGTATGTTTAGGATGCTTAGAATGTTAGAACTTAGTTTAGAACATGTCACATTAAGATTTGGAACTGATTATGAATGTTGTTAGTATGATAAGTTTGCTCATGCGCCTGAAATTGGCCGATGCGCCCAACAGGATAAATCGACCAAGTGTTCCCATGCGCCTAAGACTTCATGTGCCTAAACAGTACCCCACGCGCCTGAAATTTCCTGAGAAAATGCCTAAGTGTAGTTCATGCGCCTGAATAGTGGTTCATGCGCCCAGGATTTTTGACCAGGAGCCTAAGTGTTAGGGCTCATGCGCCCCAATAGTGCCCATACGCCTGGACCTCCCATGCGCCCAAGTGATCTCATGCGCCTGAAAGGCTCATGCGCCTAAGTGTTAAACTGTTAAGTGTTTTGATGAGGAGCCTGCATAGTTGAAATGCGCCCAGACAGGCTCATGCGCCTAAATAGTGTTGGTGCGCCCAACACTTAGAATTAAATGCAAAATTTTCGTGCGAGTTTGTGCATTTAGGGTTTTGACCAATGTCGACAAGGGTTTATTTAATGCTCATGATTATGCTTGATTGTCATTAAGACCCCTTTTTATTACTATTACTATTATTATTATTATTATTATTATTATTATTATTATTTCAGTTATTATTATTATTATTATTATTATTATTATTATTATTATTATTATTATGTTGGACTTATATTATGTAACTTTACATGGTATGTTTATGACTGTAACGTAAAGTATTATCATTAACGAAGTGAAAGATTAATGATGAAGAGAAGTAAAACGTAAATGAATGAACGAAAGTCTTGCAAGCAGATGTAAAGAGGTGCACGGCCTTGTTGTCGTTAGCTCAACTGTGATGTGGGTTAGCTACCCCGAAGGATGCACACAGGGTCAATCTTTGAGATTGACAATGAGGTGAGCGACTCTGTGTCGCAAAAGACTCGGAAGACATGCCATCCTTGTGATTGCTAATGAGGTGAGCGGCTCTGTTGTCGCAAAAGACTCGGAAGACGTGCAACCCGTGAGGTTCCTAAAGAGGTGAGCGACTCTGTTGTCGCAAAAGACTTGGAAAGATAATGATATAAGTATGAAATGAACGATGATGAAGATAATAATGATATTACCTACGTGTA
The DNA here is from genome assembly GCA_024085815.1 of Flaveria linearis. Lineage (NCBI taxonomy): Eukaryota > Viridiplantae > Streptophyta > Magnoliopsida > Asterales > Asteraceae > Flaveria > Flaveria linearis. Next base: position 20,265,716 of record CM044004.1, read on the forward strand.
CGTATGATGTGTGATCACATATGAAAGTAACGAACGGATTGAAATGAAAAAGTGAAGTATTTTATTTATAAAACTAGAACTTACTCAGCAACACTGACTTTTATGCATGTCCAGTTGGCAGGTAATTCATTGCTGGGGATGGCATGCGGGGAATGGCTACTCGGCGGGGCAAGACTGACATCCATTCTCAATAGATATCACTGTTGTTTTGTAATGCAGTTAAACCATTCTTTTGTAATCTGATTAAACCATGGTGTATTGCTTAACAACAGTGTTTATAATGAAATGAATGGCTTTTATTAAATTAATTCCGCTGCTTAAATTGGTAAACCTATAATGTTTTATGTAATAACTGCTGTGAATGACCAACTGTGAGGTTTCCGGGAACGGGGCCTTACACTACAGTTCACATGGCCATGTAGGGCTTCCATACAACCATGTCAGCTTACCGTTTTGTGTGTTTAAGTTAATGGTTTTCTTCCTTTACTTGTCATAATTCCTTCCAATGTATTAATAACTTCAAGAATATTGTTTTTTGTAGGTCATGGCAGCGGGACATTTACTGATTCTTTTAATTTTGCATTGGGTAGCGGCACGACCATAATGCTCAACTGTATCATCCATAGGCTGTTAGAAAGCGCTTGCACTATAAATTGGGAATTCCTCAATAAGCTTAACGAGAAGAAACGTGCTAATGCATTTCTTCCTCACTCTTGGTGTCGCTGCTTTAACATAGAACAACCACAATATCAAGAGCTAGTGCTAGAATTCTTCTTAACATATCGGTTTGACCATTCTATTGGTGATCTATTTGATGAGGAGGCAATATCATATAGAATGGGTGGAGTTGAACGTCACATGTCAGTGGCTCAACTAGGAATTGCCATGGGTATTTATGTCGTGAGAAAAGTGAATAGGCCGACATTGAGAAAAGGGATTTAGGAAAATGAAGATCATTTCATTGGAGAATTATTGAGGGAAATTAGGAATGGGCAATACCACTCTACATCCATTAAAACCTGACAAATGAATGACCACCTTTATCGATATCTTCAACATGTGCTTGTGCATGCTATTTTCGGGAAGGGGACTAAGAATTTGTGTTGTTTCCCATCATGACATGTTCTTTCTCCATTGTTAATCAATGAAGAGTCTTGTAACTTGGCATACACATTGGCCTACTTCTTCACAATAGCTCTAGGACCCAGATCCACGAGTTCTATTTGTGGTGGCTCGTATATCACTCATCTTGCAGAACATTTTGAGATCTTGACGCCAGAATTTGTTGATAGTATGGATAGGGTCCCAAACCCTAAGCATGTGGATCTAAGGATGGCGCTGAATATGCATCTTGTTTATCATGACAACCAAATTGGATGGAGTTGGTTGGTGTAAGGTCCCATTCCCGGGCTTCTCACAGTTGGTCTATCATTGCACAAAACACATAAACATACATTTAATTTAAACATCGCAGCGGAAATTAATTTAAAACATTTTATATATTAATGACAACTGTTGTAAAGTAATACAATCTAGTAACTGTTACAAAATATCTTAATTTGCATTACATCATAAAAACATCATTGTTATACAAATGGATGCCGTCCCAAAAATGCCAAGTAGCTGCTCCGTGCCATCCTCAGCAACTCTCACCTGCCAACTGGAAAATACATAAAAGTCAGCTTTGCTGAGTGAGTTCTAATTTTATAGATAAAATACTTTAATTTCGTCAAAACCCTTCTTTGCTTTCATATACGATCATACATCATACGTACAAATAGATAATATCATTATTATTTTCCATTATCAATCGTTATCTTTCAACATCTTATTCATACTTTCATTCTGTTCTTTTTATTAACATTCACTTACATATACTTACTTTCGTTTCATGCTTTTCATTAACGTTCTCTTTCGTATACGTTCTTTCGTTTCGTACTTTACATTATCTCTTACTTTCATTCTCATACTTTTATAACGTACTTTACATCATTCTTTTACTTTCTTACTTTCTTTCGTACGTTACGTCATTCTTTTACTTTCGTACGGATCGATGAACAATACCCTGAACATTGTGCACAAAGCTGATGCTGGGCCTGTGGTAATTAAATCACGAACATTGTGCACGAAGCTGACCCAATTACCTAGGGCAAGTCATCTCTCCCTTTCATTTAGACCAGTTGGCAATACCCCGAACATTGTGCATGAAGCTGATGCTGGGCCTGTGGTAATTAACTCACGAACATTATGCACGAAGCTGACCCAGTCACGTAGGGCATACCAAAAGGTCTTGTCAATCTCAATGATTGACCCTGCATGCATCCTTCGGGTTATTAAAACCGTACACAGTTGAGCTAACGACAACGTGATCGTGCACCTCCTTTCTATTTGCTTGCAAGCCATTCTTTCATTTATTACGTTTTACTTCTCATCTTTGTTATCTTTCGCTTTGTTACGTTATTCTTTACGTTCTTTCATACATTCGTCATACTATGTAAATTAATAACATAATATTTAACGTATTTTACAATATAATACAAATACGTTTGAATACCATTAAAAGATAACATATTATACATACCATACATCAATTGTACATAATATAACCTTAAACCATCCGATAATCATGATTAAAATGGGTAATCATAGCCCATGGTTCAAATCAGGTCAACCCTACAAATTCTGATTTTCCTAAAAATTCAAAAATAATTCTATATGTTTGGGCGCTTGGGAACTATTTGGGCGTTTCAGCCCTGTTTAGGTGTTTTACCACTTTGTAGGCGCCTGAACTTATACATAAATCATAAACACTTAGGCTTATGGGCCTTATGGGCGCTTGGACACTATTCAGGCGTATGGGTTAACACTTAGTCATTCTCGGCAAATTTTCCAGGCGTTTGGCTACTATTTAGGTGCATGGGGTTTTGGGCGGTTGGGCACACTTAGGCAGTTTTGACTGTTTGGCGCATGGGCCACTGTTTGGACGCATGGGCAACCAACCTTCACCTATTCAACATAAATCAGTCCCCAAACCAACATGTATCATGATCTAAGCTTAGGTACTAACATTCTAAACATCATAATATGAACATAACCATAAATCAATTCCAAACTTACACCCACCCACATACACATTCATACATACACATACGGGTAACAAAACCCATTTTTATAAAAATGTTTTTACATGTATTTCCAGCCCCAAAATCAGTTAAAACATGTTAAAAAGGGGTTTCTAGAAACTCACCTTGTCAAACTTTCGGGTAGACTTCTTCAAACCCGTTGGTTATGAGCTCAAACACCTAAAAACACACCTAAACACACAACTGAACATACAAACACATATAAGCATGTAACCGAGACTGGAAATTAGTCAAGAACACTTAAAACAATGAATTCTTGCCTTGAATTCGAATTTTTATTCTTCTTCTTTCTAGAAACTCGAACTCTCTGCTCTTTCTCTCTCTAAAACCGAATGAAAGTTGATGTGCAGATTAGAGTGGACGGCCATGCCCACTTTTGTACCAACTTTTTTCATTTTGACATTATTAACCCCTCAACTTTGGGTTAAATTATATTTCCTTCTTTTATTCGTTTTATTATTTCTTTCTCGTCTATTAAAAATATCCGGGTGTTACAAGTGCACCCCCTTTATATAGGTTTTGTCCCCAAAAAATGTTATTCCTCAAACATATGTGGGTAGTGCTGCCTCATTTCTTCTTCAGTCTCCCACGTAGAGTCGGATCCCTTCCTATGCTTCCACTGTACACACACAAGGGGAACCACCTTATTCCTTAACCTTTTCTCTTTACGATCGATGATCGCCACTGGTTGCTCCACATAGTTGAGCTATTCATCTACTTCTATATCTTCTAGTGGTACCAACATATCCTCCTATGCTAAATGATGTGTTGTAAACACATCTGATTTTCCTGTGTATTTTATTTGGATTTCTAGTTAATTCACGTTTTATTTTGTAGATTATAGTTACTTTGCTTCATTTCTTATTTTACAGGTTCATGAGAGCTTACGGGAGGAAACCGAGCAATTATCGGGCGATCGGGAGTTAAAAGCGAAGAAAAATTCCAAAATGTGAAGCTCCTACGGTCCGCAGGAGCCTTCCCTGCGGTCCGCATGCCAGGTCAACGTAGCCCAGGAACCCTGAAGTTCCTGCGGTCCGCAACACTTACTACTGCGGTCCACAGGAGGTCGCGGAAAAGTCAAATTCGTTTTTTTATAAGTTGAGATCAGGGTTACGACTGGAGAACACTGGGACGGCCCTTGGAGAGTTGCAGAAGCATAATGGAGGCGATTTGGAGCAGCTAGGTCATGGGATTGAAGAAAAGAACTTTACTTTTGGCTTTTCACGTGTTTGACCATTCGGTTTCTCTTCGTTTCTCCGCTTCCATTCATGTTCTTCACTGTTTATTCATGGTTTATCATTGTAAATCTAATTTGATTATGATTAGTGGCTAATTGTTCTTTATTGTGGCGCCCTAAACCCGACAGCGCACCGGAGGCATGTCACATAGTTGGATTAACATTTTTAATACAAATCAGAGCCTTTGTCATACAGCGGAAGACTAAACATAATTACATGTCAACCCAACTTTATAAAAACATTTTTACATATAATAGTATTTGTTTATACATATCTTTTTTTTACATTATTAACATATCCTACACCCTATGCCAGCAGCTACTCCGGGATAGCATCCTTATTCAGCTCATACTTGCTTTCCTCTATTATTAGAGGATTCTTTCTTACCTAGCACACATACAACACACTCAAAACATCAGATAAACTGGTGAGTTATAAATTTTTATTAAAACATTAACGACATCTCATCACATACAAAAGTCATATTTATATTGGCAATATAATAAAATCAACTTTAACTTTACTTTGTCCCACCGGACTCATCCCACCGGACGTCAATTTCCCTCCAGAAACTGTAATTACTATCTCTCATCCAGTAGGATGCCAATTTAATTATCTAGGGTCATCACCACAAGATGTTCACAAAGCTGAGTGATCGTCATCACTCCTTTTCACTGTACAGTCTACACACACAGGCATCTTACCCTAACTGGCCTGTTGAGATTTACATTACATCAAAACAATTTCTTTACTTATTGCCAATATTATCACATTAATTTACACACCATACATTCTTTCTTTTAGCACCAGTTTTAATACATTTTCATCTGTCATTAAACCCCATCTGACCCATTGGAATCATTACCATCACGTAATGATTAACAATGTTCAGATAACCATTCATTGTCTCAACCATTCATCCTCCCAACTTTACCCTAACAGCCCCACGAGCTGTTAGTAATGTATAACATTATTATCACAATTCTGGTGCTAAAACATTCAATTATTCATCATTGTATGTATGCTAGCCCGCATGTTAAAACCGCACATTTAAAAAGGGCTTAGAACTCACCTTCTTAACTCCCTCATGACAATCTACACAGTCCATGTACACAAGATAACTAATCCTTCTTCTAATCATGGTATATCTAAAGCAATAAACCTTGATTCAATAAACTATTCTCAAACAAGACTCCTATGCGAATTTATGCGAATGAGCACTCATGCGACTGGACCTATGCGGATGAACATCCAATCATGCGAATGGACCTCATGCGACTGAACCTTTAGTCGTACGACTGACCATTCATTCGCATGACTGAGTCCTTATTCGTGCATAGTGATCACTCGTCTTCATTCGGTCTTCTAACCAGGCGACTGGGTTCTAAGTCGCACGACTGAACCTTTATTCGCACTCAGTCGCACGACTAGACTATCATTCGCATGACTGAGGCATGCGACTGAGCCCATTCGTCTGAAACGGATCAGCAGCTGTGTTCTTGACGTTTTTGATCCAAACTTACTCAAAATTTGAGTTTTAACCATTCAAATCATGTCATATTCAAAACAGATCATATACACATCGTTTACAATGGTTTCGGATCATTATTTCGTCAAAACTACATAAAAACTCAAATCTGAATTCCCGGATTTTAATTTAGAAAAGAACCAGATCAAATTAATGATTTAAACGTGTTACTGGATCAAATTCAATCATATACACAGCTTATAACATATCAAGATTGATCCATGACATCCAAAACATGCCAAAACGGAGTTGCCTTAGTCAATTTTGTGAGAACAGGGGTGCTTGGGGGTGAAGGGAACAGGGTAATGGAGATGATGCAGATAGGAATATGCTTTTGAACTCTCTGCACCGCCTTACTTATCCACACATACATCTTAACCGCCTCACACCCAGTCGCACGACTGAACCTTATTCGCACGACTGAATCGTGCGACTGAAGCCCATACGCCTACCATTCGTGTGATTGAGTCTCATTCGCACGTAAGGGGTGCGACTGAAGTTCATTCGTATGCAAGTCATGTGACTGAACACCAATCTTAACAAACAAACTCAACTTAATTAATTAAACATAACTATAATACAATTACAAGTCCGGTTTTAGAAACCGGATGTTACATTATCTACCTAGATTAGGTGATGGTTGACCTTGTTTGACTTGTTTTTCAGGTTATTTGACTTGTTGATGAATTCTATCATATAAAGATTGATGATTTATGAGTAATGATGCTGATTTACTTCTGTTGAAATTGATTTGATTCATAATTAGGCTTCTCGTGTATTTTGGTTGATTTACTTGTGTGTTAATTGACTAGAATTGCATGTTAGGATCATTACTTGGTGTTTTAACCTAGATAGATTGATCACCCATAGGAGTTTTATGTTTAAAATAAATTTTCAGAAGTTAGCTTATCTTGAGTTTGAGAGGAGAGAGATAATTGCTTGATCTTGGGGGTTTTTGGTTTGGGTAACGAGTGCACAAGAGTGAGTAGTCCTAAAATTAATAACCTTCTTGTCAATCCAAGTCATTAATTATATTCATCAATTTACTCCATGTGTCTAGTGTTGCTTAGGGTAACCTATTTCACATTGTGCTGTTGAGACTGAGAGGTAAAATAGTTTTCGAGTACGTAGAGTTTCAGGGAATTTTGAGACTGAGAGGTGAAAAATAATCTGTTCAGTGCTACAATTGATTTTCATGGCACTTAGAGTGTGTCAGTTAGTCCGAAAGGAGATCTGATATGTTTCAGGTGTCTAATTCAGAAACTGGAGTCAAACAGTCAGTCAACCCGAGAGTCAGTCAAACCGATCAACCTGATACCGAGTCTAGGTAGTGCTTTATTTTATTTGATTTCCCTTTTCATTTACAGTGATTTGCGTTAGTATCCTTCTTTAGATTTTATTTATTTTAATTTTCAGTATTATTGCATGCTTTATTAGTTTCGTGTATTGTCTTATTATTTGATTGTGTTGCTTAGTTGGTTTACTAATTTTCTTGTCTTCTTCTTAATTATCAAAAATCCCTTAAAAAATCATCGGTTAGGATTTGACAACAGTTCAGTAACAAGGGCCGCCACCCATTCGTGTCCATGGTCGATACTCGGTTTACTTTCCATACTACACGCGACCGGTACGCTTGCCGTGAGTGTGTGTTCGAGAAGTAATTCGTTTTAAATAATTAAAACTTGGTCTTTATAATTTAAACTACATTTTCACACCATCAAGTTTTTGGCGCCGTTTCCGGGGACACGATTTTGGCGACTTTGAGAACCACTGACGTCGGGGGTTGAACCACTTTTTTGCTTGTCTAGGGCTTTGTTGTTTTTATTTGCTATTTTTAGGTAATTTTTGCAAATTTTATAAACTTTTCTGTTATTTGTTTCTTAGGTTTAATTTGTTTATTGCTTGCTTTAGAATAAATTTAAATTAATTATTTTTATTATATTTTATTTTTTTTTATTTATTTTTATCAGTATATGCACAATATCCGGCGGACCCGATCTGCCGAGTTCGAGGGACTTTCTGACACAGAGCAATTATTTCGTAGGAGGCATATTGCAGCTGAAGAGATGGCACAACCACAACCCCGAAAGACTCATCGAGGCAAACAATTTCCAGATCCCTTCTCATGTGATGACCACCATTGCCTCGTCTGTCCAATTCCATGGTCTTTCTCACAAAAATCCACACACGCACATTAACCGCTTTCAGCGTGTCTGCGACACGTTCAAAATCAATGGTGTGACTGACGACGCGCGTCTGACGCGGCTGTTTCCCTTCTCTCTGGCAGACAAAGCCGCCACCTGGCTTGAATCTTTGCCACCTGGCTCTATCACCACCTGGGATGGCATAAAAGACAAATTCCTTGCTAAATACTACCCTCCTTCCAAATCTGCCCATCATGGAAGCCTTATTCATTCTTTCAAACAGAAGTCGGGAGAGTCTTTTCACGATGCATGGTAGAGGTTCAAAGTTCTCTGCAATGATTGTCCATATCAGGGTATTAAGGATTGGCAGCTGGCTAAGAAGTTCTACAACAGTTATGATTACGTCTACAGAGAGAGATTAAACACTGCATCGGGAGGAAGCATGTTCAACACCAAAACACCTGAGGAGTGTTTGGAGCTTTTTGAGGATCTGGCCATGTCCAGCTATCAGGATCCAACTGAGGGATCACACAGGGGCGTGTTGAAGGTTGACTCTAGCATAGTTTTAGCAGCACAGGTGGAGGCCCTATCTAGGATTATGAAGGATCTACAGTTGAAGACAGACATAGTTTGTGAGATCTGTAGAGGTGGACATAACACGCCTGATTGCATGGTTACTCAGGAACAGGTGGACTTCATGGGGAATCAGCCCAGTAGGATTTTTTTTTGGGAATAATCAGGGTTGGCAGAGAGATCAAGGCTCAAGCTGGAGAGGACAGTAGAATCAAGGACCGTATCGGAGCTATGTACATCCCAGCAGTGAGAAGAAGACACCTAGCATCGAGTCTATGCTTGCACAGTTCTTAGAGAATGATGAGTGGCGTCATGAGCAGATTCAGGCTAAGTTCCAGGAGCAGGGCATGATGATTCAGAATTAGGGGGCAGCGCTGCAGAATCTAGAGCGTCATGTTAGTCAGATAGCTGAGATCCTTTCGAGCAGGAAAGAGGGTACCTTACCGAGCTCCACTGACACAAACCCTAAGGGGTTCGTGAAGGCAGTCACTACTAGGAGCAATCGGGGTAGAGTGGTGGTTTCACCACCTGCGACTGAAGATGAGCCTGTGGATGAAGAAATTGAGATGGAGGTGAACCTTGGCCTGGTGCAACAGAGGCTGCGCCCAGCAAGTACAGCACAACCAGAGGTCACTCCCAAGAAGGAGCCAGCATTAGTTTAAAGGCCCCCTACACCGTATCCAGCTCGCCTGAGGAAGAGCAAGGACGATGAGCAGTACAAGAAGTTCCTCGACATACTTCGTCAGATTCACATCAATATTCCTTTCGTCGAGGCACTTTCGAACATGCCTAAATATGTGAAGTACCTCAAGGACATGCTATCTAACAAGACAAAACTTGAAGCATTGTCTACTGTGGTACTCAATAAGGAATGTTCTGCGGTTTTAAAGCCAAATCTACATCAGAAGATGATGGATCCTGGTAGCGTTACCACTCCATGTGTTATTAGAGGTATGACTGTGAAGAATGCCCTCGCAGATCTAGGTACTAGCATCAATCTGATGCCATATTCTATTTATCTGAAGCTAGGGCTAGAGGAGCCCGTACCTACCAGGATGAGTATCCAGCTTGCGGATAGATCTGTGAAGTACCCACGCGGGATTGTGGAGAACATGCTGGTGAGGGTCGATAAATTCATCTTTTCGGTGGATTTTGTCATTCTCGATATGGACGAGGACGATCACGTTCCTTTGATTTTCAGTCGTCCATTCTTGGCTACCGCGCATGTGTTGATTGACGTGTACAGCGGTAAGCTGACCCTCAGTGTGGATGACAAGCGAGTCACCTTTGATGTTAATCGAGCCATGAAGCATTCGCGTGGTCAGGACGACACTTTATACTTCCTGGATACGATCATGTCACATGTCGGAGAGTTCTTGGGTGATATTTGCGGGAGTGATGCCACCGATGTTCAGATGTTAGATCAGCCGGCACCTGAGCAAAAGTTTACGACAGCTAAAGTAACGGAGATTGCCAGTGCTGACATAGGTGGGTTAGAGGAGCAGAGAGTGCTCGAGGTGTTACACCTCGACCCGCTTCGTGAATAAGTGTGGGGATGATTCGGACTGAGGACTCGTTAAACTTAGCGCTACCGGGAGGCAGCCCAAACTCCTTTTTAATTTTTCATCCCTTAGTAGTTTTTCTTTTTATTTTCTTGCTTATTTTTATTTCTAACCGTATGTTGAGTGTTTAAGGAATTCTAGCCCGGGGAATCATCGCATACACTTCCAGGTACGTATATATATATTTTTTTTGGAATTTTTGGTGCCCCGGGTCAAAAAATTGGGCAATGGTTGGCTCGGTGTGGGCAAAACAGGAAAATTGGCAGTCTGCACAGCCCTGCGGTCTGCGGGAGATTTGCCTGCGGTCCGTATACACTTCTTGAGGTTACTGCGGTCCACAGGAGTTACTCCTGCGGTCCGCAGGAGATCGGACTGAGAATTCAACAAGGTGAAAACCCCTGCTGACCTACAAGCCTTCATTTCAAAAACCCTTCGAGAAACCCCTTGTCACCACCGCCTTTTTCACCACTAAACTACCACCGAAGAGGCCTCGACGCCTTAATTCAGGTTCATTCCCTGATTGTGCACTTCAAACAGATAGATCACATGCGTTACAGGTTGGATCCCACAGTCTGCGTGCGTGTGTACTTACACGAACGCCTCAGTTGCTGCCACTTGTTCTTTTGTCCCTTTTCTTTGTTTTCTTTTTAAGTTACTTCCATTTTTTTTGCTTTCTTTCTTTCTTGTTTCATGCGCTGCACATTAGGAACAATGTGCATGATAAGTGTGGGGATGCTGAGGATGTGGCCAGGTTTTACGTTCCACTTTTAGTTCATTATATGTTTATCCTTAGTTATTTTTCATTTCGCTAAAATTTTCAAAAAAAAATTGCAAAATTTTAAAAATGCCCTTGAAAATAAAGTTTGCAACTAGAATGGAAAATGATAAGACTGTATGGGAACTTGATTTTGATTTCAAGAAAAGAAAAAAAAACAATTGGGTAGGCGCGGTCTGATTGGGGATATGTTGGTAGGTCCAGTTAACTGTGTTAAATTCTCACAAAGTGTTTAATAAATTAACTTTAATAAACATTTAGAATCTTGTGGGTGTACATCTGGGGGGAGGCGATTAAGCTGAAATGCGTTAACAAGTATTAGGGATGCCATTGCATATTTAAAAACAGATTTGTCTGATAATTAATCTCATAGCCCGACACACCGCTCCACTATTTATGAGAATAAATTAGAGGTGTGGTGGCGCCCCGCTAATCCATCCAAATAATTAAGTGTGTTAATTGCTGAGTTATTAAGACTAGCCTACGTGTCACATGACGAGTTACAGCTTGGTTGAAACACCACTGGGTCGAAATCTTGAGAAACTTATTAGAAAAAAGAAATGCAGCCTACGTGTCATATGCCGAGTTGCAGCTTGGTTGAAACACCACTGGGTATGGTTCAGTTGAAATAAAGTAGAATACTAATATCGCAGTCCATCTTCCATCAGTGAGTTTAATTATCAGTTCAGATAGGTTTCTGTGTGCAATGGTAGGAAAGTAAATTTAACTAATCTGTATCCTAAATGCTTGAAATGAAACTTGGCAAAATCGTAACCTATCTAAAGCGTGGGACTCATAGATTTAAAATCGAGCACATGCACATAAAAGAATAACACTGAGTGAGAGTTTGATCAGCTAATGTGAGTTTAAGTGGACAAATATATCGGCAATCCCGGTTAATGCGCGCTGTTTTTAATTGTAATAATTCTTAATTGAAATCTAAGATCTTGGTGACCCATTTTGATTCCATCGTTGCATACAACTTTTTCAGGGGCGAAAAAGATTCAAGTGTGGGGATGTTTGATGTGTTGTAAACACATCTGATTTTCCTGTGTATTTTATTTTAATTTCTAGATAATTCGCGTTTTATTTTTGTAGATTATAGTCACTTTCCTTCATTTCTTAATATACAGGTTCATGAGAGCTTACGGGAGGAAACCGATCAATTATCGGGCGATCGGAAGTTAAAAGCGAAGAAAAATTCCAAAATATTAAGCTCATGCGGTCCGCAGGAGCCCTCCCTGCGGTCCGCATGCCAGGTCAACGTAGCCCAGGAACCCTGAAGTTCTTGCGGTCGGCAGGACTTACTCCTGCAGTCCGCAGGAGGTCGCGAAAAAGTCAAATTAGTTTTTTTATAAGTTGAGATCAGGGTTAAGACTGGAGAACGCTGGGACGGCCCTTAGAGTGTTGCAGAAGCATATTGGAGGCGATTTGGAGCAGCTAAGTTGTGGGATTGAAGAAAAGAACTTTACTTTCGGCTTTTCACGCGTTTGACCATTCGGTTTCTCTTCGTTTCTCCGTTTCCATTCATGTTATTCACTGTTTATTCATGGTTTATCATTGTAAATCTGATTTAATTATGATTAGTGGCTAATTGTTCTTTATCTACCAAGATTAGGTGATGGTTGACTTTGTTTGACTTGTTTTTCGGGTTATTTGACTTGTTGATGAATTCTATCGTATAAAGATTGATGATGTCACACCCCAACCTTGACGGCGGAATCGTCGAGATGTGAGGGTTAAGATTGTTCACATCCACATAATGCTATATTTAAATGTAAATATTAAAATTATAAGTTTTAAAAGACATTATAAACATAAGTCTCAAATGAAATAAGTTGATACATAACATAACGAAACATAGTTCTTTAATTCCATTAACTAGGTCCAAATCCTAGATTATTGCAAGCTTCAAAAGATCACTTTAAACTTGAGGATTACCTGAAACATGATAAAAATAAGAGGTCAACTAAAATAGTTAGTGAGTTTCCAAAGTTTTCATACATAATATGATAAGATTATAAGTAGCAATTCATGTCATAGATTATAAGTTAGCAAGTTTATAGAACACATATTTATACAACCAAACCTCGACTTGATTACAAGTATATAAGATTGGCTAAGTGTATTTGGTTCCTATGATGAACAAGCATATGTCATAAGGAGCTGGCAATACCTCGGCTTTAGCACCAAATAGGCTTGTCAGGCTCAAAGATCTAAGACGTCGCCAGGCTAGCAATAGTTAATGATTGCAAACAGAAATATGTATCTCATATAAACACTTACAAAACACAAATAAACATGACAAATAAAAGTATGAATTGCAAGTGCTTTACAAGTCTAAACGTTTACACGTGCATTATGTATAAGTAATCATGTTAAGGAAACTCACATGATCAATAAGTATATATTGGAGATAAAAAAAAAAATGACGTATGTCGTTCCAAGATGAATCGTCACGAGGCACCTAAATTTGTATAATTACAGATTTAAGTTCAATAATAAGAATAACGATTTAACGTGAACTAGGGTTTCAATAAGAATTTGGGGTTTTTATAAATAAGGTCGAAATCATATATATTTTAGTACAATGAAAGAAAACTTAATTAATCCTTTTATAATAATTTGTGAAATTATAAGAAATTAAATCCTTATAATGATTAAATTATAAAATGTAAATAAAATTTTATAACTAAAATAATTAATCTATAATTAAAGATAACATAATGACTAATAATAATTTAGTGATTTCAACTATTTTAAAGTTTATTTATAAAAATAAACTAATTATAACATTTGTTAATGATATTTTATATAAAAATTATTAAGATGTTTAAAGAAATAATTTTACAGAAAATCATTAGATAACTTTTAAAATAAACAAAGTTTATAAAATTGATTTTTATAACTTTTAGAAATTTTCTATAATTTTTTAAAGCTTAAAAAGGCCCAAAACACCAGAAACCATTTGAAGGATCTGTATTGGTGGTCAGGTATGAAGAAAGATATTGCTATATATGTGAGCAAATCATTGACATGTTCAAAGGTCAAGGCTAAACACCAGAAACCATCGGGATTATTGCAACAACCTGAAATTCCCGAGTGGATATGGGAGAACATAACCATGGATTTTATTACCAAACTCCCGAGAACACCAAGCGGACACGACTCGATATGGGTCGTGGTGGATCGAATGACAAAATCCGCTCACTTCTTGCCTATCGGAGAAGACTATAAAATGGATAAGCTGGCAAGGTTGTACATCAAAGAGGTCGTGACACGGCACGGGGTGAAGGTGTCAATCATATCCGACCGAGACAGTCGATTTACTTCACGATTTTAGCAGACGTTACAGAAAGCGATGGGCACTCGATTAGACATGAGTACAGCCTATCACCCCCAGACAGATGGCCAAAGTGAACAAACAATACAGACGCTTGAGGACATGCTGAGGGCATGTGTCATTGATTTTGGTGGCAGTTGGGATACTCATCTACCGTTGATCGAGTTTTCCTACAATAACAGTTACCATACTAGTATTGGGTGTGCACCGTTCGAAGCGTTGTATGGCCGGAAATGTAGATCACCGGTATGTTGGGCCGAGATTGGTGAAAGTCAGTTAACAGGTCCCGAAATCATTCAAGAAACAACTGATAAGATCTTCCAAATCAAAGACAGGCTTAAAGCTGCTAGAGATCGCCAAAAGAGCTATGCCGACAACCGTCGGAAGCCGCTAGAGTTTGACGTTGGGGATCGAGTGTTACTTAAGGTCTCTCCTTGGAAAGGGATCGTTCAGGTTGGAAAGAAAGGGAAGTTAGCCCCAAGTATGTTGGACCATTCGAGATTACAGAAAGAATCGGTCCGGTGGCGTACCGATTAAGGTTGCCACAAGAGCTTAATAGTGTACATGATACTTTCCATGTATCGAACCTCAAGAAGTGTTTAGCTGAAGAATCACTTCACATACCTATTGAGGATATCAAGATTGATGAAAGCCTTCATTTTGTGGAGGAACCCATTGAGGTCATGGACCGAAAGGTCAAGAGGTTGAGGCGTAACAAGATACCTATTGTTCGTGTAAGATGGAATTCTAAATGAGGGCCAGAGTTTACATGGGAACGTGAAGATCAGATGAGGCTTAAATATCCACATCTATTCAAGGATAACACTCTTGGTCCTAGCACCAGTTGAATTTCGGGACGAAATTCCCTCAACTGGGGGATACTGTGACATCCGTCACCCAAGATCCGTCATTTAACGTGTTCGGTTAACTTTTGTTATCGGTCATTCCTCATCTCTGTAACCCATCTATGTGGATATCATATTTGCTTTCTTGGTTATCCTTATGCTTGTGCTATCGTTGCTTGCATTGTCATCATCTTAAAACGTTT
Organism: Flaveria linearis; assembly: GCA_024085815.1. NCBI lineage: Eukaryota > Viridiplantae > Streptophyta > Magnoliopsida > Asterales > Asteraceae > Flaveria > Flaveria linearis. The sequence continues at coordinate 20,281,070 of CM044004.1, forward strand.
TCTAAGATTGCCCCCGTTATCATTGAACGCACCATTTTTATATAAACCTAATGTTACAAATAAAACCATTTTGAAATTATAAATATCATTAACTACATCTTTCATCATTACTAAAACAATCCTAATTAATGTTATTTCAACCAAAATAAAATTTGGGAACCCAGGGGCAAAGTGCAGGGACTAAAATTGACTTTTTGCAAACTTGGGATGGGTATAAAAACCCCTTTCCCAGCCATTTTCTTCATCTTCTTCACTTCTCCTTCATTTTCTTCTTCACCACCTATCTTCTTCACTTTTGCATGAAGAACGCTCCGTTTGGTCTCGTTTTCGTCGTCTAGAAGTCACCTACAACCTAGTCTACTCCATCCTTGCAGGTAGACAACTTGATTGTCCCGTTTCTTGCTCGGTTTCACTTCTGCGTTTTCTAGGGTTTCGGGTGCTCGGGTTCATCCGAGCACATGAGGTCATGTGGGCTGGTGTGTTGCGTTTCTGAGTGTGTTTCTTGTTTAGACATGTTAGAATGGGGATTCTGGAAGTTCTTGGGGTGTAAAACGAGTGCACGGAGCAGTCGAGACTGCTCTGCACTCGGCAGTCGTGATTCTGCTGTTCTTCGCGACTGGGTCTATTCATGCGACTGAGCCGTGCGATTGGGTGAATCGCACGACTGAGTCATGCGTCTGGGTGTGTGCGATTGAATGTGTGTGCAATTGAGTCCATGCGAGTGAATGTGCGTGCGATTGAGTCAATGCGGATGAGATTGTGTGCGATTGTGCGTGAGTCGCACGACTGATAGGCCAGTCGCACGAATGAATGTTCAATCGTACGAATGAAGCTGATTCGTGCGAATGAAGGTTCAATCGTGCGTATGGAGGTTGAGTCGCATGACTGGGTGTTTCATGGTACGACTGAATGCTTAGTCTCACGAATGAAGGTTCAATCATACGAATGAAGCTGATTCGTACGACTGAAGGTCCATTCGTGCGAATGGAGGATTGAGTCGTGCGTCCGGTCCTGTTGTGTGACTGATGATGCATGTATGTGTGAATTCCTTTTTTTTTGAATGTCTTGTGATGATAAGGTAACATCAATAAAGTTTCATTGCTTGACCACAAAGATTAAAGTCAACGCTATCAACAAGCACATACTATTTCAATTTAAAATAACCTAACCTTTTTACAATTATCGACAACCCATTTGGGACTACAAATAGTTAACAAGCACTATCTTTTATAATAATAGGATCCCCATATGGATGTCATTAGCAATGACGACTACTTTTAATACTTGGATCTACATAAGGCCTGATATGTGTATGCCAGCTTGTGTGTGCTACCCACGACCGAACCGAAACATCCCGAACTAATCGAATGTCATCTTATGCCTTATGCCATTGGTTATAGAGAATTAGGCAATTACACTTGACCTAGACTATATCCTAGGAACCTTCATGTAGATTTGCATGCTTAAGCTTGTGTGCATTTATATATCTGGTGTATGTGTTCCTCTTTACATGTTTGGTTATCCTTCTATTTTATGATCTTTCACCTTGTGCTTGAACCCTTGTGCTCGTCCCTTATGAGATGCTTCCTATTGGATCTTCCGTTCCCTCTGCGTAAAGTTATCATAATCAAATTTGGGTATTGAGACCCGAAGAGATCTTCGCAGATCATACATTGCGCTTAACCTCTGATACTGAGACCGACCGAGGAGGCTATGTCTGAGTCCTTTCAAGGATGTGAGATAGACAACCTCCGCCAGACTATATGTGATTACGTGTTTGGACTCTCAGTTGACTTGATGGTTTATTATGGATATGATGTGAAGGAAGGTCGGATGTCATGTAACTAGATCGGGCATCATTCTCGGTACATTGTGGGTGTGGTGGGAACGCTGCGGGGAACCCTATATATAAACATCATCGGTATACCGAGAATATGATTGAAATGGGCTGCATGGTGATCTTGACTGACCGGAACATGAAACGTTAGAACTTGATAAGTGGAGTACTTGTTTATCTTAAAGTGACTAAAGCTTATATGTTACCTTTTTATGAATAGAACATGCCGCCTTGAAGATCTACCCGCAACAATAGTAGCGGAAGTGAAGCCCCGAGGGGCAGAGGCAGAGGCAGAGGTAGACCTTCAAGAGCAAATGAAGGCCCTTCTGGCAATACTCAAAGGACTGGAAACCCTGATATGGCAGCCCTAATTGCTCAACAATTGGCTGCCCTGATTCCAACTATTGTAGCTCAGGTGAGCAATGCTCTTCAGAATCACCAGCCCCACGGGGATGGTGGCAATGAAAACAAGGGTAACGGGAACCCGACTGGGAATGAAAGCAATCAGGAGACCGGGAATGGTGGTACAGCCGGTAATGAAACTGGGATTGTTAATGAGACTGGGGTTGCTAATACCAAACGGGGCTGTTCTTACAAGGAATTTGTGGCCTGTAAGCCCCGGGAATTCGATGGGAAAGATGGGGCGATAACCCTGACTAGATGGCTTGAAAAGATGGAGGCAGTGATTGACATCAGTGAATGCCTCGACAGTCAAAGAATCAAGTATGTTACGTGCTCATTGCAGGGCAGAGCACTAACCTGGTGGAACACCCAGGTTCAAGCTAGAGGAAGAGAATCTGCGATGTAGATGACTTGGGATGAGTTCAAAGCCCTGATTACTGAGGAATACTGCCCTCTCAACGAGATGCAGAAACTTGAGCATGAATTTTGGAATCATGCTATGGTGGGGGCTGGGCATGTAGCTTATACTGACCGATTCCACGAGCTGGCTAGGCTAGTTCCACATCTACTCACCCCGGAATCAAAAAGGATTGAAAGGTACATTTGGGGACTTGAGCCTCAAATCTGGGTAATGGTAATTGCAGCTGCTCCTCCAATAATCTAGAGCGCGATCCTGAAGGCTGGCGCTCTAACTGATGAGATGATAAGGACAGAGGTATTGGGTAGGGGAGCAGAGAAAAGGAAGGAAGCTGGGGAAACGAGTCGGTCTGGTACAGGAAAGTTTGATAAGAGGGCCAAGACAACCAGAAACTTTGTGGCCGTGACTCAAGGGAAGAAAGAGAATCTTAGGTCGCACCCGAAATGTGACAGGTGCAACCTTCATCATCCCCCAGCAATACCGTGTCGGGCTGTCTGAACTGTAGACGCCCAGGGCATCAAGCAAGAGACTGCAAAGTAGCACCAAACCTGGTGGCACCTATCAACACGGTTAACCCCACCGGGAATGCCAGGGCCTGTTACGAGTATGGAGGCCTCGATCACTTCAGAAACATGTGCCCCCGACTGAATAGGGCACCGGGTCAGCAAGGAAACACCAGCAGCAGATAGTGGCCATAGCGGGTGCTCAAGGCCAAGGAAACCAAGGTAATGCTGCACGGGGTCGTGCCTTCGTCATTGGAGCTAATGATGCCCGTCAGGATCCAAACGTTGTCACGGGTACGCACTTACTCAATAATCATTTCGCATCTGTACTGTTTGATACTGGAGGAGACAATAGTTTTATATCATCTGAGTTTGTGCAAATGCTTGATTTGAGTGCTAGTAGACTAGAAACTAGTTACTCTGTAGAAATGGCTAATGGTAGGGTTGAACAGGTAAGGAAATTATTAAGAACTGCACCCTGATATTGGAAGGCCAGGTCTTCAACATAGATTTGATACCCTTTGAGTTGGGAAGCTTTGACGTAATAGTGGGAATGGATTGGTTGTCGAAGCATGGAGCCGAGATTGTTTGCCGGGATAAAGTAGTGCGGATTCCCATGTCAGACGGGAAAGTACTCAGAATACGAGGAGAGCGACTGGGAAAGAACTTGAAACTTATCTCCTGCATGAAAGCATGCCAAGGTCAACGGAAGCAGTGTTACACTTTTCTGGCTCATGTGGTAGAAAAGAAGGAAGAGGAGACCGAATTAGCAGACATTCCAATTGTATGGGATTACCCAGAGGTGTTCCCTGATGATTTGTCTAGATTGCCTCCTCCACGACAGGTGGAATTCCGTATAGAGGTGGTTCCTGGAACTACACCGATTGCAAAGACACCGTATCAGTTAGCACCCTCCGAGTTGCAAGAGGTGTCCAGTCAACTACAGGAACTACTGGAGAAGGGTTTTATTCGACCGAGTCATTCACCGTGGGGAGAACCGGTCTTATTTGTTAAAAGAAAGACGGATCGTTCCGTATGTGCATCGATTATCACGAGTTAAACAAATTGACTATAAAGAATCGATATCCTCTTCCCAGAATTGATGATTTATTTGATCAACTGCAAGGAGCTTCATATTTCACCAAGATTGATCTTCGCTCTGGATATCATCAGCTAAGAGTATTAGAGGACGACATTCTGAAAATAGCATTAAGAACTCGTTACGGGCACTATGAGTTCTTGGTCATGCCGTTCGGGTTGACCAATTCACCAGCTGTGTTCATGGATTTAGTGAATCGGGTGTGCAAGCCTTATCTTGATAAGTTCATGATCGTATTCATAGACAACATACTTATCTACTCACGTTCGAAAGAGGATCACAAAGAACACCTTCGAGCAATTCTAGAACTGTTACGGGAAGAGAAACTTTTCGCCAAATTCTCGAAATGTGAATTCTGGCTTCGAGAGGTGAAGTTTTTAGGTCACGTGGTTAACAAAGATAGAATTCATGTGGACCCTGGTAAGATTGAAGCTGTGAAAAATAGGATACACCCCAAACACCCTCAGAAATACGGTAATTCCTAGGATTGGCCGGATACTACCGTCGCTTTATTGCGAACTTTTCGAAGATAGCACAACCGTTAACGCTGCTAACCCAGAAAGACGAGAAGTTTGATTGGGGACATGCACAAGAACGAGCTTTCCAGACGTTGAAAGAAAAGCTGTGCAACGCTCCAATACTGTCCCTCCCTGACGGAACTGATGATTTTGTGGTATACTGTGATGCTTCACATCAAGGATTGGGATGTTTGCTAATGCAAAGAGACAAAGTAATTGCCTATGCATCGCGGCAACTTAAGGTGCATGAAAAGAACTACATAACTCATGATTTGGAGTTGGGCGCTGTAGTATTTGCACTCAAGATATGGAGGCATTATCTATATGGAACCAAATGCATCATCTACACAGATCATAAGAGCCTTCAACATATTCTGGATCAAAAGGAACTTAACATGCAACAGCGGCGCTGGGTAGAGTTACTTAGCGACTACGATTGTGAAATCCGGTATCATCCCGGGAAAGCTAACGTTGTGGCTGATGCTTTAAGCCGTAAAGAACGTGTGAAGCCACTACGTGCTCGAGCGCTAGGTTCGACTATTCAAACTAATCTAAAGGCTCAGATTCAAATTGCACAAAGTGAGGCTTTGAAAGAAGAAAACCTTGGATGAAGCACACAAGACTCGATACTCTGTTCATCCTAGTGCAGACAAGATGTACCACGATCTGAAGGATTTGTACTGGTGGCCAGGTATGAAGAAAGATATTGCTATATATGTGAGCAAATGCTTGACATGTTCAAAGGTCAAGGCTGAACACCAGAAACCATCGGGATTATTGCAACAACCTGAAATTCCCGAGTGGAAATGGGAGAACATAACCATGGATTTTATTACCAAACTCCCGAGAATACCAAGCGGACAGGACTCGATATGGGTCGTGGTGGATCGAATGACAAAATCCGCTCACTTCTTGCCTATCCGAGAAGACTATAAAATGGATAAGCTGGCATGGTTGTACATCAAAGAGGTCGTGACACGGCATGGGGTGCCAGTGTCAATTATATCCGACCGAGACAGTCGATTTACTTCATGATTTTGGCAGACGTTACAGAAAGCGATGGGCACTCGATTAGACATGAGTACAGCCTATCACCCCCAGACAGATGGCCAAAGTGAACAAACAATACAGACGCTTAAGGACATGCTGAGGGTATGTGTCATTGATTTTGGTGGCAGTGGGATACTCATCTACCGTTAATCGAGTTTTCCTACAATAACTGTTACCATACTAGTATTGGGTATGCACCGTTCGAAGCGTTGTATGGCCAGAAATGTAGATCACCGGTATGTTGGGCCGAGATTGGTGAAAGTCAGTTAACAGGTCCCGAAATCATTCAAGAAACAACTGATAAGATCTTCCAAATCAAAGACAGACTTAAGGCTGCTAGAGATCGCCAAAAGAGCTATGCCGACAACCGTCGGAAGCCGCTAGAGTTTAACGTTAGGGATCGAGTATTACTTAAGGTCTCTCCTTGGAAAGGGATCGTTCGGTTTGGGAAGAAAGGGAAGTTAGCCCTAAGGTATGTTGGACCATTCGAGATTACAGAAAGAATCGGTCCGGTGGCGTACCGATTAAGGTTGCCACAAGAGCTTAACAGTGTACATGATACTTTCCATGTATCGAACCTCAAGAAGTGTTTAGCTGACGCATCACTTCACGTACCTATTGAGGATATGAAGATTGATGAAAGCCTTCATTTTGTGGAGGAACCCATTGAGGTCATGGACCAAAAGGTCAAGAGGTTGAGGCGCAGCAAGATACCTATTGTTCGTGTAAGATGGAATTCTAAACGAGGGTCAGAGTTTACATGGGAATTTGAAGATCAGATGAGGCTTAAATATCCACATCTATTCAACGATGACACTCTTGGACCTAGCACCAGTTGAATTTCGGGATGAAATTCCCTCAACTGGAGGATACTTTGACATCCGTCACCAAAGGTCCATCATTTAACGTGTTTTGTTAACTTTTGTTATCGGTCATTCCTCATCTCTGTAACCCATCTATGTGGATATCATTTTTGCTTGCTTGGTTATCCTTATGCTTGTGCTATCGTTGCTTGCATTGTCATCATCTTAAAACGTTTTCTAAGATTGCCCCCGTTATCATTGAACGCACCGTTTTATATAAACCTAATGTTACAAATAAAACCATTTTAAAATTATAAATATCATTAACTACATCTTTCATCATTACTAGAACAAGCCTAATTAATGTCGTTTCATCCAAAATAAAATTTGGGAACCCGGGGGCAAAGTGCAGGGACTAAAATTGACTTTTTGCAAACTTGGGATGGGTATAAAAACCCCTTTCCCAGCTATTTTCTTCATCTTCTTGACTTCTCCTTCATTTTCTTCTTCACCACCTATCTTCTTACTTTTGCACGAAGAACGCTCCATTTGGTCTTGTTTTCGTCGTCTAGAAGTCACCTACAACCTAGTCTACTCCATCCTTGCAGGTAGACAACTTGATTGTCCCGTTTCTAGCTCGGTTTCACTTCTGCATTTTCTAGGGTTTCGGGTGCTCGGGTTCATCCAAGCACATGAGGTCGTGTGGGCTTGTGTGTTGCGCTTCTGAGTGTGTTTCTTGTTTAGACATGTTAGAATAGGGATTCTGGAAGTTCGTGGGGTGTAAAACGAGTGCACGGAGCAGCCGAAGACTGCTCTGCACTCGGCAGTCGTGATTCTGCTGTTCTTCGTGACTGGGTCTGTTCATGCGACTGAGCCGTGCGATTGGGTGAATCGCACGACTGATTCATGCGACTGGGTGTGTGCGATTGAATTGTGTGCGATTGAGTCCATGAGAATGAATATGTGTGCGATTGAGTCAATGCGGATGAGATTGTGTGCGATTGTGCATGAGTCGCACGACTGAAAGGCTAGTCGCACGAATGAATGTTCAATCGTACGAATGAAGCTGATTCGTGTGAATGAAGGTTCAATCGTGTGTATGGAGGTTGAGTCGCGCGACTGGGTGTTGCATGGTACGACTGAATGCTTAGTCGCACGAATGAAGGTTCAATCGTACGAATGAAGCTGATTTGTACGACTGAAGGTCCATTCGTGCGAATAGAGGGTTGAGTCGTGCGTCCGGTCTCGTTATGTGACTGATGATGCGTGTATGTGTGAATTCCTTTTTTTGAATGTCTTGTGTTGATAAGGTAACATCAATAAAGTGTCATTGCTTGACCACAAAGATTAAAGTCAACGCTATCAACAGGCACATACTATTTCAATTTAAAATAACCTAACCTTTTACAATTATCGACAACCCATTTGGGACTACAAATAGTTAACAAGCACTATCTTTTATAATAATGGGATCCCCATATGGATGTCATTAGCAATGACGACTACTCTTAATACTTGGATCTACATAAGGCCTGATATGTGTATGCCTGCTTGTGTGTGCTACCCACAACCGAACCGAAACAGCCCGAACTAATCCAATGTCATCTTATGCCTTATGCTCATATTAATGCTTATCAGTAACTGTCAATAGGTGTTTGACCGTTCATAGCATTCTACCTTTGGGAATATTCATCATACGTGCTTATCATCTATTCCGTGAGTTTTGTATCCCCTTTTTACTCTTATAAAACCTTTTAAATTTTTTTAACTTAGGGGAAAAGAATGCTCACCTACTTAACTTGATTTCAAGCATCTTCCCTAGTGGAAGCTGGCTACTACTTTTATGAGTATCTTATCTTGCTTATCTTGTTGATTGATGCTATATGAACTTGACTCTATGCTACCACCTTGTATGTTACTTGGTGGTATTACATTACTATGCGCTACTAGTTTGATATTATGTGTTGATTGATGCTACCTGTGATTGCTATTGTTGATGGATGCATCGACTGTGTGGTTCTTCTGTGTGATTCTTCTAAGCCGATCATCCATTACAACCTTTAATCCCGGTAATGGGACCTAAGGATTGGTTTGGTTGTAACTTATACGTATGCGCTTCGTGGATCTTGCTACGTCAAGTAAAACTTATGGAATGCTTTCTTTACAGCCATCAATTCCCATGTGGAACCGATGTATAGGTTTGGCTGTAGCTATCTATATCTTGTAAAACCGCTTACACATAAGTGTAGTCGTGGTAACTCTTATTAAGTTGTTTTCATCTTAACATCTTTTATTACTTAAAACCTGCGAAGCTCACCAACAATTATGTTGACCGTTTTGAGCATATCTTTTCAGGTGATCAAGGGAATTGAAGATTCTAGGAGTGCTACCTTTTAGAGGGGACCCTATGATGCATTTTTATGACTTATCATCTTTTGTTCAATATCAATCTTGGTTGATTAAACTTGTTCCTTTGTACACTTGTTCGCCGGTTATGGGAATTTACAATACAAGTTATCATTAATGCTTATATGATCATTCTTATGTTATGCTTATGGCTATGCTGTCGTGAACATGGACTGAACACGACACAAGTCTCCATTTGTGTTCGAGGTGTCGTCATGACACGCTTTTCATCATACTTATATTGCTTCTCTAATGTATACCATGTGTTATGACGATCCTGTCTCGCTCGCATCCCCGTGTTTCCGCTATCAGTGGGGGTGTGACATCAAGGTTCTTGCGAATTACAAAGACTTTATCAGTCGTTTCTTGTATAAGTTCAGGACCAGTGATGAAGTTTTCACCAATGTCGGTCCAGCAGATCGACGAATGACATTTGCGACCATAAAGTGCTTCGAACGGTGCCATATTGATACTCGAGTGATAACTATTATTATATGAAAATTCCGCGAGCGGTAGATGCGTATCCCAATCACCACCAAAATCAAGGACACACAGGCATAGCAAATCCTCCAAGGTTTGGATCGTTCGCTCAGTTTGACCATCAGTTTGAGGATGGTAAGCCGTGCTTAGATCTAGTTGTGTACCCAAGAGTTCTTGCATAGACGACCAAAAATACAAAGTGAAACGAGCATCTCGGTCGGATATGATGTGCAGAGGTACCCCATGACGACTTACAATTTCATCAACGTATATACGAGCCAACCTTGATGTCTTGTAAGTGTCACGTATGGGTATGAAATATGCCGATTTGGTCAATCGGTCAACGATCACCCATATGCTATCATGTCCTCGAGAGGTTCGGGGTAGCTTAGTTATGAAGTCCATGGATATGTGTTCCCACTTCCACATTGGACGTTGATGTTCGTACACGTGAGGCACTTAGCTACATAAGTCGCTATGTCTTTCTTCATTCCAGGCCACCAATATTGACCACGCAGGTCCATGTACATCTTATTGAAGCCAGGATGAATAGAATAACGAGTTTGATGAGCTTCGTTCATGACAAGGGTACGAAGATTATCACGATTTGGAACCCAAATTCGATTCACGAAATACATCAACCCATTAGGTTTCGTCTCCAATTGAGTTAGAAGGTTATGCTCCAGTTCATCCTTCATTCTCCCTTCTCGTTGAACTATTTGTTGAGCCTCCAAGATACTAGACTCGATGTCACTATCTATTCTCAAGTTTTGTAGCAGTATACTAGCCTCGTTGACATCTAGTCGAATTTAGTATCGAACCCTCTCAAGGTGTCAAACCATTGACGTCGATCATGAATTTCTTGGAACGAAATCATCTTGCTATGAACTTTTCGACTTAGTGCATCGGCCACAACGTTGGCTTTACCAGGATGATAACGAATATCACAATCGTAGTCACTAATCAACCCCACCCAGCGACGTTGTCTCATATTGAGATCTTTTTGATTAAAAACGTCTTGAAGGCTTTTGTGATCGGTGTAAACTATGCATTGCGTACCATACAGGTAGTGTCTCCAATCTTCAGAGCAAAACAACATCACCAAGCTCGAGATCGTGTGTTGTATAATTCACCTCGTGAACCTTCAGTTGTCTCGATGCATAAGCTATGACCTTTCCTCGTTGCATAAGAACATAACCAAGGCCTTGTTTGGACGCATCACAATACACAGTGAAATCGTCGTTTCCATCGGGTAGAGTCAAGATAGGAGCATTGCACAACTTGTGCTTTAACGCTTTAAAAGCTTCTTCTTGCTTGGGCCCCCACTTGAATGGTTTATTCTTTTGTCAAGGAAGTGAGCGGCTTCGCGATCCTTGAAAAGTTGGCGATGAATCGCCAGTAATAACCAGCAAGACCAAGGAAAGAACGAATCTCGGTCGGAGTCGTGGGAACACACCAATTCTTCACAGCTTCCACCTTTGCAGGGTCAACGTGAATTCCTTGGCTATTCACCACGTGTCCTAGAAATTGAACTTCCTCGAGCCAAAGTCACACTTCGAGAACATCGCGTACAATTGCTCTTTCTTCAACAACTCAAGAACTTGTCGCAAATGTAGTTCATCCTCGGTGTTGGTCTTGGAGTAGATAAGTATGTCATCAATGAAGACGATCACGAACTTATCTAGATAAGGCTTGCATACTCGGTTCATGAGATCCATGAAGACAGCAGGAGCATTAGTTAAACCAAAAGGCATCACCATAAACTCATAGTGCCCATAACGAGTACGGAACGTGGTCTTTGGGATGTCATCATCATGGACTCGTAGTTGATGATATCCAGAACGTAGATCAATCTTTGAGAATATAGCAGCTACTTGGAGTTGATCAAACAAGTCATCGACGCGAGGAAGAGGATAGCGGTTCTTGATGGTAAGATTGTTAAGCTCACGATAGTCGATGCACATATGAAACGACCCACCTTTCTTCTTTACGAATAGAACAGGTGCACCACAAGGCGAAGAACTAGGACGAACGAAACCCTTCTCGGATAGCTCTTGAAGTTGACTAGAGAGTTCTTGCATTTCCGATGGTGCAAGCCGATATGGTGACTTAGCCATGGGGTTTGCTCCCGGTATCAAGTCGATTTTAAACTCGACTTCACGCACGGGAGGTAAACCACTAAGGTCATCGGGAAATACTTCAAGAAAGTCTCATACGATAGGGACATCCTTAAGTTCTTTCCCTTTGACTTTCGTGTTGACCACGTAAGCCAAGAAGGCCATATACTTCTTGCTTAAGCACTTTTGGGCTTGAGTGCAAGACATGAGTTTAAGCCCATTGGAAGATTTTTCGCCAAACACTTTCAAAGTATCCCCAGATGGTAACGATATACGGATGTGTAGGATTCTATGTGCCCAAGACTCGTAAAATATTTATGCGGTTAGTACGTTATGATCCAAGTCGGGTTATACCCAATAACAAGCTTTACAATCACCGACAACTATTCAATTAATGATATGATCATGCAATTGAATAATAACATCAAAAATTAGAAAATGGGTTTTCTAATCAGTTGCATGTGAGATTGAACATTTTATATGGATATTTTGTTTATAGATATTGTTTGTAGTGTTATCAAGTTATTTAGATAGCATCAAATAATTAGTGAATGTGTATGTGTTATTCTAATAAAAGGTTAAATTGGATGAACAACTTTTATTAGAACAACTAATTAATGTGTGATATTCCTCTTGAAATTTGGGGGGGGGGGAAATTGAAAAGAAAAGCAAGGGGGCCAGCCACCCTTTTGTTGTTGGTTGGCCTTCTCTTGTTTTAATTATCCTTGGAAACACACAAACATGAGACACACATTCACTCCATCTAACTCTCTCTCCCACATGCAATAGAACACACAAGAAAAAGGTTTCTTGTTCTTCTTGAAGAGATCTCGGCAGAAAGCTTTGGCAGCTGGGTTTTCTCTCGGTTTTTGGTGTTTAATCCTAGCAAACAAGGTGTATTGCGATAGTGCTTGGGGTATATCAACTTGAGGGGTCCTTCCTTGGATTCTTGGCCGAAGTTCTAGCATCCAAACACCCTTTCTTAGTCGATTTTCTAGCTGGAGAAAGATGGATTTCATGGCTGAAACAAAGTTCCAGCAGCCTTGTTTGTTCACGGCTGGAACTAGATTCCAGCAAGGTTCTTGGACGATTTAGGTGTACAAATCCTAGCAAAAGGGTGTTGCTAAGAGGGCTTGTGGGTATGAACACTTGAGAACATCTATTTTTGATGTTTTTACCATCCAAAACCACTTCATCTTCATCATGCATCCACGGTTTTGACAGCCTCTAAAAGGTAGTTCATTGTGTTGATTTGGTTGTTTTGTTTGCTTCTTGATAACTAATCTATTCACATATATATGATCCTTTGTCTTTGGGTTTGTTGAAATAATGTTATGAACTTTAATTTTCAGATTATAGAATACAATATTAAGTTCATATTCCGATGCGTTTTCTTGTTTAAAATGGTTAACAACATTGTTTAGGTCCAACAAACCCAACATTGGCATCTAGAGCCGGTTATGTGGATGATTAGTTTCATATGTTCTTGTATATTTGGATATATAAGGTTTAACAACCATTAAAAGGGCTGTTTTGTGATGATTTGATGATACCCCAACCTTTCAAGGTTGTAATCATGCATGCTTATGATTGGATCTTGAAAGAAAGATATCAAATTGGTTGAATGTGTTTTGTTTGGACAAAAGACCCTAAATTCTTAGTTTGTGTTGGCTGAAAATTTAGGGTCAAATGGGGTTCATTTAGTTCTTGAAATGATGTATATGGATACATGTTTTAGTGCATAACATAGCCTTGGCCATGTATGTTTTGGATTTGGTTGATTGTGGAATTGTCATGTTGGTTGTATTCTTTCTATTTGGGTTGTAATAATTCTTTTGGTGTTTCTATTTGGATTGTAATTTGTTTATTCATTTGGCAACATAATAAATAGATTTGGAGTATTTTTTCTTTTACTAGAAAATTTGTATTAGGATATATATTTTGTAAAAGAAGATGCTCGGGAAGGAAGCACAAAAGGTAGACACAAAGGATGGACTTGAAGCATTTGGATGCAAGTTCAAGTGGGAGTCTTTGGAGACCTCATCATTTGTGTTGTGTTCAACCCTTAGGAAAGACCTTATGACAACACTTGTGATGGCAAACAAGTGTAGTCAACTTAGTGGCTATAGTTATGCACATATGTTTGTATGATTATGCTTGTTTTGGTTGTTTGTTGTATGATTGTTATTTGATATTTGGATATGCATAACAAACTAATTAACAAACTTAACAAGCTGAATTTTATGGTTCTTAATCATTAAGTGATTAATAAGAGGTTATTAAAAGGATTAATGATTTAATAAAAGAGGTTTTATTAAAAATGAACCATAGGATACCTTGTATTTGAAAGCATGCAAATACAAGGTAAATAGAGTTTTCAAACTAGAATCAACGAAAACTAAAAAAATCCCTTTTCAAACAAGTTTAACATCGTCCTTTTGCACAACACTTAAGTTATTTGGAAACTCTTAATGGGATAAAGGTCACCTAACCATTTTGAGGGAACTTATGACTTAAGGTGGGAATACCACATTGGTGGGATAAAGGTCACCTAACCACTTGTGTTGGTAAACTCACATGTGTGTGCAAGTAGGGTAACTTGATTTGCAAACCATGTTGAATGGATCACCTAAAATATGGTTTCCAAATGGTGTTGATGGGATTAACATGCCGACTTTGCATATGATGTTTAAAGTCGATCCCATACCGCTATAAGTTGCAAAAGGTTGCAATTGTCAAATGTTGACTACCTTGTTAATTTGAATAATGGGATAAAGGTCACCTAACCATTATTAGAATGTAACGTTGGATTCTAGATTTTAATTATTAATTGTCTATGAGACATAAAGAGTATTAATAATTAAAATGAAATTTTTCAGAAATACTAAAAGGAACTTTGTAAAATTTGTAGAATGGCCGCAAATAATAATGCTACCACCCCGACCGTCCATACCCTATCACTGAGAACTATTTTAGAGAGGGATCGTCTGTACCATAATAACCTTATGGACTGGTCTCGAAACTTGAGAATTGTTCTCAAGCAACATCAAAGGCAAATGTCCTTGACGATCCTATTCCTAACCAACCCGACCCCGACGATGTTTAGGCCGCCTCGAGAGGCTTAGCTGTCCTGTCTCAAAGGAGTTGGCCAAGGATTTGATCCTTAATGGCCTAACTAAAAGTTTTAGACATTCATAATGAATTACAATGTGAATGGATAGGACAAGAGCATTGGTGAGTTCGCGCAATGCTCACAACAGCTAAGGCAGGGATGGGTAGAAAGGTTCTACCTATACTCTAGATCAATAAGGGAGGCATTGGAAAGGTCATTCCCGATCCCAAGGCAAATGTTGCCAAAGGAGAGGGGCACATCAAAGGCAAAGGGGAAGGGAAGATCAAAGCGGAACCTCCAAAACCTAAGCTTATGAAGCCTAAGGTAACCGAAAACGATCCATGCTTTGAGTATGGTGAGATAGGTCATTTGAAAGGGGATTGTCCAACCTATCTCAATGAGTTGAGAAATAAGAGGGATACTGGGCAAACCTCAAGCACAACTTTCATAATCCATATTGACTTAGAGGTTATTTCCTCAAAGGACATGGGTAATTGGATACCACATATGGAACTCACTATTGTAATCTGTTGCAAGGGTTCAAGAGAAATAAGCACTTTAAGAGAGGAGACTATGTTTTGAAACTTTCAAAAGGTTTGGAAGTTGTTCTTCAAAACATGTTATATGCTCCTAGTTTGACTAGGAACATGATTTAAGTTTCCCTTTTAAAACGATATGGTTATGATTTAGAGTTAGTAAATGATGGTATTTATATTTATATGGATGATGTACATTATTTCAAGGCTATGCCTTCTAATGATGTTGATGAATTGGTTCATGATGATTCGTCCTATAATAAAACATTATACCCATCATGCACTAAGAGACTTGAAATGGTTTAAGTGACTCTTATTCTTGTCATTGTCATCTTGGTTACATAAACAAGAATCGGATTTAAACACTTTAAAAGAATGGTCTTTTGAAAACAAATGAAAAATGTTCATTTGATAAGTGTGAATCTTGTTTACAAGGTAAGATGACCAACACGCCTTTAGTGGTACTAATGAGAGGGCAAAAGACTTATTAGGAGTCATACATTTGGATGTATGTGGTCATTTTAAGAAATGACAAGGTATGGTGAAACTTACTTCATTACCTTAACCGACGATTATAGTCGCTATGGTTATGTGTACTTGATGGCACATAAACATGAAGAATTTGAAATGTTCAAAAACTTCAAGAATGAAGTAGGAAATCAACTCGATAGAACTACCAAAGTTCTCCGTTTAGATGGAGAAGGTGAATACCTAAGTGAGACTTTTAGGGATCATCTAGGAAGTTGTAAGATTGTCTCACAACTTACTCCTCACAGAACACCATAACATAATGGTGTGTCTGAAAGGAGATCGAACCCTATTGGATATAGTTCGACCTATGATGGCTATAAGCTCACTACCTCTATAATTTTAGGGTTTTCGCACTGCTCTCCGCGGCTCATATTTTGAATATGGTCCAAACCAAGAAAGTGGATTCGACGCCTTTTGAAATATGAAATGGAATAGTTCCATCGCTATCATATTTAAAATTATGGGTTATGAAGCTTATGTTAAGCTTAACACCCAAACCAACTGAAAGTCGATTCACTAAGTGTATATTTGTTGGATATCCAAAAGGACTATATAGGATACTACTTCTTTGATCCAACAGAGCAAAAGGTATTCATTGCTCAAAAGGCAGAGTTCTTGGAAGCCAAGTTCCTTATGGAAGGAATGACGCATAGAACAGTGGAATTTGATGAGGATCAAGATCCACCAACCGATACACGTTTGGTTGACACTAGCAATCAACAAGAGGTTGTTGATCATGATCAAGAGGTTGATCAATACACACAAAAAACGTTCGCAGATCTGGTAAAGTTAGCATTCCACATGAAAGATGTGGATTTTTCATAGATGGATGCTACGTTGTTGACTCCGAAGAGCCAACTACATACCATGATGCAATGTCCAATTCGGATTGTGACATGTGGCTAGGAGCCATGAACGTAGAGATGCAATCCATGTATGACAACCAAGTTTGGGAATTGGTTGACTCTTCACTTAACTCCAAACCGGTTGGATGCCAGTGGGTTTTTAAGAAGAAAACTGACATGCATGGAAACTTGGATACTTACAAGGCAAGACTTGTAGCAAAAGGTTTCACTCTAAGTCAAAGGGTTGATTATGATGAAACCTTCTCGCCAATGGCAATGCTAAAGTCTATCAGGATATTGTTTGCCATAACTGCTCATTATGATAATGAGATTTGGCAAATGGATGTCAAAACCGCTTTTCTTAATGGACATATCAAAGAGACTATCCATATGGTTCAGCCTGAAGGTTTTGTCGATCCAAATCATTCTGATAAAGTATGCAAGTTAAAGATATCAGTCTATGGATTGAGACAAGCATCGAGAAGTTGGAATCAACGTTTCGATGAAAAGATCAAGAAATTGGGTTTCATCAAGAACGCTGACGAGGATTGTGTGTATCAAGGGGCTAGTGGGAGTGTAATTACGTTCTTAGTATTATATGTGATGACATACTATACTTGGAAATTGTTTTTCCAAAAGGGATCTCCGTGAAGCCGTCTATATTTTGGAAATAAAGATCTATAGGGATAGATCGAGGCGGTTGATAGGGTTAAACCAAAGTGCATACATTGATAAAATCTTGAAAAGGTTTAAGATGGTAAACTCTAAGAAAGGTATAGTACCTATTCAAAGAGGGACAATATTGAGTGCATCTCAATGTCCAAGCTCAAAGGATGAGCAAGATCGCATGAAGGACATCCCATATGCGTCTGCTATAGGATCCATCATGTATGCGATGATATGCACTAGACTGGACATGTCATGCGCATTAAGCATGACAAGTAGATATCAGCAGAATCCAAGTAACAACCATTGGATGGCTGTTGAAAGTATATGGAATACCTTGGAGAGGACTAAGGATAAGTTTCTAATATACGGATTTGATGAAGAGGAACTAGTTGTAAAGGGTTACACGGATGCTAGTTTCCAAACTGATCGAGATGATCCTCGATCACAATCAGGGTAAGTCTCCATTGTCCATACAGAATTCGAGCCGCCATTGTCCACTACAGAATTCGAATACATAGCCGCCTCATTAGCAGCTTGGGAAGCTGCATGGATAAAAAGGTTTATCACCAATCTAAGGATGGTCTCTACCATTCAAGACCCTTAGAAATATTTTGTCATGACGAGGGTGCGATTGTTCAAATCAAGGAACCCCGTGCACATCAAAAGATTAGGTACAGTGAGCGGAAATTCAACTACATAAGGGATGAAGTTGAAAAGGGAAAGATATGTATTCGCAAAGTTCACTTTGATCAAAACATTGCGGATCCACTCACGAAGCTCCTTGAAAGGGCAAAGCATGAAAGTCATACTTGTGCCATGGGACTTCGATATTCTAGTGATTGGATTTGATCTGTAAATTTTGTATTTGGATATGTGGAACTCTCTATTATTTGAATAAAATTATTTGGTTATAATATTTCAAATAATATTCCAATTTAGCATGTTTAATCCATGAGTAAAATGTTTACTCTAAATGTCCGTAGTCGTTCTATACTTGTGGGAACAAGTTTGAAGGCAAGACTATTATGAACTTGGATTGGTCGATATTCATATGGATGAATATAGAGCAATGGGTTGCTACCAAGGTTCATAGATATTTGTGGGATACAAATATTGGACTAACCCGCATCTCAAATTTTACTACATGGAATCTTATTGATTGATCATAAGTAAATTTGAGTAAAGGCGAATATCATTTGGTATCCTCCGACCTGAGATACATATTGGGTTTTGATATTCACCAAGTATTATACCTTGAGCCTATTCTTCACTGTCTTGAAATAGTGGACAGTACATAAGGATATGTTCAGGTATAACACGAGGTGTTTATGAGAAACGTATGTAGTCAAGATGGAATTTGTTCCTCTTATTCGTTGAGAGTTAGATGTCTAAGGCCTGATTAAGTTAAATCAACAAGGAATGATCATTCTGTGTCCTTGGATTTAACATGACATCTGTAACAAAAGGATAGATGATAAATTCACCTAAATCATTTCAAGTAGGGTACTTGAAAAGGATGATGTTATTGAATGGCTATAAGTCATGCGTATTAAGGGTAGTAAACCGTTGTTAGGCGGTATTTAATGCTTGCATCAATCTTTTATGAATCTTGGGCAAGTGGGAGATTGTAGGATTCTATGTGCCCAAGACTCGTAAAATATTTATGCGGTTAGTACGTTATGATCCAAGTCGGGTTATACCCAATAACAAGCTTTACAATCACTGACAATTATTCAATTAATGATATGATCATGCAATTGAATAATAACACCAAAAATTAGAAAATGGGTTTTCTAATCAGTTGCATGTGAGATTGAACATTTTATATGGATATTTTGTTCATAGATATTGTTTGTAGTGTTATCAAGTCATTTAGATAGCATCAAATAATTAGTGAATGTGTATGTGTTATTCTAATAAAAGGTAAATTGGATGAACAACTTTATTAGAACAACTAATTAGTGTGTGATATTTCCTCTTGAAATTTGGGGGGGGGGGGAAATTGAAAAGAAAAGCAAGGGGGCCGGCCACCCTTTTGTTGTTGGTTGGCCTTCTCTTGTTTTAATTATCCTTGGAAACACACAAACATGAGACACACATTCACTCCATCTAACTCTCTCTCCCACATGCAATAGAAAACACAAGAAAAAGGTTTCTTGTTCTTCTTGAAGAGATCTCGGCAGAAAGCTTTGGAAGCTGGGTTTTCTCTCGGTTTTTGGTGTTTAATCCTAGCAAAGAAGGTGTATTGTGATAGTGCTTGGGGTATATCAACTTGAGGGGTCCTTCCTTGGATTCTTGACCGAAGTTCTAGCATCCAAACACCCTTTCTTAGTCGATTTCTAGCTGGAGAAAGATGGATTTCATGGCTGAAACAAAGTTCCAGCAGCCTTGTTTGTTCACGGCTGGAACTAGATTCCAGCAAGGTTCTTGGACGATTTAGGTGTACAAATCCTAGCAAAAGGGTGTTGCTAAGAGGGCTTGTGGGTATGAACACTTGAGAACATCTATTGTTGATGTTTTGACCATCCAAAACAGCTTCATCTTCATCATGCATCCACGGTTTTGACAGCCTCTAAAAGGTAGTTCATTGGTTGATTTGGTTGTTTTGTTTGCTTCTTGATAACTAATCTATTCACATATATATGATCCTTTGTCTTTGGGTTTGTTGAAATAATGTTATGAACTTAATTTTCAGATTATAGAATACGATATTAAGTTCATATTCCGCTGCGTTTTCTTGTTTAAAATGGTTAAACAACATTGTTTAGGTCCAACAAACCAACAGGATGCACTTCTCGAAACAAATGATCTCGGCATGGTGTTTGGCTAACCAATCCATACTAATGATGACGTCAAAGCTTCCAAGTTTCATAGGAATAAGATCAATAAGAAAATCATGTGTGTCAAGACTTTAAGATACAATCATGGATAACGACATCCACGGTGATTGGTTCTCCATCGGCAACTTCAACGGTGAGAGGTCTTTCTAGTTTCGTATGTGGCTTAGCAAGTATGGGTTCAAACTCTAATGAAACAAAACTCTTATCAACTCCAGAATCGAATAGAACATATGCATAAGTTTTGTTAATAAGGAACATACCTGTTCAATTTTAATAGTATTTAATGATAAAAGTAACGCATGAAAAGAATTAGGTCGCAAAGTTAAAGGTAAGTTAACGTACCATTCACCACATCGTTGTTTGCTTGTGCTTGGTTAGCGTTGATGTTGAAAGCACGTCATCAGGCCTGTTGAACATTACCCACCAGACGAGGGCATTGTGGGCGTAAATGACCAGGTTCCCCACAGTTGTAGCAAACACGGTTTGTGACCATTGTGGTGTTGTTAGGTGCACGGTGACAAGTCGCCACCCAATGACCATATTTACCGCATAAGATACAGATAAGGCATGGTTTGACTCCCGGATAATAATACCTACACGTGTTGCACATAGGTTGAGGACCAGCATGGGCCCTAGCCCCAGGCACTTGTGCCACAGGTGCAGCGACAGGTACAAGTTGTCTTTGGGGTTTGGGTGCAGCCACGACATAGTTGCGTGCCGGTGTAAACTTACGCTTCTTGTTGTTGTTGTTGTTATGAGACGGTTCAGCTTTAGTCTCCTTAACGGCCTCAGTAGCCGTCTTTTTCCACCTTCTTTGCACCCTTCACAGACATGGTGCCCACTCGTATATGGTTCTCGGTGAGTTAAGCGGTGATAGTGATGGCTTCCTCCAAGGTTGTGGGTCGGCTACCCACCACAACATCTTGGATTTGGGGTGGTAGACCCTTTATGAACTTCTTAATAGGGGGACAGTGTCAACCATATGGGGCAGTAGTAAACTCAACTCATGATGCCTAGTTGAGTAAGCCAAATGGTAACCACCATCTTGCTTCAAGTTCCAAAACTCCTCCTCCAGCTTTTACAGTTCGCTTCTCGGGCAAAACTTCGCTATGGCGATGTTCTTGAACTCTTCCCAAGTAAGTGCCAAAATAGCATCAGCTCCTCGATTCCTCTTCTCGCTATTCCACCAGGTAAGTGCCCTTTGTTGGAGCTACTAGTGGCATAACGAACGTTGAGTGCCTCGGGACACTCACAGTTGACAAAAGTGTTCTCCATGCTCTCGAACCACTCAAGAAGACCAGTGGCTCCTTCCTTGCCACTAAAACTAGTGGGCTTGCAAGAGCTAAAGTGCTTGAAAGTGCAAGTTTGGTTGTTACGCCCTTGGTTAGCACTATTCTCTCCTTGACCATTTCCATTGTTGCTAGAGTTGGTCATCAAAGTGCTATTGAGTTCAGCAACCATGGTCGGGATGACAACAGCCATTTGTCGAGCAATCATGGCTGCTAGCTTACGATCGAACTTCCACGCTTTCCATGATGACGAGACATGCTGGAATATGCAAAGTGAGTTAGACATGAGAAAAGAGAATAACAAGGGTTATAATTTAAACAAGGATAAGTCAAGAGTTATAAGACATATGGAATGATTCCATTCGGTAACGCATTACCATTTGGAAACGTTGACACATCAAGGTAAATTGACCCATTCGCCTTAGAAACTTGTGTATGTTGACTATAGTTTATCACTTATCCCAGAAATCCCAGGTAAGCGTAACTAATCCGTAGGATTTATGGCGAAACGCTTACCTTAGCCCGAAGGCTTTTTGCCTGGAAAACCATGATACAGGTGTCTATGTGTCACACAATATTTCTTAGGTTCATGAAATCAAAACCTCGATGAGATTTAAATAGATTAGACATATCGTCTAAAGATCCAAGTCATAAGCATAAGCATAAGATTCCACGCGTCGTCGAGAATAAGATTAAGAGGTTTCATGTTCGGGGAGAGTGAAAGAGTCAAGGTTAAGTTTAGGGAGACAGGTAACAATGTTTAGACAATCCTATGCTAAGGCATCAAATTGCACATAAGAAGGCATAGCATTATGTAGCATGCAAACCATATAATTTACAAGATAGAAATATAATTCTATAAGGTTCATGCATATGCTATAGTCTAGGTCACCATTTCTAATAACCTAAATCCCTATAGTTATGGGCTCTGATACCAATCTGTCACACCCCAACCTTGACGGCGGAATCGTCGAGATGTGAGGGTTAAGATTGTTCACAGCTACATAACGCTATATTTAAATGTAAATATTAAAATTATAAGTTTCAAAAGACATTATAAACATAAGTCTCAAATATGAAATAAGTTCAAACATAACATAACGAAACATAGTTCTTTTATTCCATTAACTAGGTCCAAATCCTAGATTATTGCAAGCTTCAAAAGATCACTTTAAACTTCAGGATTACCTGAAACATGATTAAAATAAGAGGTTAACTAAAAATAGTTGGTGAGTTTCTAAGGTTTTCATACATAATATGATAAGATTATAAGTAGCAATTCATGTCATAGGTTATAAGTTAGCAAGGTTATAGAACACATATCGTTACAACCAACCTCAACTTGATTACAAGTATATAAGATTGGCTAAGTGTATTTGGTTCCCATGATGAATAAGCATACGTCATCAGGAGCCGGCAATACCTCGGCTTTAGCACCAAATAGGCTTGTCAGGCCCAAAGATCTAAGACGTCACCAGGCTAGCAATAGTTAATGATTGCCAACAGAAATATGTATCTCATATAAACACTTACAAAACACAAATAACCATGACAAATAAAAGTATGAATTGCAAGTGCTTTACAAGTCTAAACGTTTACAAGTGCATTATGTATAAGTAATCATGTTTCACCCCAAGTTAGTGTGAAAAGATAAAAAGGGGGCAAGGAAACTCACATGATCAATAAGTATATATTGGAGATAAAAAAATAAGAATGACGTATGTCGTTCCAAGATGAATCATCACGAGGCACCTAAATGTGTATAATTACAAGATTTAAGTTCAATAATAAGAACAACGATTTAACGTGAACTAGGGCTTCTAAGAATTTGGGGGTTTTTATAAATAAGGTCGAAATCATATATATTTTAATACAATGAAAGAAAACTTAATTAATCATTTTATAATAATTGTGAAATTATAAGAAATTAAATCCTTATAATGATTAAATTATAAAATGTAAATAAAATTTTATAATTAACATTATTAAGCTATAGTTAAAGATAACGTAATGACTAATAATAATTTAGTGATTTCAACTATTTAAAGTTTATTTTTAAAAATAAACTAATTATAACATTTGTTAATGATATTTTATATAAAAATTATTAAGATGTTTAAAGAAATAATTTTACAGAAAATCATAGATAACTTTTAAAATAAACAAGTTTATAAAATTGATTTTTTAATTTTTTGAAATTTTTTATAATTTTTTTAAAGCTCAAAAAGGCCCAAAAAAATAGTTGAGGGTACCCGGGTTCGAACCCGGGACCTCAAGGTGGGAGGCGCATGTGTCTAACCAGTGAACCAGGGCCTTGGCTGCGGTTTATGTGTTTGGAATTATTATAACCCATTTAAAGAAAATTCCCAAATTCTTAAGAACCCTAGAATCGATTAGGGTCAAATTGAAGTTTAATTCGAATCGGTTATCATCAATAATCATGGGGCTTTTGTTCCCCATGTTTAAACGAGTACAAAGCATGTTTTAATTACCCGAATGATGAGGGATTGGAGATGAACAAGACGATG
The DNA here is from genome assembly GCA_024085815.1 of Flaveria linearis. Lineage (NCBI taxonomy): Eukaryota > Viridiplantae > Streptophyta > Magnoliopsida > Asterales > Asteraceae > Flaveria > Flaveria linearis. The sequence continues at coordinate 20,305,053 of CM044004.1, forward strand.
AATAGGCCACGGCTGTGGGTACCCAAGGGATGAGCAAACCTCAATGATAAACAAATAAACTTGCAGATAGTTTCCTGTGATGCCCTTGATGCAAAGCCCCTTGCCAATTTCAACACTTGAAGCTTGGACGGTGGATTTGGTTGAGTTGCAGGTCCGCGACGAAAGGGAATCAGATTTGCTTTGTTTGTGTGTTATCAGATGCAATTGATGGTTGTGAACGCTTAGTATTAGTAGATGATTGTTTATGTTCGTTTAATTTGGTTATTATTAGCGTTTAATGCTCGAACGGTCGTGGGGCTTACGTCACCGATTACTCGATCGATTGCGGTTGTAACCGTCTCATAAACATGATTAAATGGTACAATCTCATTCGAAACTCGTACAAGAATGAATTTGGAACGTTTTGGGATCAAGAAACGGCCGAAATTGATGTTTATGAGGTGGCCGGAGATCGGCCGGAGTTTGGCCGGAGCTCCCGCCGGAAAATCGAGTGTCAAGGGGAAAAGGGGTGGGTTTTATGATTTTACAGAAAATGGTACCCAAAGTTTGTTTGTTAACATTTCATGTACAAACTTTATTTTTGAAGTTTGTAAATTGACACCAAGGCCCCTTGAGTTAATCACACCTTAAGTTTTATATAATTTAACTTTCAAACTTGCAAAACTTATTATTATAAGTGTTTATTATTACTATTATGGTTATGTTTATTATTATTATTATTATTATTATTATTATTATTATTATTATTATATTATTGTTATATTATTATTATTATTTATTAGTATTGTTATATTATTCTATTATATTACTAATATCATTATTATCATTATTACTATTATTATTAATATTATCATGTATCATTATTATTATTTAAGTAATTTTAGATTAAATAAAGAATCATACATAAACAGCCCACCAAGTTTCTTAATAGCATAAATAGGCCTTATAAGAGTTAACAAAATTAACTTTTAATTAATAAACATATGAGATGTTACAGATGATTTATGAGTAATGATGCTGATTTACTTCGTGAAATTGATTTGATTCATAATTAGGCTTCTCGTGTATTTGGTTGATTTACTTGTGTGTTAATTGACTAGAAATGCATGTTAGGATCTTTACTTGGTGTTTTGACCTAGATGGCTTGATCACCCATAGGAGTTTTATGTTTAAAATAAATTTTCAGAAGTTAGCTTATCTTGAGTCTGAGAGGAGAGAGATAATTGCTTGATCTTAGGGGTTTTTGGTTTGGGTAACGAGTGCACGAGAGTGAGTAGTCCTAAAATTAATAACCTTTCTTGTCAATCCAAGTCATTAATTATATTCATCAATTTACTCTGTGTGTCTAGTGTTGCTTAGGGTAACCTATTTCATATTGTGCTGTTGAGACTGAGAGGTAAAATAGTTTTCGAGTATGTAGAGTTTCAGGGAATTTTAAGACCAAGAGGTGAGAAATAGCCTATTCAGTGCTACAATTGATTTTCATGGCACTTAGAGTGTGTCTGTGAGTCCGAAAGGAGATATGATATGTTTCAGGTGTCTAATTCAGAAACTGGAGTCAAACAGTCAGTCAACCCGAGAGTCAGTCAAACCGATCAACCTGATACCGAATCTAGGTAGTGCTTTCTTTTATTTGATTTCCCTTTCCATTTACAGTGATTTACGTTAGTCTCCTTGTTTAGATTTATTTCTTTTAATTTTCAGTATTATTGCATGCTTTATTAGTTTTGTTTTTGTCTTATTATTGATTGTGTTGCTTAGTTGGTTTACTAATTTTTTTTCTTCTAATTATCAAAAATCCCTTAAAAATCATTGGTTAGGATTCGACAACAGTTCAGTAACGAGGGACGCCACCCATTGGTGTCCATGGTCGATACCCGATTTACTTTTCATACTATACGCCACCGGTACGCTTGCCGGAGTGTGTGTTCGAGAAGTAATTCATTTTAAATAATTAAAACTTGGTCTTTATAATTTAAACTACATTTTCTCACCATCACTAAACTCTTCCGCAGATGAGATACATGGAATCGGGTGAATCCACTTAACTCATCGAACAGTTCTAACCTATAGGCCACCTCTCCTACACGAGCAATGATTCGCAAAGGCCCTATGTATCTCGGGCTCAATTTGCCCCGCTTTCTAAACCATATGATACCTTTCCAAGGTGAGACTTTCAACATAACCCTATCACCCACCTGGAACTCAATCGGTCTACGTCTCTTATCAGCATACGACTTCTGTCTATCCTTAGCTGCTTTCATAAATCTTTAATCTTTTCGAGCTTCTCAGTCGTAGCTTCAATCACCTTAATACTTCCCAACTCCTTCTGACCAATATCACCCCGAAAAACGGTTGTCCTACATCTCCAACCATATAGCATCTCGTATGGTGGCATGCCAATGCTGGCATGATAACTGTTGTTGTACGAGAATTCTGCTAACGGCAAATGGTCATCCCAACTTCCTCCAAAATCGATTACGCACGCTCGAAGCATGTCCTCGAGTGTCTGAATCGTCCTCTCAGACTGATCGTCCGTCTGAGTATGATAAGTCGTGCTGATGTGTAGCCTCGTCCCCATCGCATCGTGGAATTTCTTCCAAAACATTGATGTAAACCGAGTGTCACGATCAGATACTATAGACACGGTACGCCATGACGAGTTACAATCTCCTTGATAAATAAATCCGCTAATCTGTTGGAGGAATACGTTTCTCGGATCGGTAGGAAGTGTGCACTCTTCGTCAAACGATCAACTATCACCCATATGGCATCATACCCTTCGGGGTACGCGGTAACTTCGTAATAAAGTCCATGGTGATATGTTCCCACTTCCACTCGGGTATATCCAAAGGTTGGATTTTCCCGTATGGCTTCTGATGCTCCGCCTTCACTTGCAAACAAGTAAGGCACTTACTCATATATTCCGCTACGTCACGCTTCATACCCGACCACCAATAATCCTTCTTCATTTTATGATACATATTGGTAGCACCAAGACGAATGGAATATCGAGTCTTATAAGCCTCATCCATGATCTTTCAATGTAAGTCCCCGTAACGAGCAACCCACATCTGCCCATATCGGGTTCTAACACCGAGAGTGTTTTCACCCAACTCTGCGACTAGGCCACTCATCATTTTAGAGTTAAGATGATCTTCTTTCAACGCCTCATCTTGAAACTCCTTGACCTGCGTCATCACATCAGAGGTCATAATCAACTGATAAGCCTTCACCTGAATCGGCTCGGGTCTCTCCTTTCGGCTAAGGACATCTGCCACCACGTTGGCCTTGCCTGGATGGTAATGGATCTCATAATCATAATCCTTTATGAGCTCAAACCATCATCTTTGTCTCATGTTCAAATCTTTCTGCTCGAAGAAGTACTTCAAGCTCTTATGTTCAGTGAAGATTATGCACTTTGTCCCGTATAAGTAGTTCCGCCAAATCTTCAAGGCGAAAACCACAGTTGCTAGCTCCAAATCATGAGTAGGATAATTAACCTCATAAACTTTCAACTGTCCGGATGCTTAGGCTATAACCTTCCCTCTTTGCATCAACACGTAACCCAAGCCCGAATAAGAAGCATTCGAATAGACTACCAAGTCCTCGCTTCCTTCGGGTAACGATAAAATAGGAGCTTGAGTTAACCTCATCTTTAACTCTTCAAAAGCCTTCTCCTGATCTTGACCCCATACAAACTTCACATTCTTACAGGTCAGCTTAGTCAAAAGACAAGTGTGACATCTTACATTTTTGTTAATTAAAAAGGTTAACTTTGTTAAATTTTAAAAGGGCCTTTATGCCATTTTGAAACTTTGAGGACTTGTTATGCATGATAATTAATTTGGTGGTTAACAAATTAATTTAATAATGAATAATAATAATATTATAAGTGTTATAATGTTTACTTAATATTATAAAACTTAAGGTGATAATAATCTTAGAAATAATAATAATTATAATAATAATAATAATAATAATAATAATAATAAGGATAATAATAATAATAATAATAACATCAATAACAAGTATTAATCTTGTAATAATATAAGTTTATTATGTTAAAACTTATAAATAATAAGATTTGTTCATGAAATAATAACAATTCTAAACTTCAGGGACTAAGTTGTAATTTAACTAAAACTAAAACAAAACTTTAAATCTCTGGTGTTAACTCTTGGAAACCTTAGGGACCATTTGTGTAATTTGGTTAAAACCCAAACCAAACCCCCCTTCTCTCTCCCCGCTTTTCCGGTCGCCGGCCGGCCAAGCCCGGCGCGCGCCGACGAGGCTCTAAATAACCCGAAACGTCCAATTTAAACGCAATTACCGTATACCATCACTTGAACACGTTTCGAACCAAGGATCCGTTTCAATTCGAATAATTAAGCATTTACCGTGACCAAATCGAAACCAAAGCATCGAATGGAATTCATTACTCGATTGATTTGAAACAGCTTAAATTGAATGTGTAGAATGATGTTAAACTTTCTAATTAACTCCCTTAACCTCTCTGTAACATCAATTTCACTCGAAACAAATTTCTACACCGTGTTTGATTGCTCTCTTCATCTTCGACCTGCAACTCAATTGAGGTCTATGATCGAAGCCATTTTAATCACAATTGACAGAGGGTTTTCGCTTATTATCAACCTTGTAATCTATCTGCAAAATTAATATGATTAACATCAACATTTGCACTTTGAATCCAACTTCTCATCGCCGAGACTTTTTTACCATCGTCATCATCGAATCCAAACTTAAACATGTAAGTTTCACACATCAATTTACACGACTTCATGTGGGAAATCGAAGCCCAAAGTTCAATTTCATTAACAACATCATCTTGATGTTCAATTTGGATCTAACGCGATCTAGGGTTCATACGGTTGGGGGAAAATCAATTGGATTGTGTTTTAAGAATTAAAAACCAAGATCTACAGTGGCTGTAAGCCCTGCTTCACCGGTTCCTTGTCCACTTGCTAACTTTGAGTCCCGGGTTCGACCCCGGACACCTCACTTATTTTTTAGAGCTTTTTTAGCCTTAAATTATTGCAGAAAAATTTTAAAAAAATTATAAAAATAGCTTTTGCAACTTTAAAATTTTATATGGACATCAAGAAATTTCTGGAATTTTTTATTAATTTTAAAATTTAATGACTTTGTTAAAACTTTTTTTGTTTTTTTTAAAAAAAAGGGTTATTTTGGTTTGATACTATTAAAATGGAATTCCAAATAATAGAAAATAAATTAGTTTTGGTGCAAACGTTATTTTTTAAAATCATGATTATTTTAAAATATTTATTTAAATTTTACATTTAACTTTATTTGTTGTTACAAATGGTTTCTTTTAAATAATTAATATTATTTATATGAATATGGACTTGATACAATCATTAGACTATTAATAAACACTATAGTTTCTTTAGCTAATGATATACCTTGTTAAATAGTAGAGATTATATATTTTATAATTGCACAAATTATATATAAATAATATTCTTAGAAATATACTTTAATCAATGGTGTAGATTAATAATTTGTCATTAATCTATATGTTATTCTAATAATCTTTGGTAATTGTGAAGTTTTTGTTATATTTTAACCTTATCAAATATTATATATAAATCCATTTCTAAAATACTTAATGTATACATATTTTTCTAACGAAATCAAAATGTAAATAATTATTTGTAAGCTTATTACTTATCAAAACCCCATAATTCTATCTAAAATCTAATCCTTGTTTTAACGTTAACTTATTATTAACCTTAAACTTGTAATATATATTTAGTTGCCTTGTAATGGAATACTTTGGATTATCTTTTGATCTTTTATATCATCTTGTAATGCTTATATCCATGTGAGTTCTTCCATACCCCTTTTCTTATTTTCACACTTTGGAGTGAAACATGTTAACTTACATCATCGCACTTGTAAACTTATTTGAGACTTGTAAACATTATGGCATTCATCATGTAAAGTTGTGGTTAGTTGAACTTTTGTGATTACCATGTTATGGCGTATATATGTACAATCATTAACTATTGCTAGCCTGGCGACGTCATAGATCTATGGGCCTAACAAGCCTACTTGGTTGATCCAAGTACACTTAGCTAATCGTATATACTTGTAAACGTTTGAGACTTGTAAAAATCTGTCAAGGTTTGATTGTTACATTTGTTCATAACATCCCTAATTACTTATTTCACTAACTTATGACTTGAATTGCCATCTTTTATGTATTATGTATTGAAAACTATCAAAGCTCACCAACAATTTTGTTGACCCTTTATTTTTAACATGTTTCAGGAATAACTCAAGTATGACTTTTCTACACTTTGAAGCTTATCACACCTAGGATTGGACTTAGAGAATTAATGGATGATCTTGTTACTATTACCTTTTTACTCATGATGTATCTTTGTTTGAAATTTTCACTTGTAATGCTGTAAATGAATCTTATGATTAACATTTGAATTTAATAAATAGCGTTATGTGGCTGTGAATGATCTTAACTCTCACATCTCGACGTTTCCGCCGTCAAGGTTGGGGTGACAACAAGCTATCTTGGAGAAGTATGGGATGAATCTTCGATAATATCCCGCCAAACCCAAGAAGCTATGGATCTCGGGTGGCGTCTTTGGAGACTTACATTACATCACCTCCTCCACCTTTACTGGGTCTACCATAATCCCCTCAGGATTTACCACGTGATCCAAGAACTGAACTTCACACAACTAGAACGTGCACTTGGAGAACTTAGCATACAACTTCTCCTTTCTCAATGTCACCAACACCTCGCGTATGTGGTAGGCATGTTCTTCTTCACTCTTCGAGTAAATCAGGATATCATCGATAAACACAATCACTGATTTATCTAACATCGGCCGACACACTCGATTCATTAAGTCCATAAAAGGAGCTGGCGTGTTAGTTAAACCGAAAGGCATAACGAGAACTCGTAGTGTCTATAACGCGTGTGAAAAGCTGTCTTAGGAATATCTTGCTCCTTCACCTTCAATTGATGATAGGTAGATCAAAGATCTATCCTCGAGAACCAACTGGAACGTTAGAGCTGATCAAACAAGTCATCAATCCTCAGTAATGGATACTGATTCTTCACCGTCAACTTGTTCAATTCACAGTAGTCAATACACAACTTCATACTACCGTCCTTCTTCTTTACGAAAAAGACCGGAGCACCCCAAGGAGAGATACTCGGTCTAATGAACCCCTTATCGAGCAACTCCTGCAGTTGCTCCATCAATTCCTTCATCTCGAAGGAGCCAAACGATACGGTGCCTTAGCTACAGGCTGAGCACCGGGTATCAAGTCAATTTGAAATTCGATTTCATGATCCGGTGGCACACCTGATAAGTCCTCTGGGAACACATCAGGAAGTCACACACCACCAGTACATCAAACAATTGTGGTGTTGACGTGTCCACATCTTTTACGTAGGCCAGATAGGAACTACATCCCCATCTCAGGCATTTTCCCGCCACCGCCATCGAAATTACTTTCGGAATCGTCGTAACTCGATCACCGTATATCGTCACCGAACTCCTGTCAGGCGCTGTCAGTCTAATCATCTTCTTGCGACAAACAATATTCGCCTCGTAGTCCGCTAACCAATCCATTCCTAGGACTACATCAAACCCACCAAATTCATCACAAACAGTCTAGCAGGAAACTTATGACTTTCTAGTTCTATATCACAGCCCTCAATCAAGACAGAAATGCTTGTAGACTTACCTATGGCAGTTTCTACATCAAAGGGCTCATCAATACATCTACTACTAACAGGCAAATTAGCATAGAAAGCAACAGAATTAAAACTCCTACTAGCACCAGAATCAAATAACATAGAAGCAAGAGTTTAGTTTACTAGAAACATACCTGACACGACATCGGGTCCGTCCTAGCCTCCTCCCTTGTCATTGTGAATGCCCTGGCACTTACCCTTTGCTCCTTAGTTCCGATCTTCTTTCCTGCTCTGGAACTCTCTGCCCTCGGCTTCTTGCACTCCCTGATCAGGTGCCTACTTCGCCATAGTTGTAGCACCTCGCTAACTCTGCAATCTCTAGAGATGTGGACGGCTTCCCGCACTAAAACAAACATTAAGCCCCACCCTGCACTCACCAGCATGCTCCTTCCCACCTTAGCGCACTTCTTCGTCCCCGAGCCTGTGGCAACCACCCGTCGATCATCCACCCTCGCTTTCTTGTTATTCGGGGTAAAGCCATGCCCAAACCATTTCCTATTCTAGTTCCGGTCATCCCCATCGGTCTTCTTTCCTTCAACCACCATCACCTCCCTCTCATCATACAATCTTCCAGCCAAATCAACCACTGACCTAAACGTACTCGACCGGGCGGCAATCATGTGCCTGCGGATGTCCACCAACAAGCCCTGAATATATCTTTTAATCTTTCATGATAGGGGTGTCACTTGATCCGGCACCAGCCGTGCCATTTCGTTGAACTTGGTGGGAAAATCCTGATTGTCATGGTTCCTGCCTCTAGTTGAAGGAACTCTCTTTCCACCTTGTCCAACTCCCGATGAGGACATAACTCCTCAATCACCAACCTCTTCAGCTCACTCCACCTCATCCTACCAATCGTTCTACTACCCTTGGCTTGGACAATGTCGTCCCACCAATATAGAGCCGAGTCCATAAATGAGTGAGTGGCAAACTTCACCTTTTAGTCGTCTCTGCACTCGCTGATGTCGAGCGTAACTTTCATCTCTCTTACCCATCAATGTGCAGCAGCAGTAGTGCCGTTGCCATCGAAAGTTGGGGGCTTGCATCTTTGGAATGCCCCATAGTTACAGCCTCATGCTGCCTCCGGCACAGGCTCTTCTTCCTCTTTCTCATCAGTAGGGATAACTGTATCGGTCTCGGGTTGCTCTCCCCTTCCCGAGGAGCTATTACTCTCATTCCTTTCTCCTTCCCTTAAAGCCTAATTACTTCTGTCACCACAGACGGTAAAATTGTCTGCATGACCTGGTGAACCTCCTCCACCACAGCCTCTTTCACTGAGGCTCTTAGGTTGGCACTCTCATCACCACCCTCCAGATGGGGGGTCTTAGGCTCCTCATGAGCCGCTTCTTCAGCTCTAGGCCTTCCTCTTGTGACTCGTGGTCCAGCACCACGTCCACCACGTACTCCACCTCATGAAGCCTTAGAAGATCTACCTCCAGCCATCCTTTAACACACTATAAGATTCAAACACTAACATGGTCATTCAAGGTAATAGATCAGTCTATGTCAATTATAGTAAGTCCCTAATTATAGTGGCCAGTTGTGATTAGCCACTTACTTTACTCTTCATACCCTAAGAATTTCCTATCCTGACTACATCAGCATTTAAATCTACTAAGGGCAAACAGATCAAGTAACATGCGCACATAATACTGGTTAACATTAAAGAAAATACCTGATGGCACGTAGCTACTCAGACTGACATCCATTCCCTTTGTCCCATTCTCAGTTTAACTTTAGGTTTCTTTTGAAAATATTTACCCATTTCACTTAAACTTTGTCTCTTATACCAACTTGTAAGGCCCCGTTCCCGGGCGCCTCACAGTTGGTCTATCATTGCACAAAACACATAAACATACATTTAATTTAAACATCACAGCGGAAATTAATTTAAAACCATTTTATATATTAATGACAACTGTTGCAAAGTAATACAATTGTTAGGTTCCTTAAAAGATTAACATTTAGTCTTTTATTGTTTAGTGTCTATTTTTGTGTTTTATACTAGTATAGGGACTAGTTGTGTAAATTTAGTTCCTTAGGTCCTAGTATAAATAGTTAGACATAGTGTAGATAGTAAGTTTTTGCATATGTTTTATGAGAACTGCTTTCTATCACTTGTAATCGTCTTTGAAATCAATGGAATATGAATTTTGTTGATTTGTCTTGATTTGATTACACTTGATTGTATTTTGCTTTGAATTGTTCATCTAATTGATACAGATTGCTCTAATTGATCCTATCAATTGGTATCAGAGCTTTCGGTTGCGTGTTTTTGAGGTTCTGTCGAAGATAGATACTTCAAAAATCCACTGAGATCTGTAATCAATTGACAATTCAAGTGAAATATTGTGAATCGAAGCTGTGTTTCATCATCAGAAACATGTTTTGAATCACAATTTGCAGTTTATCTCATAAAAATCAAGTGAATTAGTGGAAAAACAGTACGAATATGTGATCTTGAGTGTTCGACCTAAAATCTCTAAAATTCATAGAAAGTTGTTGATAATCACTGAAATTGAGGTTATAGGATTGATTATCGGCATAATCTTGAACTAATTGCGAAATTTCAGCTCAATTCATCAACAATTGAAGGATTTTGAGATTTCTGAGTTCGTTACATTCATAAGAATCTGATGAATGTGCCGTATTAGGGATGAAAAACACTGAAAATTGACTAAGTGATTGGTCGTTTGAGAACTGTTGGACTTTTCTCAACTGTTTCAGTCGTATCACCCTAGTCGTATAACCACTGTTGGTTAGACACATCACTACTGTTAGTAGTTTTACCTTAGCCGTATAACGACTGTTGGTCATTTCAGCTTAGCCGTATAACGACTGTTGGTCGTTTCAACTTTGGTCATATAACTACTGTTGGTAGTTTCAGCACTGTGTTGAATATTTTTCTAAGGCAATCCCTTAGACTCATCACAGCTGGACTCATCACTACTGTTGGACTTTTTCACTGTTGGACGTATTACAACTATTGGAAGTTTCACTTCTGGTCGTATCACTACTGTTGGACGTTTGACCACTGTTTCGGACTTTTCAGCCTTAACACTTAGAAATTTTTCATAAAATTTCAAAAAAAAACAAAAAATATTTTTTTTTTTCATTTCTTAATTCAAAAGATTAGAAAAACAACAAAAATAAAAAATGGCTAAATCAGAGGATTCTGAGAATAGAGTTCCAAAACTTAAAAACAGAGCTGATTTTAAAAATTGGTCTCTTAGGCTGAAACATCATTTGAATTCCATAAACACTGATCTGTGGAAATCAATTGAAAAAGGTCCATACATTCCTGTGACTACTGATGGTCCAGACAGAGGATTTGTGTATTCTAAAGATTCACAAGAGCCTTATCCAGAAGATAATCTTCATGGTGATGATTTAAAGAAAGTAAAGAATGACATCAAAGCATATTCTCTCATGTGTAAAGGACTACCACTGGAAGTTCTTTCAAGGCTTGAAAACTATCAGACTGGATATACAATGTATAAAGCCTTGAAGATTATATGTGAAGGAGGAAAGAGATTCAAGATCTGAAAAAGCAGAAACTGAAAAGGCAATTGGAACTTTTTGAGCACATCTCAGGAGAAACAATAAACCAAATGATGAACAGGTTTGTGCAATTAACTACAGAGATGTCTACTTTGGGAATCAAGAATGATCTTGAGGACTTAAACAACAGACTCCTGAATGCACTACCATCTTCTTGGAAACAAACTGTCACTCTGTTGAAACATACTAAGAAGTTTCCAATGGATCTTGATCTGCTCATTGCTAAAATTGAATCTGTAGAAATTGATGAGAGCTCAAGAAATAATGATAGACATGCATCTACAACTCAGTATAAGTATGTTGCTTCACCAGCAAATACTGTTGAGAATGCATTCTTGGCCAAAGATCAATCTACTCCTGAAGATGAAGGTGATCTATTTGTGGGAGCAGGATTCTTCACAAGTACACCTGCTTACTCCACTCAACCACAACCACAATCTTCACCTAAAGCTCAAATGCCAAAACCTTCAACTGAGATGCCATCCTCCTCAAACTCTCCCAATCCAAGCAAAGTGAAAGATGTGATCAACATTCTTTTACAAGATGAAGAGTCAAAAACTGCTTTCACTGCATTCATGGCAAGCTTTCAAGCTTATCAAGGCAGTCATCTGACTCAAATGGAGCTAGTTCTACAGGATTTGTTTGAAATGGATCCAGATGATGTAGAAGAAATGGATCTTAATTGGCAGATGGTCATGATAGCCTACAGAACTCAAAAGCATGCTTACACTAACAGAAATTACAAACCCAGTGCAAACAAAACTGTGGGTTTGATAAATCAAAATCAAGATGCTTTAACTGTAACAGTTATGGTCATTTTTCAAGAGAATGCAAAGCTCCAAGAAACCAAGGAGGAAACACTCAAGGCAGCTCAAATGGTCAAAAGTATCAGCAACAGGCAAACAAGACTTTTCAGAAGCCATACCAAAGTCTACCAATGCCAGAATCAAAAGAAGAGAAGAACAGTGAGGAAACTAAGAAGGCACTGGTTGTAAACATCAAAGATGGTTATGACTGGAGTGCATATGCAGAGCAGTTTACTGCTGATCTCACTGCTAATCTGGCACTAGTTGCTGAAGTTGATGATGAAGACTGGTCAGAATTTAAAGATCCTAAATATGATGAATCAGATCAAGAAGAAGAGTATGATTGGAGTGACAAATCAGACCCAAAAGATACCTCTGAAGAAGTTGCTCTTATGGCTCAATCAGAACAGCCAAAGGTTGTTAATTCTTCTGATACTGAATCTTCACACTCATATCCTGAAATACCAGCAGAAGTGAGAGAGAAAATGTGCACAAAAGCATGTTTTGAGCTAGTTGAACACTACAGAACTTATTCATTTAAAATTTGTGACAAGCTCAAACAAGAAGAATCAAAACACATAAGCTAAAATCAGATCACAAAATTGCTGATGAAAAGATCATGTCTCTTCAAGCATCATGGAACAAAACCATTAAAGAACTTGAACTTGTCAAACAACAACTTGAAGAGATGAACAAAACACTTGAAAAAGAAAAATTGGCACATGCAGCAACTCAAATAGACTTAGCCAAAGTTAAAAGCTCAAAGAAAATTGTTGAGCAACTGGTGAATGGAAGGAATGAAAAAGACAAAACAGGTCTAGGATTCACACATGAACCTATGCCTGAATCTATCTCCAAAACATTACCTGATAATTTCAATACTCATGATCATTCACCAGAAAACAAAGCTAAACTGAAGGAATTTCAAGCTCAAAAGAACATTCAAAAGAAAAATGTTGAAGTTTATGAAGAGACTGACTTAAACAAGATCAAAAATGGTCATCCAATCAAAGTTAAATCTTATGAACCTCAACAAAAACAAAAGAAGCTGTTCGTACCAAAAAGTGAAAATGTTATTGAACAAACTGAGCTAAAGAGTGAAAATTCTGATGGCAATAACATACTAAAGAAAAATATGAAGAGGTTAAATCAGATAACAATAATTCTGATGATTCTAGTTCTAATGAACTAACTGAAGTAAAAGAATGTCAAAAGGAATCTTCTCAAGATTCAACCAAACTTCAAAGCAAGAAAACTTCATCGAGATTGAGAAATCAAAGACGAAGAAAAGCTGCAAAAGCAAAGAAAACTGAATCAACAAATCAGTCACAGAAAATACTCAAATTAAACCTGTGAAATTTGTGTCTGCTGGAACTTTTGACTTGAACACAAACACAAAAATAACAAATACACCTAAGATCAAATCTAACTCTGATCTGAGAACAAGTTCAGATCATAAGTCTTCCGCTGTGTATAAAAGATTTGAATCAAAGGAGTCAAAGAATACTGTTCAAGTTCAAAAGAAAAATCCCAAAGATCAAAAGACAAATTTTACTCAAATTAAACAACAAATTAAATTGCCTAACCCAAATTCAAACAAGAATCAAATGTTGCTTCAACATCAAGGGTTAATAAAATGTTGTTTAAACATTCTGAAAAGTATTGTGATATCTGTGACATGTACAATCATGACATTTCTGAATGTTACTTTAACAAGTATTGTTATATATGTGATATGACAAATCACACCACAGCTGATTGTTATTTTAACAAATACTGTGCATTGTGTGATGAAAGAAATCACAATACCAATGATTGTTACTTCAGGAAGAACTCTACAAGGAAGGAATTCAATAATCAAGGTTTTATAAATCCACAATTTATAAGAAATCAGAATATTGGATTTAAATTTTCACAACAACAATCTTCCTTGGGTTTGAGATCTTTCAGAAGAAACAATTCAGAATTTGTCAAATCACAGCAATATCATCAAGAAAAGTTTATTCCTCGATCTGTGAGAATAAACCAAGGAACATTCTCAAATGATTCATACAAGAGTTCAAGATTTCTTAATAATGCTTTGAAATTAAAATCTCAAAGAGATAATCAGTTGGTTTCTCAAAAAGGATTTGAACATGATAAAATTCAAAAGAAACCAGATGTCAACAAACTTCATTTTAAACAATTTACAATTGTTGACAAGTTTGGCAAGCCCAAGACCATCTCGGCTTGGGTTACTAACTTACCTTAAATCTTTGTGAATGCAGGTACGCCCGCGGAGACCAATCAACTCATGGTATGTTGACAGTGGGTGTAGCCGGCATATGACAGGCAATCAAGCCTTGTTGCAAGACTTTAAGTTAAAGGACGGTACTCATGTTGCTTTTGGAGGAGATGCAGGTGGAAAGATAACAGGAGAGGGAACAGTGTCCAATGGGATTATAAGTTTTGATAAAGTCAACTTCTGTTCACAGTTGAACTTTAATCTTTTAAGTGTATCCCAAATTTGTGATAAATCTTACTCTGTTCTTTTTGATGAATCTCACTGTTATGTCTTGAAACCAGGTTTTCAGATTAGCAATGACTGGGTGATAGTTAAAGCTGCTAGAGACAGAGATGTATACAAATTGGATATGTCTCAAGTGGATCCTGCAACTGAAACTACTTGCCTGATTGCTAAAGCTTCAAATGTTGAAAGCCAGCTTTGGCATAGACGTCTTGGTCATTCCAACTTCAAAAACATGAACAAGCTTGTAGCAGGAAATCATGTTATTGGACTTCCTTCCAAGAAGTTTTCAACTACTGATCACTGCTCAGCATGTCTAAAGGGAAAACAACATAGAGCGTCTTATCCAAGCTGATAAACTCAAATACCAAACCACTCCAGATGTTACATATGGACCTTTTTGGACCAACTAATGTTAGGAGTATTGGTAGAAAATCTTATTGTTTAGTCATCATAGATGATTATACAAGATTTTCATGGGTTTTCTTTCTTCAAGCTAAATCTGAAACTGCAGATCTTCTAAAAGAATTTATTAACAAAGTTGAAAATCAACTTGATCAAAAAGTAAAAATAATAAGAAGTGATAATGGAACTGAATTTAAAAATGCTAACATTGATTTGTTTTGTGCAGAAAAAGGGATAGTTCATCAGTTCAGTGCTCCCAGAACTCCACAACAAAATGGAGTTGCTGAAAGGAAGAACAGAACTTTGATTGAAGCTGCCCGTTCTATGTTAGCTGATGCTAAACTTCCAATCACTTTCTGGGACGAAGCAATATCCACAGCATGTTTTGTTCAGAACAGAATCTTGCTTGTTAAAGATAAAAGAAAACTCCATATGAGTTGATGTTTGACAGGAAACCAAACATAAATTTTTTAAAATCATTTGGTTGTCCTGTTATGATTCTTAATTCAAGTGATCATTTAGGAAAATTTGAAGAAAAAGCTGATAATGGATTTTTCGTTGGATATTCATCTGTTTCAAAAGCCTATCGAGTGTATAACTCTAGGACAAACACTATTAATGAAACATTCAACGTTAAATTTTTGGAAAATTCTTTTCCATCAGTTTCAAATGGTCCTGCATGGTTATTTGATTTGGATTCTTTGTCAAACTCATTTCAGTCTAACTTGTTTAATCAATCTGATGATTTTTCAGGTAAGAAGAACTCAAGAGGAGATCTTGGATCTTTCAGTGATGATTCAGATTCTGATGATTCAGATGATGCTCGTCCAGATTATCCATTTTTTTCATTTGTCAAGGATTCAACAATCCATTTCCATGACAATGTTCCTGATTCTCCAGCTTCAGATCATTCTGTTTCAGCTGCTCAAGAAGCATCACAACCATTTCCTAATGATGGTACAGAAATTGGACATCCTGAGTCTGGCACATCTTCTATCTCTGGAGATGTAATTGATCATAGTAACTTCGATTACTTTCTCAATTCTCCAACTCAAGTTCCAAATTTCACACCACATTCTTCTACCTTATTGCAACAGCTCTCCAATCTGAACCAAACAAATCTTGATGTTACTGTTCAAGGAAATGAGATTCCGATATCTCGTATCCACCGGAACCATCCAACATCACAGATTATTGGTCCTCTGAATGAAAGAACTACTAGGAGTAAATCTGAACATGCAAATGTTTGTTTATACTCTTGTTTCCTTTCTCAGAATGTTCCTAAAAATGTCACCGAGGCATTACAGGACAATGGTTGGATTGAAGCTATGCAGGAAGAACTTCTACAATTTCGAAAACAAGAAGTGTGGAAGTTGGTGGAATTACCTGAAGGAGAAAATGCCATAGGCACCAAATGGTTGTTCAGAAATAAAACTGATGATCGTGGCATTGTAATCAGAAACAAAGCAAGACTTGTTGCACAAGGATACACACAGGAAGAAGGAATTGACTATGATGAAGTATTTGCTCCAGTTGCAAGACTCGAATCTATTCGTGTTTTCCTGGCTTATGCATCATTCATGAAATTCAAGGTGTATCAAATGGACGTAAAAGGTGCATTTCTGTATGGTCCAATCACTGATGATGTGTATGTCAAGCAACCTCCGGGCTTTGAGGATGCAGAATTTCCACATCGTGTGTATAAGCTTAGCAAAGCTTTATATGGACTACATCAAGCTCCTAGAATTTGGTATGAAACATTATCTCAACACTTGATCCAACATGGATATATAAGAGGGAAAATCGATCCAACTTTATTCATAAAGAAGGATAATGATGATCTCTTATGTGTGCAAGTGTATGTAGATGATATCATATTTGGTTCTACCAGTCCAACTTTGTGCAAAGAATTTGAAGAAATCATGAAATCTCGGTTTCAAATGAGTTCTATGGGAGAAATCAATTTCTTTCTTGGATTACAAGTTCAACAATCGGCAGATGGTATTTTTATTAATCAAGAGAAATTCGTTGATAAACTCTTGAAGAAATTTAAACTGCATGATTGTCAATCCATAAGAACTCCAGCTGACGTAAACACCAAGATTGAACCTGATCCTAAAGGAAAATCAGTAGACCAAACATTATACAGATCTATGATTGGTTCTTTGATGTATCTTACTGCATCAAGACCAGACATAATGTATGCTGTTTGTGTCTGTGCAAGGTATCAATCAGACCCGAAAGAATCTCACTTAATTGCTGTCAAAAGAATATTCAGGTATCTCAAAGGTAAACCAGCCTTAGGGCTTTGGTATCCTTATGAAGGTAATTTTGAGTTACATGGATATACAGATAGTGATTATGGTGGATGTTGTCAAGATAGAAAATCTACTACGGGTGGGTGTCAGTTTCTTGGACCCAGATTAGTTTCATGGCAATGTAAGAAACAAACAAATGTTTCTGTCTCAACTGCAGAAGCTGAGTACATAGCTGCATCAGCAGGATGTTCTCAAATCCTTTAGTTGCAAAACCAACTGCTAGATTATGGGTTCAATTTTCTTAAAACACCTATTTACATTGATAACACTGCTGCTATGTTCATTACAGCTAATCCAGTTCAACACTCAAAAACAAAACATATCGAAATTCGATATCATTTTTTACGAGATAATTCTGAAAAAGGTTTAATCATTTTGATTCAAATAGCAACTGAAAAACAGTTGGCAGACCTATTTACTAAAGCTTTTCTACCAGGAAGGTTTGAGTACTTAGTGGAGTCAATTGGCCTTATTAACCATGTGTAAACCTGGTTACAAATTTGAATCTTTTCATGATCAAATTCTTTCCTAAATCTGAAAATTTTCATAAGGATAACTTTTCATAGTTATTTGCCTGATTGTTTATGTGTGTGTGCTTTCTTTTATAGAAAAACAAATACAAAAGTAGAAAACCCCAAAATCAAATAGAAAAATATAAATCAAAAATCCAAAAAAAATAGAGTGCTTTTCATTTTTCATTTTTATTTTAGGAATGAATCTGTTTTGCCTTCTGTGAGAAATGATAGTACATTAGTAAGATCAGTTACATACTTCACTCGCTAATAAAGTCTGACATGATCAGGAATTGTTGTGTAGACACTATCATGCTAGTATACTGAACAAGTAAATTCTTGTGATTTCCCACATCCCTATGCTTGTTTGTGTATTCATCTAAGCACATTTGAGTGTATTAGCTTATCAGATTGACTGCTTGTTAAGCTACTCCTGCTCACACCTAATGGTAATGTGACTAATCATGAGATCTGTTACAAGCATCATTTACTTCTCTGTTATGAGTCATCATAGACCTGAAGTACCGAGATATCCTCTGTTGTAAGTCATTACAGACCTGGATATTCTCATTTGATGCAAAAGATGCCAATGTGCACAACCCATTCAAAAGGATGGTTAGAGTTGATCAAATGGTTATCCATGATCATTCTCTGTTAAATTAAGTAACATGAACTCTGATTATGCATATTTGTTAGGTAATAAGTTGAGAATAAGTGCTTTCTTGCATGTCTTGATGATGGTTGATCCTCTTTGTCTTGGTATGAGTCACATCTTGTCATACACCTCTACCATACTCATCCAAGAATTGAAAAAGTAAGTGAGCTGATAGTTTATGTCAAAAACACTCATTTGCTGTCCTTAGATCTTGTGTCTCCTTTGCTGTGATATCACTGACCTGGAACACACTTGATCAGGATTTAATCATTGTCTATGACTATCCACACAATTTTTTATTTTAATGTCTGATCTTATCTAATATGATCTCACTGCAATTAAAGATTCTAGTGTAAATATTAGATTTTTATTCTGCTTTAATTTTGATTTTATGCATGTTTTCTTGTGTGCAGGCAATATAACAAAGTTAAGTATGATATTCTTATGATCAATTAATAAACTTCTAAGTTTGTGAAACTTAAAAGTTTAGGGGGAGTAATAATCCAGTAAGAATATTCTCAGAAAATCAAAATGAAAATGATCATGATTGAATTGAACGGATGATGCTTTAATTTCAAAGTATGTGTGTGTTTATCAAATGATAAAATGATCTCATAATTGTTAGAAAGGAAAAGCTTCTTTGAAAAGTTTAAATCAAGACAGATGTTGAAATATTTGGTTGTTCATTTTGAAACTAAGATGAAGGGTCAAACTTGTAAATAGTTCAAATTTGAGGGTTAAAAATGAAAATTTGAAACTTTAAGGGTCAAAAATGAAAATTTGAAACTTTAAGGGTCAAAAATGAAAATTTGAAACTTTAAGGGTCAAAAATGAAAATTTGAAACTTTAAGGGTCAAAAATGAAAATTTGAAACTTTGAGGGTCAAAAGTGTAAATTTGAAACTTTGAGGGTCAAAAGTGTAAATTTGAAACTTTGAGGGTCAAAATGTAAAAATATGCAATATTGTTTGAATATTAGTATGAAATATTACTAATTTGTTTAAACAGTGTGCAGGTGGAAGACTTGAAAAATACAAGTGAATGTGGACATTTCATATTTATTATACGACTAATAGTGCTAATGCTACTGAAAAATTGCTTATGCTACTGAAACAGTACTCATGCTACTGGAACAGTTCTTATGCGACCAACAGTGCTTATGCGACTAACAGTTCTCATAAGTCTGAAACAGTTCTCATACGGCTAGACTAATGTGTCTAACAGTGCTAATACGACTGTTGTACAGTGCTCATATGTCTAGATACTTGGTGAAATTTTTAACCTAATGAGTCTGAATGATCCTAAAACGACCAACAGTACTCATGAGTCTAAAATTTTTATACTTAGTATAAATAGAACACTTGTGATATTCATTTCATTCTAAATTCAAAAAACCCTCACAAAACCCTCTGAACTCTCGAACTTTCGACTTTCTTAGAACAAAACCCTTATTCATCGATTGTATTTACCTCGAACAAAAATTTCCGATTGATTGATAGTATTCGTGTGATTGTGAATGTAAGTAAATGAATCATTTTCAACTGATTTCATTTGAAATGAAACATTTTGATGGTCGTACGATCCCTGTGAGTCGTATGAACCCTAACACTTGAAAAATCACAGAGTTCTTCAAATCGAGAGAAAAATGAGAAAAATTGATGATTGATTCATGTTCATCTGATGATTTCGATCATTATATTAGGATAATCTTGTGATAATCTGATGTTTGATTAAATTTTTGGTTCAGGGTCTTCGATGAACAGTCTCGGGGATGTTGAACTGATTGAAGAAGATGAACAGTTTCAAAATTTTCAAAATAAAATAAAACAAAATTCAAAATAAAATCAACATTGATACAAATCATCATCTCAGGAATTTAAGAGTTTAATAAAGTGATATAAGATTTCATAAACAGAAGTGTTAAAATGCTAATCAAAAACAATCTTGAAAATTCATCATTTTTCAAAATTAAGTGTGTACACTTAAAATTAAAATTCAAGTTGTTTTCAAAATTCAAATTAAATTTAACACATCAGTTTATAATTTCTTAAATCATCATTATTTTAAACTCACAATTAATCATTTGCTTCAAAATACACATTATCTAACATCTTTGTTCTTAAATTTTGCAGATGGCAGAACTGAAATTTGTACCTAAGCATAATATTGTTGCATTTTTGAATGATGAAGTTCAAGATGCTTTCTCGTATGAAGAAATGATCAGATTTCTGCTAAGAACCAAATATGTTTATGCCATGTGCTACCAAACAGTAATCTATGACAGGCTTATCAGACAGTTTTGGAATACAGCTCAGGTTGAAGTTGAAGATGGAAGAAAATTTGTAAGGGACTTTATAACCAGAGATAGAATGATAGAAGTATCCGAAGATTCTATCAGAAATGCTCTGAGATTGGGAGAAAATGATCCAGAAGATAGATGTGAATTTTCTTTTGATGAATGCAGAGAAAGTTTTATGGCTATGGGTCACCCTGATCAGTTTCCCAAGAAACAATTCTTTCGAGCAAGAGTTTATAATCATTGGAAGCTTCTGTGTTATATCTTCCAACATTGCTTGTCCAAAAGGAGTGCTGGTTGGAATTCATTTCCTGTGGACATAGCTTCACCAATTGTTGTTGTTGCTACAAACAGAAGATTTAATATGTCGAGATGGATACTGAATGGCTTTGCATTCAATTTGGAAAAAGGAACAAGGCATAAATACTTAATGTATCCAAGATTCCTCCAAATGATTATTAATGAGGAATATCCTGACATTCATGTGTATGGTGTTGGTGGAGATCGATTGGAGATGGAAAATATGTCTGAAATGACATATAAAAAGTTATCAATGATAACAGGTGCTCAAAATGTACCTATGTTTGACTACATGTTAAATGTAGCAAATGATGAGGTTGACATTAATGTGGAGCATTATCATTTGATAGAGGGAGAACCAATTGATCCTACTGATCTTATAGATGAATTTCCTTTGGAAGAAGATGATCAAGATAATGAAGATGATCAAGATGATGACAATGATGAAGATGATGATAATAATAATAATGATGATGATGATGATAATAATGATGATGATGGTGGTGTAACTGAAACCCACTAAGACATACTTCATGAACCACCAAGTTCTGAGCATGAAACTGAAGCTCAAAACGAAGATGAAGATATAATAGGTGATGAAGTTCATGAACAAGAAAGTGAGCATGAAGCAGTTGATGATGTAGATGCTTTCATCATTGATGAAACTGCTCATGAAGAAATACATGAAGAGGAACAAGCTCACTTTGAGAATGAACAAGAAATGAATGTTGATGATCAAATCTTTGATTATGAGTTCATTGAGACATTTCAAATTCATCAAGATATACCTGTATCTAAAACTGATGTGGCAGTTCAAACTGAAGAAATTCTTGATGTTGATGAACTCGAAAGCTTAAAAGTTGATAATAAAGCAAAAGAAAAAGAGATTGAAGAATTAAAAGCAGAGCTTGTCTTGTTGAAGAAAGCTAATGAACAATTGAAAGAAGATGGTTTGTCAAAAGATGAAAAGATTGTTGAGTATGCTAAAGATAAAGATGATGTTATAAAAAATTTTGAGGTTATGATTAAAGATTATGATTTGCTGGAAGAAAAATTCAAGAATATGTCTGAAGAAAATGAAAGATTGAAGGAAGAATTAACAAAGTTAAAAGAATCAGCAAAGCCCTCTTCTCCAGAAATTATGATTATGGCTAAAAACATTCCAATTGATATTGAAAAAGTATCTGAAAGAGAGAAAGGAAAAAGGAAATTAGATGAAGCTGATGTTGAAGTTATATCTGAAACTTCTGCAAAAGTACAAAGAGTTGAAGAACCTATTGAAAAAGAACATCAAGAGAGTCAAGAGCAAATGAGTCAAGATAAAATTGGTGCTCTTGAAGATTTAGAAGAAGAATTTAATGATGACTGGTATAATGAGGTTTTGGATGATGAAGATGTGATTGAAGAGATTGAAGATCCATCTTTAAGAGATTTTGATCAAAGTTATGATGATATACCCATAGATTTTGAAGAAAGATATCAGTATCTTATAAAGATGAAGTATAACAGAGTGTTTTTAGACGGTTTGACTGTTTCTCAAATAAATGATGAATATGAGAAGTGTTTAGCTGCTGAGTCTTATGCACCAGTTGATCCAAACGAAATAAGTTTAGAACATGGTGAATGGGATAGAAGACAGGAGAGCATAAATGTTGAGGAAATTTCTAGTTCTGAATTGCACCATCCAGATCCAAATGAAATGAGTATAACTGCTTTAAGATCTTGGTTGCAAGCTAGAAATTATCCATGGAAAAGACTGAAGAGATTACAAGGAGAATCGTTGAGAAATTTAGTCAAAAGCTTTCAATTGACTGAAAAGCAATCAAATAAAATGATCATTCTAGATACTGATAATCCTCAGTATTTAGATATTACAAAAAGAACACGAATGTTAAAACCTCAAGAAATCAAGCAGATGGCTCAGAAATCCAATGTGATTGAAAGAAGGAAAGAATTGATGAGCATGTTTCCACAAACAGAGAAACAAGTATACAAAGCTTCTTCTGAACAAATTCAAATTTTTGACAAGTCAAGATCAACTGGTGATCTAGTGAGAAATGTTTTGCAGAGAGGACAATCTGTTGCTGAGCTTTTAAATGCAATGATTGCTCCAGATTTTACAAATCAAGTTCAAATTATAGCATGGAAGTATGATGAGATATTTGATGCATTTTTGATAAAACGAGTAAATGCTGTGTGTGATGTATATCACTTCTACTCTAGCATCATTAAACTTCCAGTGCAAGACTTGAAGGAGTTGAGTAAGCTTGAATTGATAAACCCTACTGAATCAAAACGAGGTTCAATATTTGTAGAACTTTTGAAAAGAGGACTAGCAAGGACAAATAACTTCCTTGAAACAAGATGTGATCAAGAAGACAAGGAGTACTTTGCTTTTCTCAAGAAAAACAAAAAGTTGAGAGGTTTACAATCAGAGGAAGAACATTTTATGATTGAATTTTCAGATAAGTATTTCGAGAAAGTAACTTCTCCGGGTTTGAAGGTTATAGAAGGAAATCAAAAGTCAAAACCGATTTTGAGATGGTTTTATAATACATCAACTTTTGAGTTGAAGTTGGTCCGAAATCTCGCAAATTGGGATGAGGACTTGATTTCATTGTTTGGAACTTTTGAGCTAAAACTTTTACACCCGAGTTATATTTCATTCTTGTCTGTACAGAAGTTTGAAAAAGTGACTCCTGAGATTGCAGAACAAGATAAGAAATACTTCATCTCAATCATTAATGTAATGAATGCTGCAATGGAGTGAATTTCATTGAGAAAGGCTCTTGCATATGCAAATATAGTAAAAAGAGATATAAAAGACATTGAATTTATGAGAATTTCTCGAAAAGGTGTTTTAGAAGTGTACTGCAAAGAAAGTAAACATCCTATAGAGTTATATGCTAATGTTGATATAGCATGTCTCTCTAAGGATACATTGGAAAGAATGAAGATGTTAGAGATCAAAACAAATGACTCAAAACCAGAACAAGCAATGCTTGCTGGTAAATTCAAGTCATCAATTGATAATGCATTGAGGGAGATTGACATGTATAAGCAAAAGCCAATGTTTAAAGTAAAAGAAGAGCCGAGGATTTCATTGCAGATTGAAGATAGAAGATTCAAGGAGAAAAGAAAAAGTCAAAGGATGCTGAGAAGAAATGAAGACAAAGTCAAGATCAAGACAAAAGAAGAAAAAGAAAAGGATGGAGCTGAACAGAAGACTGAAGACAATGTCAATCTTAGGGGGAGTATTGTTAGGTCCCTTAAAAGATTAACATTTATTCTTTTATTGTTTAGTGTCTATTTTTGTGTTTTATACTAGTATAGGGACTAGTTGTGTAAATTTAGTTCCTTAGGTCCTAGTATAAATAGTTTAGACATAGTGTAGATAGTAAGTTTTTTCATATGTTTTATGAGAACTGCTTTCTATCACTTGTAATCGTCTTTGCAATCAATGGAATATGAATTTTATTGATTTGTCTTGATTTGATTACACTTGATTGTATTTTGCTTTGAATTGTTCATCTAATTGATACAGATTGCTCTAATTGATCCTATCAACAATCTAGTAACTGTTACAAAATATCTTAATTTGCATTACATAACAAAAACGTTATTATTGTACAAATGGATGCCGTCCCAAAAATGCCAAGTAACTACCCCGTGCCATCCTCAGCAACTCTCACCTGCCAACTGGAAAATACATAAAAGTCAGCGTTGCTGAGTGAGTTCTACTTTTATAGATAAAATCCTTTACTTTTGTCAAAACCCTTCTTTGCTTTCATACGCGATCATACATCATACGTACAAATAGATAATATCATTATTATTTTCCATTATCAATCGTTATCTTTCAACATCTTATTCGTACTTTCATTCTGTTGGATCTTGTATGCCCAAGACACATACAAGATTGATGTGGTTAGTACGTTATGATCCAAGTCGGGTCATACTCAATAACAAGCTAAACAACACCAATAAATATTTAATTGTTGATGAGATCAAACAAATAAATATTGACACCAATTTAGAAAATGAGTTTTCTAAAACATTACATTTGAAATAAAACAACTTATATGGATAATTTGTTCATGAGAAATTATTTGTTACATTATTTAAGTAAGTCGAATAATAACAAATAATAGTGCGTTAATATTATATAATTAAAAGGGGTTTTAATTTTATAAATCTTATGATTAAAAGAGTGCAAATTTTATAAAATGAGAAATGGGGGGAACCCATTTTATAAAGGCCATTTCGGCCACCCCTTGTGTGGGGTTGTTGGTTTTTGGTCTTGGTTTAATACAAGACTTCATAACTCTTGCACTATTCCAAGAACAACACACTTTCTCTCTCATACATGCAAAGGACTCTTCTCTCTTCTTCCTTGGCTGAAAATTTCAAAACTTTTGGCTGATGTAACACCCGGAAGTTTGACTTTCTGGTATGTCATGCGACTGAGGCTCAGCCGCATGGAATTCATGCGACTGGAGGTCCAATCGCATGACATTCGGACGATTGAAGGTTCAACCACATGGAACTCGTGCGACTGGAGGTCCAGTCGCATGGTGCTCGGGCGACTGGAGGCCCAGTCAGCTGAGGTGTGGGGCGACTGAGCTGTAGCTATAAAAGAGGGGCAGCCCTCTTCTCTTCCCCGTACTTACACATTCAGTCGGGAGAAAGAGCAGAGAGCCAAGGAGCAGAGAAAGAAGAGAAAGAAAGAGAGAAAGTGGTGATTCGGGCTCGAGGTTTATCGAGTGGCTAGTCAAATCGAAGCTCTTCATCTTCTCCTTGATAATTTGAGTTCTAGGACCCCTCATTTACTTGTTTTCATACGATTTTGGGGCTGGAACACATTCAAACCCGTTTTTGAATAAAGTGTATGTTTGACCCATTTGGGTGAAATCTTGGGTAATGCGTTTAAGGTATGATTTAGGACTTGCACATGCTTGTATGATGTCCTAATATGAATCCCTAAGGTTTAGGAGGGCTAATTTGGGCTAAAAATGGGTTTAGAGGAGTTTGTAGGCCGTAGGTCGCGGCTGCTGTTCGTGATGAACTCAAGTCGCTGCCCAGTTAGGGTTAGGCGACTGAAGGGCCAGACGCACAACTAGGGAACGACTGATGTTCCGTCGCACGATTGAGGCTCAGTGGGACGACTGGGGCTCAGTCGCACGACAGGCCATCCATTCGCATAGTAGTTCAGTCGCACGACTGAGGGTTAGTCGCATAGAAGCCCATTCGCATAGTGTTTATTCGCACGATAGGAAGTTCAATCGCACGATTGTATGGCCATTCGCATAGCTGCCCAATCGCATGATCCAGTCGCATGGAGGCCATGCGACTGAAAGGTGTTCAATCGCCTAAATAGGGCTGATGTGAATGAGGAGAGATGTGTATGAAGGATGTATGTATGATAAGTAAGATATGGCCTCATATAATGGTAATGACTGATGATTTGTAAATATCTATGTTCCTTGTGTCGATGTATGTTTATCTTTTCGTGACTTTACGTGAATGAATGAACGAATGAAAAGAATGTAATAAGAACGTAAAGTGAAAGATAATGAAAGAGGAACATGATGAATGAATGCATGCATTAATGAATGAACGAATGAAAGAAGAACATGATGAATGAATGAATGCATGCATTAATGAATGAATGAATGTATGAAAGTCTTGCATGGTCTAAGGGGCACGAGATTGAATTGACGGTTGAAAAGTCTTGGAAATGGTGCTTGGTTCTAGTAACTAGGCCTGTTACGAGCCTTAAGGTAGATTATGGACAGCGAGCCATAGTTGCCTTAAGAACAACGGGGCAGTGTCTTTGTGACCTGTCACGGGATAGTTGTTATAGCAGGAGTGGTGACGACCACTCGTGGGGTTAACGTGACCCCAAAAGAGGTGTTATCGGTCTATGGACAGAGAGCCATAGGGGCAACAAGGTTGTCGGTCTATGGACAGAGAGCTATAGGGGCAACCAGGTGTCTGTCTATGGACTGTGAGCCATAGGGGCACTAGGTGTTGGTCTATGGACTGAGAGCCATAAGGGCACCAGAATGTTATAGTATGCTTTGTCGGCTCATGGGTTGGAACCATGGGGGCAAAGAAGAGAGGTGACCCTTAGAGATTTGCATGCTTGACGAATGACAGTTAAAGAACGAATGATGAAGATAATAATAATATTATCTACGTGTACGTATATTGTGTGATCGCGTGTATGTAAGAACAGTTTTTAACGAATGAAAGTATGTTTTATTATAAAACTAGAACTCACTCAGCAATGCTGACTTTTTATGTGTTTCCAGTTGGCAGGTAGTGTTGCTGGGGATGGCACGAGGCGGCTACTCAGCCCTTTTGGGATGGCATTCTCCTTTTGATAATGCTGCCACACATTATGTGGCATGCAAGTGCAAGATTCCTCGAGTAATCCCGATAAACGAGATTACTTAAGGAATCTTCTTTATGATGAAAAATTTAATGTTTTTATACTAGAGGTCACTGTATATGACCCTATGATTGTTGAGGATTCAAATAAAAGGGATTACTTAAGAAATCCCCGGTTTCATATGCTTCCGCAGCAATCATAGTAAAGTTAGGCAATGTAAAGAAAGCTTGTATTTTGTATTCAAGTCAACGATGTAATGAATTGTAAAAGCTTTTATGATGAAATGACAATGTATTTCTTATCAATTCCGCTGCATTATTTTACTTAGTATATGTAAAGTATATGTTGTAGTGCGATGAATGACCAACTGTGAGGTGCTCGGGAACGGGGCCTTACAAGTTGGTATCAGAGCCAAAGTTTAAGTGAAATGGGTAAATTTTTAAAATAAACCTAAACTTAAACTGAAAATGGGACAGAAAAGGGAGGAATGCCATCTGAGTAGTTGCGTGCCATCAGGTACTTTCTTAAAGTTAATCAGTATTACGTGAGCATGTTATGTGATGTATGTTACTGTTAGACTTAGATGCTAATGTAGTCAGGACAGGTAATGCTCGGGGTACGAAGAGTACAGTAAGTGGCTAATCACAACTGGCCACATTAATTAGGGACTTGCTATACTTGACATAAACTGAGCTATTTCCTTGAATGACCGTGTTGGTGTTTGAATCTTTCAGTGTGATAGAGAATGGCTGGGGGTAGATCTTCTAAAGCTTCCCGGGGTGGAGGCGGTGGCGGACGTGGTACTGAACCGCGGGTCACACGAGGAAGACCTAGGATAGAGAAAGTAGTTCATGAGGAAATGAGACCCCTCATCAGGAGGGAGTAGACGAGAGCGCCAATCTAAGAGCCTCGGTAAAAGAGGCAGTAGTCGAAGAGGTGCACCAGGTCATGCAGACGATCTTACCGTCTGTGGTGACCGAGGTGATTAAAGCTGTCAGGGAAGGTGAAAGGAAAGAGAGGAACAGGTCCTCAGGAAGGAAGGAGCAATCAGGACCGGAAACGGTTCTTTCTGAGGAAGAAGAGGAAGAGGAGGAGGAGCCTGTGCATGAAACAACACGAGGCTGTAATTATGGGGCATTTATGAGATGCAAGCCCCTACTTTTGATGGTAATGGCAGTGCTGCTGCTACTCACCGATGGGTGAGAGAAATGGAGGGTGTCCTCGATATCAGTGAGAGTAGGGAGGACCAGAAGGTGAAATTCGCTACCCACTCCTTCACGGATTCGGCTCTATGTTGGTGGGACAACATAGTCCAAGCCGAGGGTAGCAGGGCCATTGGAAGGATGAAGTGGTCCGAGTTAAAGAGGTTGGTGATCGAGGAGTTCTATCCTCATCGAGAGATGGATAAAGTTGAGAGAGAGTTCCTGCAGTTGGAGGCGGGGACGATGACCCACCAACAGTACAGCACGAAATTCAATGAAATGGCACGTCTGGTGCCAGATCAGGTGACTCCCCTATCGCGAAAGATCAAGAGGTATGTTCAGGGCTTGCCGGCGGATATTCGCAGGCATATGATCGCCGCCGACCCACCTTTAGGTCGGCGGGTCGGCGGTGGGCTTGGCGGGGATACTGTATGATGAACGGGCAGTGGTGGTGGTGGCTGATGGTAATCGGAAGAGTGGTGACAGGAATTGGAACGGGAAGAGATTTGGTCGGGGTGATGCTTCGACGAGCAATAAGAAGGCCCGGGTGGACGATCGTCGTGTGGTCACACCGGGTACGGGACTGAGGAAGTGTGGTAAGTGTGGAAGGGAGCATAGTAGGGAGTGCCGACTGGGGCTGAATGTTTGTTTTAGGTGTGGAAAGTCTGGTCATATGGCTAGAGAGTGTAAGGGCATGAGGTGCTTCAATTGTGGGGAGAGTGGCCATATGAATAAAGATTGCAAGAAGCCGAGATCTGAAAGTTCCGGCGTGAAGAAGACGGAGAATGAGGGATCGAAGGCAAGCGCCATGGCATTCACGATAACGCAGGAAGAGGCAAGGACGGACCCTGATGTAGTGTCCGGTACGTTTCTGGTGAACCAAACTTTAGCCTCTATATTATTTGATTCTGGTGCCAGTAGGAGTTTTATTTCTGCTGCTTTCTGTGCCAAATTGCCCGTTAGTAGTAGACGTGTGGATGTACCGTTTGATGTAGAGACTGCTATAGGTAAATCTACCAGGATTTCCGAGGTAATAGAGGGTTGTGATGTGGAATTAGAGGGCCACAAATTTCCGGTTAGACCGTTTGCGATGATTTTAGGTGGTTTTGATTTGGTGCTTGGGATGGATTGGTTGGCGGACTTTGAGGCGAATATAGTATGTCGAAAGAAGATGATTTGTTTGAAAGCGCCTGACGGAAGTTCGGTATCTGTTTATGGGGATCGGGTCACGGCGATTCCGAAGGTGATCTCAATGGCGGTGGCGAGAAAATGTATGAGGCGTGGATGTAGCGCCTTCTTATGTTATGTAAAGGATGTAGAAACGCCAACACCACAACTATCCGATGTTCCTGTGGTGTGTGATTTTCCGGATGTGTTTCCCGAAGACTTATCGGGGGTGCCACCTGACCGAGAGATCGAGTTCCAGATTGATTTGATACCAGGCGCTCAACCTCTTGCCAAAGCACCGTATCGATTGGCTCCGACGGAAATGAAATAGTTGATGGAGCAGCTACAAGAGCTGCTGGATAAGGGGTTTATTAGACCGAGTATCTCACCTTGGGGTGCTCTGGTCCTGTTTGTGAAGAAGAAAGACGGTAGCATGAGAATGTGTATAGATTACCGTGAGTTAAACAAGCTGACGGTATGGGTGGCAAAACAAGCCCATTTTATTTAGTTTGGGTCAAATTGGGCATTTGTAAAAAGAAAATTGGATAATACTGGGCTGAAAGTTTGTGTTAATGGGTCAGAATGGGCTGCAAAATATTATTTATATAAATTATACGGGTCAGGATGGGCTGTGTTAAAACCCAACAGCCATCCTCGCCCATTACCACAGGTTCACGCTTCCTCAGCAACAACAATCGTCCATCACACAATCTCAAATTCATCAATTCAGCCATTAACAAAAACTCAATTCATCACACAATCTCAAATTCATTAGCAACAGCTTCACGCTTGAACAATCCACGGCTTCCACTTCACGGCTTCACGCTTCACGGCTTCTGCCCACAACCACGGCTTCACGCTTCATCAGCAACAGCAATCGTCCATCGCCACCGCACCACAACCACCGCCGCTGCCACCGCCATCACCACCGCCGCCGCCGCCGCCACTGTCACCAACCGCCCACCGTTTACCATCGCCGTCTGCCCATCGCCTTCTGCCCATCGATTTGTGTTCAAAGCTTCGCAATTAACCATCGATTTGTGTTCAAAGCTTCGTAAGAACTGAAGTATTCACCATCGATTTGTGTTCACAGCTTCGCAAACTACTCTTCTCCAATCCTCTCAATCTTCTATCTTGCTGAATTGGAAGAAGATATTGAAGCATTGATTCCGACTTTTGAATGTTGAATTAATATTTGAAACAACTTTTATTTGTAGTTTATATGTTTTTATGCTTTGTGTTGGAAAATTTAGAATTTTGATATTTTGATTTGACCCGTCTTGACCCGACCCATCCTGACCCGAACCCATTCTAACCCGAACCCATCCTGACCCGTTTCTTACTTGAACCCATCCTGACCCGCACCCGTCTTGACCCGAACCCATCCTGACCCGACACCTAACCCGACCCGACACCTAACCCGACCCGACCCGCCCATTTTGCCAAGTCTAGCTGACGGTAAAGAATAGATACCCCTTGCCAAGGATCGATGACTTGTTTGATCAACTCCAGGGTGCCAATTGGTTTCAAGGATAGATCTTCGATCGGGCTACCATCAACTGAAGGTGAAAGAGCAGGATGTCCCTAAAACAGCTTTTCGCACGCGCTACGGTCACTACGAGTTCCTTGTCATGTCTTTTGGTTTGACCAATGCACCAGCTGCTTTTATGGATCTGATGAACAGGGTGTGTCGGCTGATGTTTGATAAATCAGTGATTGTATTCATCGATGATATCTTGATTTATTCAAAGAGTGAGTCTGAGCATGCTGGTCACATCCGAGAAGTTCTGGAGACGTTGAGAAGGGAGAAGTTGTATGCTAAATTCTCCAATTGTGCATTCTGGTTGCGTGAAGTTCAATTCTTGGGTCACGTGGTAAATCCGGATGGGATTATGGTTGATCCGGCGAAGGTGGAAGCGGTGATGCAATGGAAGTCTCCAAAGACGCCATCTGAAATCCGAAGTTTCTTGGGTTTGGCGGGCTACTACCGAAGGTTTAT
The DNA here is from genome assembly GCA_024085815.1 of Flaveria linearis. Lineage (NCBI taxonomy): Eukaryota > Viridiplantae > Streptophyta > Magnoliopsida > Asterales > Asteraceae > Flaveria > Flaveria linearis. The sequence goes on from CM044004.1 coordinate 20,336,944, forward strand.
CCAAGACTTTTCGAAGATCGCTTCTCCACTAACCAAGTTGACCCGAAAGGATGTGAAGTTCGTATGGGGCCAAGCTCAGGAAAAGGCGTTCGAAGAACTGAAGGCGAGGTTGACCCAAGCTCTTGTTCTGTCTTACCCGATGAAAGTGAAGATCTGGTGGTTTATTCTGATGCTTCCTATTCGGGATTGGGATGCGTGTTGATGCAGAGGGGAAAGGTTATAGCTTATGCATCCCGGCAGTTGAAAGTCCATGAGGTTAATTACCCTACTCATGACTTGGAGCTAGCAGTCGTGGTCTTTGCATTGAAATTTGGAGGCACTATCTCTACGGGACGAAGTGCACCATCTTTACCGACCACAAGAGCTCGAAGTACTTCTTCGAGCAAAAAGATTTGAATATGAGGCAACGGCGATGGTTGGAGCATATAAAGGATTATGATTGTGAAATCCATTACCATCCGGGCAAAGCCAACGTGGTGGCAGATGCCCTTAGCCGAAAAGAGAGGCCCGAGCCGATTCGGGTGAAGGCGTACCAGCTAATCATGACCTCCGACGTGATGAAACAGGTCAAAGAGTTTCAAGATGAGGCTTTGAAAGACGAACATCTTAACTCTGAACGAATGAGAGGTCTGGTTGCGGAGTTGGGTGAAAACACAATTGGTGTTAGAACCCGGTTTGGGCGTATGTGGATTCCTCGTTTTGGGGATCTACGGGTAAAGATCATGGATGAAGCCCACAAGACTCGATACTCCATTCATCCCGGTGCTACCAAGATGTACCAAGACATGAAGAAGGATTATTGGTGGCCGGGTATGAAGCGTGATGTGATGGAGTATGTGAGTAAGTGCCTCACTTGTTTGCAAGTGAAGGCCGAGCACCAGAAGCCGTATGGAAAGATTCAACCTTTGGATATACCGGAATGGAAGTGGGAGCACATCACCATGGATTTTATCACGAAGCTGCCACGTACCCCGAAAGGGTATGATACTATATGGGTGATTGTGGATCGTCTGACGAAGAGTGCTCACTTCTTGCCGATGCGCGAGACATATTCATCCGAAAGGTTGGCCGATCTTTTCATCAAGGAGATTGTGACTTGTCATGGTGTATCGGTGTCGATTGTGTCTGATCGTGACACCCGTTTTCATTCAAATTCTGGAAGAAATTCCACGATGCTATGGGACGAGGTTACATATTAGCACGGCTTATCATCCTCAAACTGATGGTCAGTCGGAAAGGACCATTCAGACCTTGGAGGACATGCTTCGGGCATGTGTTATTGACTTCGGGGGAAGTTGGGATGACCACCTGCCGTTAGCTGAATTCTCATACAACAACAGCTATCATGCCAGTATTGGCATGCCACCCTATGAGATGCTATACGGCAGGAGATGTAGGACACCCGTTTGTTGGGGTGATATCGGTCAGAAGGAATTGGGGAGCGTCGAAGTGATCGAGGCTACGACTGAAAAGCTCGAAAGGATCAAAGCCTATATGAAGGCAGCTAAAGACAGACAGAAGTCGTATGCTAACAAACGACGCAGGCCGATTGAGTTCTAGGTGGGAGATCGGGTTATGCTGAAGGTCTCACCTTGGAAGGGTATCATTCGGTTCTGGAAGCGGGGTAAGTTGAGTCCGCGGCATATAGGCCCTTTCCGAATCATTGCTCGAGTAGGAGAGGTGGCCTATAGGTTGGATCTACCAGATGAATTAAGTGGACTTCACCCGAACTTCCACGTATCTTATCTGAGGAAGTGTTTGGCGGACGAGGATATGATTGTTCCACTGGAGGATATTGAGGTGGACGAACGGCTCAATTATGTGGAGCAACCAGTGGCGATCATAGACCGAAAGGAGAAAAGGCTGAGGAATAAAACGGTTCCCCTTGTGCTTGTACAGTGGCGGCACAGGAAGGGATCCGAGTCAACGTGGGAAACCGAAGAAGAAATAAGGCAGCATTACCCACGATTATTCGAAGAATAACAGGTTTCGGGGACGAAACCTAAATAAGGGGGTGGACTTGTAACACCCGGAAGTTTGACTTTCTGGTATGTCATGCGACTGAGGCTCAGCCGCATGGAATTCATGCGACTGGAGGTCCAATCGTATGACATTTGGACGATTGAAGGTTCAACCGCATGGAACTCGTGCGACTGGAGGTCCAGTCGCATGGTGCTCGGGCGACTGGAGGCCCAGTCGGCTGAGGTGTGGGCGACTGAGCTGTAGCTATAAAAGAGGGGTAGCCCTCTTCTCTTCCCCATACTTACACATTCAGTTGGGAGAAAGAGCAGAGAGCGAGAGAGCAGAGAAAGAAGAGAAAGAAAGAGAGAAAGTGGTGATTCGGGCTCGAGGTTTGTCGAGTGGCTAGTCAAATCGAAGCTCTTCATCTTCTCCTTGATAATGTGAGTTCTAGGACCCCTTATTTACTTGTTTTCATGCGATTTTGGGGCTGGAACACATTCAAACCCGTTTTTGATTAAAGTGTATGTTTGACCCATTTGGGTGAAATCTTGGGTAATGTGTTTAAGGTATGATTTAGGACTTGCACATGCTTGTATGATCTCCTAATATGAATCCCTGAGGTTTAGGAGGGCTAATTTGGGCTAAAAATGGGTTTAGAGGAGTTTGTAGGCCGTAGGTCGCGGCTGCTGTTCGTGATGAACTCCAGTCGCTGCCCAGTTAGGGTTAGGCGACTGAAGGGCCAGACGTACGACTGGGGAACGAATGATGTTCCGTCGCATGATTGAGGCTCAGTCGGATGACTGGGGCTCAGTCGCACGACAGGCCATGCGACTGAGGGTTCAGTCGCATAAGTCCATTCGCATAGTAGTTCAGTCGCACGACTGAGGGTTAGTCGCATAGAAGCCCATTCGCATAGTGTTTATTCGCACGATAGGAAGTTTAATCGCACGATTGTATGCCCATTCGCATAGCTGCCTAATCGCATGATCCAGTCGCATGGAGGCCATGAGACTGAAAGGTGTTCAATCGCCCAAATAGGGCTGATGTGAATGAGGAGAGATGTGTATGAAGGATGTATGTGTGATAAGTAAGATATGGCCTCATATAATGGTAATAACTGATGATTTGTAAATATCTATGTTCCTTGTGTCGATGTATGTTTATCTTTTCGTGACTTTACGTGAATGAATGAACGAATGAAAAGAATGTAATAAGAACGTAAAGTGAAAGATAATGAAAGAGGAACATGATGAATGAATGCATGCATTAATGAATGAACAAATGAAAGAAGAACATGATGAATGAATGAATGCATGCATTAATGAATGAATGAATGTACGAAAGTCTTGCATGGTCTATGGGGCACGAGATTGAATTGACGGTTGAAAAGTCTTGGAAATGGTGCTTGGTTCTAGTAACTAGGCCTGTTACGAGCCTTAAGGTAGATTATGGATAGCGAGCCATAGTTGCCTTAAGAACAACGGGGCAGTGTCTTTGTGACCTGTCACGGGATAGTTGTTATAGCAGGAGTGGTGACGACCACTCGTGGGGTTAACGTGACCCCGGAAGAGGTGTTGTTGGTCTATGGACAGAGAGCCATAGGGGCAACAAGGTTGTCGGTCTATGGACAAAGAGCCATAGGGGCAACTAGGTGTCGGTCTATGGACTGTGAGCCATAGGGGCACCAGGTGTCGGTCTATGGACTGAGAGCCATAGGGGCACCAGAATGTTATAGTATGCTTTGTCGGCTCATGGGTTGGAACCATGGGGGCAAAGAAGAGAGGTGACCCTTAGAGATTTGCATGCTTGACGAATGACAGTTAAAGAACGAATGATGAAGATAATAATAATATTATCTACGTGTACGTATATTGTGTGATCGCGTGTATGTAAGAATAGTTTTTAACAAATGAAAGTATGTTTTATTATAAAACTAGAACTCACTCAGCAACGCTGACTTTTTATGTGTTTCCAGTTGGCAGGTAGTGTTGCTGGGGATGGCACGAGACGGCTACTCAGCCCTTTTGGGATGGCATTCTCCTTTTGATAATGCTGCCACACATTATGTGGCATGCAAGTGCAAGATTCCTCGAGTAATCCCGATAAACGAGATTACTTAAGGAATCTTCTTTATGATGAAAAATTTTAATGTTTTATACTAGAGGTCACTGTATATGACCCTATGATTGTTGAGGATTCAAATAAAAGGGATTACTTAAGAAATCCCCGGTTTCATATGCTTCCGCAGCAATCATAGTAAAGTTAGGCAATGTAAAGAAAGCTTGTATTTTGTATTCAAGTCAATGATGTAATGAATTGTAAAAGCTTTTATGATGAATTGAGAATGTATTTCTTATCAATTCCGCTGCATTATTTTACTTAATTTATGTAAAGTATATGTTGTAGTGAGATGAATGACCAACTGTGAGGTGCCCGGGAACGGGGCCTTACAGCTGAACTTGAAGAACTTCTTGGCTGATTTTCGGGTTGCTCAAGAAGGAGTTGGGTCTTGGTGTTCTACTACCTAACAAGTTAGGTGTTTAGAATAGCTTGTGGGTATACAAACTTGAGGCTTTCTCTCTTGGGGGCTGGACATTCAAGAGCATCATCATCTTCATCTCATCCATACTTCATTATCTTGTTCTTGAAAGGTAGTTTCAAGAGCACCCTATGGTTGTTCTTTTCGTTTCGATAGCATGTCATTTCACATATATTAATGATCCTTGTTTATGGGTTTTGTTGTGGGTTAATATGGTTCAAATTTTAGATTATAAAATACCTTTTAACCACTAATATCCGCTGCGTTTTCAAGTTTAAATGGTTAAACTACTTTGATAAACATGTAACAAAAACCCACAATGGCATCTAGAGCCAGGTTGTGTGGAATACTTGCTTCAAAAGTTCTTGAAAAGTTAGTTTTCATGGACTTTTTCAACCCATTAGGGGCTGTTTTGTTATGGGTGAATGAATCCCTTATGTTTCAAGGTTTAATCTTACATGCTTTAGTATAAACCTTGAAAGATTAACATCAAATGGTTGATTATATTGTTTGGACAAAACCCTAAAGTTTTGGTTGAATGAATCCCTTATGTTTCAAGGTTTAATCTTACATGCTTTAGTATAAACCTTGAAAGATTAACATCAAATGGTTGATTATATTGTTTGGACAAAACCCTAAAGTTTTGGTTCATGTTGGCCAAAACTTTAAGGCTGAAATAAGGGGTTCATGGTTGTTCTTGGATGTTGTATATGATACATATTTTGGTGCATAACATAGCCTTGACCTTATGTGTTTTGGTTTTGGTTGATTGTGATTTTGTCATGTTGGTTTTGTCTTGAAAGGTTGTAATATTTGTGTTTGTATTTTGGGTTGTAATTTATTTATTCATTTGGTTATGTAATAAATATATTAGGTGCATTTCTTTTATTAGAAAAATTGTATTAGGATATAATTTTGTAAAAGAAGATGTACAAGATGAAGACCCAAAGATGGACACAAAAGACATGGACACTTGAAGTTTTGGATATGGATTCAAGTGGGAGTTCATGGACACATATGATGTGTCATTATTAACCCTTAGGAAAGACCTTATGACAACACTTGTGATAGCAAACATGTGTAGTCAACTTAGTGGCTATGGTTATGCACTTATGTTTGTATGATTATGCTTGTTTGGTTGTTTGTTCTATGATTGTTGTTTGATATTTGGATATGCATAACAAACATAACAAGCTGAAAATTGATGGTTCTTTATCATTAAGTGATTAATAAAATGTTATTCAACAGATTAATGACTTTAATAAAAGGGGTTTTATTAAAAGGTGAACCATAGGGTACCTTGTTTTTGAAAGCATGCAGATATAAGGTACATAGGGTTTTCTAAACTAGTATTATGAAAACTTAAAATTTATTTTATAAACAAGTTTAACACCATCCTTTTGCACAACACTTGAGTCACTTGGAAACTCTTAATGGGATAAAGGTCACCTAACTATTTTGAGGGAACTTGTGATTTGAGGTGGGGATACCATATTTGTGGGATAAAGGTCACCTAACCACTTATGTTTGGAAAACTCACATGTGTGTGCAAGTAGGGTGACTTTTGATTTGCAAACCATGTTTAATGGATCACCTACAATGTGGTTTACAAAGGTGTTGATGGGATAAACGTTCCGACCACACATGTGATGTTTAAGCCGATCCCATACCTTAGAAGTTGCAAAGGGTTGCAATTGTCAAAACATTGACTACCTTGTTAATTTAAATAATGGGATAAAGGTAACATAACCACTATTTAAATGTAACGTTGGATTCTAGATTTTAAAATTATGTAAGACACTTATAAGGGCTTTAATTATTAAAATATGAATGATATCAAAGATACTAAAATTGAACTTTGTTAAAATTTTGTAGATGGCCACCAACAATAATGAAAATAATGATATCCCGTCCGCTCACTCACTATCACTAAGGACCATTCTCCAAAAGGAGCGTCTACACCATAATAACCTTATAGATTGGTTTCGAAACTTGAGAATTGTTCTCAAGCAAGAGAAATGATCGTATGTTTTAGACGATCCGATTCCCGATCAACCTAATGAGGAGGATGAGGAGGCCTATAATAATTGGGTGAAATACACTGAGGACTCGATCCAAGTGTCTTGCCTCATGTTGGCAAGTATGACTCCGGATCTCCAAAAGGAGTATGAACATCATGGAGCATACGACATGATTACCCAGTTGAAGGAAATGTTCCAACAACAAGCAAGGGTAAAGTGCTTCAAAACGGTTCGAGCACTCCATGCATGTCCTATGGATGACACCCAATCTGTTTCATCTTATGTACTTAAGATGAAAAGCCATATTGACCACTTCGAAAGGCTGAATTGTCTCGTCTCGAAATAGTTGGCTACGGATTTGATCCTTAACTCTTTGTAAAAGAGGTTTGATAAATTTATCATGAATTATAACATGAACGGGTGGGACAAGAACATAAGTGAGCTTCACTCTATGCTCAAAACTACCGAGGTGGCCATAGGTAAAAAGGTTTTACCCGTTTTCACCATCAATGAAGGTGGGAACAAGAAGAGGCCTCACCCCACACCTAAGGCAAATGTTGCCAAGGGCAAAGGGTATGTTAGGGGAAATGGGAAAGGAGTGGTAAGAGCGCCACCACCAAAACAAGCGGAGAAGAAGCAAAAGGTTGCTTCAAATGACCCATGCTTTAAGTGTGGGGAGATTGGACATTGGGCAAGAAATTGTCCAATCCATCTCAAAGAGTTGCAAGCAAAGAGGGATGCCGGGCAAACCTCAGGTGCAATTTTCATGATTCATATTGATCTAAATTTAATATCCTCAAACACATGGGTATTGGATACCGGAAGTGGAACTCACATATGCAACTTATTGCAGGGGTTCAAAAGAAGTAAGGACTTCAAGAAAGGGGATGTTAGCCTCTACATGGGGAATGAGGCAAAAGTTCAAGTTGAAGACCGAGGGGACTACATCTTGAAGCTTCCAAATGATTTGGAAGCAAATTTGAACAATGTTTTGTATGCTCCTAGTTTGACTAGGAACATTATTTCAGTTTCCTAATTAAGACAATATGGTTATGTTATGACATTTAATGAAAATGAAATTCATGTTTCTTTAAATGACATATTTTATTTTAAAACTATTCCTATTAATGGTATTTATGAATTGGTTCGTGAAATCACATTATATGATAGCTCATTGTACCAAACCACAACCAAGAAACTCAAATTGGATATGAGTGATACCTATCTTTGGCATTGTTGTCTTGGTCATATAAACAAGAAGCACATACAAACACTTCAAAAGAACGGTCTTTTAAAAGCAAGTGAATATGATTCATTTGATGTATGTGAATCTTGTTTACAAGGTAAAACGACTAAGGCACCTTTTAATGGCAAATCCGAAAGGGCAAAAGATTTATTAGGAATCATACATTCGGATGTATGTGGTCCTTTTAAACCAATGACTAGGTATAAAGAAAGATACTTCATTACCTTTACCGATGAGTATAATCGATATGGTTATGTGTACTTATTAAGACACAAAGATGAAGCTTTTGAGATGTTCAAAATCTTCCAGAATGAAATAGAAAATCAACTCAACAAGAAAATAAAAATTCTCCACACCGATAGAGGAGGTGAATACCTAAGTGATGCTTTTAGAGATTATCTTAGAAGTTGTGGTATCATCTCACAACTATCTCCACCTGGAACACCACAACACAATGGTGTGTCCGAGAGGAGAAATCAAACTCTATTGGATATGGTTCGATCTATGATGGCTAGAAGCTCATTGCCTCTATCATTTTGGGGTTTTGCTTTGCTCTCAACGGCCCGTATTTTGAATATGGCCCCAACCAAGAAAGTGGAAAGGACACCTTTTGAAATATGGCATGGAAGGGTTCCATCACTATCATATTTAAAGGTATGGGGTTGTGAGGCTTATGTTAAGACTCCCACCTCTAACAAGTTAGAAAACCATTCCACTAAGTGTATCTTCATTGGATATCCTAGAGATTCTATGGGATATTATTTATATGATCCATTGGAACAAAAGGAGTTTGTTGCCAAGAAGGCTGAATTCTTAAAAGCTAAGTTCCTTATGGAAGGAAGTAGCAGTAGAACAGTGGATCTTGAGGAGGATCAAGAACCACAAAACGATACACGTTTGGTTGACACTAGCACTCAACATGAGAATGATGAGGGTGATTAAATAGTTGATCAATACACACAAAATGTTTGCAGATCTGGTAGAATTAGTAATCCACCGGAAAGATATGGATTTTTTATAGATCGATGCTATGTGGTAGATTCTGATGAACCAATCACTTATCGTGATGCAATGTCCAATTTGGATTGTGACAAATGGCTTGAAGCCATGAACGTTGAGATGCAATCAATGTATGACAACCAAGTATGGGACTTGGTTGAACCACCTCTTAACTCCAAGATAGTTGGAAGTAAGTGGGTTTTCAAGAAGAAAACCGATATGCATGGAAACTTAGATACTTATAAAGCTAGACTTGTAGCAAAAGGTTTCACTAAAACTCAAGGGGTTGATTATGATGAGACCTTCTCACCGGTTGCAATGCTAAAGTCTATCAGGATATTATTTGCCATAGCTGCTCATTATGATTATGCGATTTGGCAAATGGATGTCAAAACCGCTTTTCTAAATGGGTATCTTGAGGAAGATGTCTATATGGTTCAGCCTGAAGGTTTTGTCAATAAAAAACATCCTAACAAAAATGTTGATGAATAGATAATCAAATTTTGGTTCATCAAAAACGCTGATGAAGCATGTGTATATAAGAAAGCTAGTGGGAGCATTGTCACTTTCCTAGTATTGTATGTCGATGACATTCTACTATTTGGAAATGACATTCCAACCTTGAAGGGTGTAAAAGCCTGGCTTGGAAGCTGTTTCTCCATTAAGGATCTTCGTGAAGCCGCCTATATTTTAGGAATAAAGATCTATAGGGATAGATCAAGGCGGTTGATAGGTTTAAACCAAAGTACATACATTGATAAGATCTTGAAAAGGTTCAAGATGGAAAACTCTAAGAAAGGTACAGTACCTATCCAAAGAGGAATGATATTGAGTAAGACTCAATGTCCAAGCTCAAAGGATGAGCAAGAAAAAATGAAAGGAATCCCGTATGCATCTGCCATAGGATCCATCATGTATGCAATGATATGCACTAGGCAGGACGTGTCATGCGCCTTGAGCATGACAAGCCGATGCCAACAAAATCCTAGAAATAGTCATTGGATGGCTATTAAGAACATACTTAAGTACCTAAGGAGGACCTAGAATATGTTCCTAATCTATGGATCTGGTGAGGAGGAACTTGTAGTAAAGGGTTACATGGATGTGAGATTCTAAACTAATCGGATGATTCACGATCACAATCGGGGTACATTTTCATCTTGAATGGAGGAGCAATCTCTTAGAAGGGCTCTAAGCAACATATGGTGGCATTATCGACTACAGAGTCAGAATACATCGCCGCTTCATTAGCAGCTCAGGAAGCTGCATGGTTAAAGAAATTGATCGCCGATCTAGGGTAGTCCCTTCCATTCAGGACCCCCTAGAAATTCTTTGTGATAACGAGGGTGCGATTGCTCAAATCAAGGAACCTCGTGCACATCAAAAGAATAGGCACATTGAATGGAGATTAAACTACATAAGGGATGAAGTTGAAAAGGGAAAGATATATATTCGCAAAGTTCACACGGATCAAAACATTGCGGATCCACTCACGAAGATTCTTGAAAAGGCAAAGCATGAAAGTCATGCTTATGCCATGGGACTTCAATACTCTAGTGACTGGATTTGATCTTTAATTTTGTATTTAGATATTGTAACCCTTTATTACTTGAATGAATTATTTGGTTATAATGGTTCAACTAATATTCCTACTTTGCATGTTTAAAATCCATGAGTAAATCATTTACTCAGAACGTCCGTAGTCGTTCATGCTTGTGGGAACAAGTATGAATGTAAGACTATTACGAACATGGATTGGCAGATATTTATATGGATGAATATAGAGCAAAGGGTTGCTGCCAAAGTTCATAGATATTTGTGGGATACAAATATTGGACTGACCTCCATCTCAAATACTAATACATGGAATCTTCCTGATTGATCATAAGTAATTTTGAGTAAAGGTGAATATCATTTGGTATCCTCTGACCTGAGATACATATTGGGTCTTGATATTTACCAAATATTACACTTTGACTTAGTTCGTCACTGTTCTGAAACATGGCAGTACATAAGTCTGAGTTCAGGTATAATACAAGGAAATTGTGAGAGACGTATGTAGTCAAGACGGGATTCGTCCCTCTTATTCGTTGAGAGTAAGATGTCTAAGGCCTGATAAAGTTAAATCAATGGAGAATGATCATTCTATGTCTCTGGGATTTAACAGGATATCTGTGACAGAAGGTTAGATGATTGATTCACCTAAAACAATTCGAGTAAGATACTTGAAGGGGATGATGTTATTGATTGGCACTTAGTCATACGTATTAAGGGTAGTGAACCGTTGTTAGGCGGTATTTACTGCTTGTATCAATCTTCTATGAATCTTGTGCAAGTGGGAGATTGTTAGATCTTGTATGCCCAAGACACATACAAGATTGATGTGGTTAGTACGTTATGATCCAAGTCGGGTCATACCCAATAACAAGCTAAACAAACACCAATAAATATTTAATTGTTGATGAGATCAAACAAATAAATATTGACACCAATTTAGAAAATGGGTTTTCTAAAACATTGCATTTGAAATAAAACAAATTATATAGATAATTTGTTCATGAGAAATTATTTGTTACATTATTTAAGTAAGTAAAATAATAACAAATAATAGTGTGTTAATATTATAAAATTAAAAGGGGTTTTAATTTTATAAATCTTATGATTAAAAGAGTGCAAATTTTATAAAATGAAAAATGGGGGGAACCCATTTTAAAAAGGCCATTTCGGCCGCCCCTTGTGTGGGGTTGTTGGTTTTTGGTCTTGGTTTAATACAAGACTTCATAATTCTTGCACTCTTCTAAGAACAACACACGTTCTCTCTCACACATGCAAAACACTCTTCTCTCTTCTTCCTTGACTGAAAATTTCGAAAATTTTGGCTGAACTTGAAGAATTTCTTGGCTGATTTTCGGGTTGTTCAAGAAGGAGTTGGGTCTTGGTGTTCTACTACCTAACAAGTTAGGTGTTTGGAAGAGCTTGTGGGTATACAAACTTGAGGTTTTCTCTCTTGGGGGCTGGACATTCAAGAGCATCATCATCTTCATCTCATCCATACTTCATTATCTTGTTCTTGAAAGGTAGTTTCAAGAACACCCTATGGTTGTTCTTTTCGTTTTGATAGCATGTCATTTCACATATATTAATGATCCTTGTTTATGGGTTTTATTGTGGGTTAATATGGTTCAAATTTTCAGATTATAAAATACCTTTTAACCAATAATATCCGCTGCGTTTTTCAATTTTAAATGGTTAAACTTACTTTGATAAACATGTAATAAAACCCAACACATTCCATTCTTTTCATTAGCATTCACTTACATATACTTACTTTTGTTTCATGCTTTTCATTAATGTTCTCTTTCGTATACATTCTTTTGTTTTACATTATCTCTTACTTTCGTTCTCATACTTTCGTAACGTACTTTACATCATTCTTTTACTTTCTTACTTTCTTACTTTCTTACTTTCTTTCGTACGTAACGTCATTCTTCTACTTTCGTACGGATCTATGAACAATACCCCAAACATTGTGAACTGATGCTGGGCTTGTGGTAATTAAATCATGAACATTGTGCATGAAGCTGACCCAGTCACCTAGGGCAAGTCATCTCTTCCTTTCATTCAGACCAGTTGACAATACCCCAAACATTGTGCACGAAACTGATGTTGGGCATGTGGTAATTAACTCACGAACATTATGCACGAAGCTAACCCAGTCACCTAGGGCATACCAAAAGGTATTGTCAATCTCAATGATTGACCATGCATGCATCCTTCGGGTTATTAAAACCGCACACAGTTGAGCTAACGGCAACATGGTCGTGCACCTCCTTTCTATTTGCTTGCAAGCCATTCTTTCATTTATTACGTTTTACTTCTCATCTTTGTTATCTTTTACTTCGTTACGTTATTCTTTACGTTCTTTCATACATTCATCATACTACGTAAATAATAACATAATATTTAACGTATTTTACAATATAATACAAATATGTTTGAATACCATTAAAAGATAACATATTATACATACCATACATCAATCATACGTACTATAACCCTAAAGCATCCCATAATCATGCTTAAAATAGGTAATCATAGCCCATGGGTCAAATCAGGTCAACCCTCCAAATTCTGGTTTTCCTAAAAATTCAAAAATAATTCTAAGTGTTTGGGCCAATGGGAACTATTTGGGCGTTTCAGCCCTGTTTGGGCGTTTCAGCCCTGTTTGGGCGTTTCACCACTATGTGGGCGCCTGAACTTATACTTAAATCATAAACACATAGGCGTATGGGCCTTATCGGCGCTTGGACACTATTCAGGCGCATGGGTTAACACTTAGTCATTCTGGGCAAATTTTTCAGGTGCTTGGCTACTATTTAGGCGCATGGGGTTTTGGGCGGTTGGGCACACTAAGGCAGTTTTGACCGTTGGGCGCATGGGCCACTATTTGGGCGCATGGGCAACCAACCTTCACCTATTCGACATAAATTAGTCCCCAAACCAACATGTATCATGATCTAAGCTTAGTACTAACATTCTAAGCATCATAGTATGAACATAACCATAAATCAATTCCAAACTTACACCCACCCACATACACATTCATACATACACATACGGGTAACAAAACCCATTTTTATAAAAAAATGTTTTTACATGTATTTCCAGCCCCAAAATTAGTTAAAACATGTTAAAAAGGGGGTTCCAGAAACTCACCTTGTCAAACTTTCGGGTAGACTTCTTCAAACCCGTTGGTTATGAGCTCAAACACCTAAAAACCCACCAAAACACACAACCGAACATACAAACACATATAAGCATGTAACCAAGACTGAAAATCAGTCAAGAACACTTAAAACAATGAATTCTTACCTTGAATTTGAATTCTTCTTCTTCTTCTTCTCTCTAGAAACTCGAACTCTCTGCTCTTTCTCTCTCTAAAACCGAATGAAAGTTTATGTGCAGATTAGAGTGGGCGGCCATGCCCACTTTTATACCAACTTTTGATACTTTTTGTTATTTTGAAATTTTTAACCCCTCAACTTTGGGTTAAATTATATTTCTTTCTTTTATTCACGTTTGTTATTTCTTTCTCGTCTATTAAAAGTATCCGGGTGTTACAGTTGGAAGGAACAAGAACCCATGGGCGTATTAGCCATCTGATGATAAAGGAGAGAAAGAAAGTAAGGAAGAGCAGGTGAATGATCCTCCCTAACACGAGGGTGAGGAAGAAGTTCCATGTGACATCCGTCACCAAAAGGTCCGTCAATTGACGTGTTTCTGTTATCTTATCTTCAATTGGTCATTCCTCATCTTTATAACCTATTTGTGTGGATATCATACTTGCTTGGTTATCTTTTACACTTGTAATATCATTATTTGCAACGTTATCACTTAAAACGTTTACAAATATCGCCACCGACATCGTTAAATATATTATGTTAGATAATATTAACGTCATTAATAACATCATTTTCAAGATACAAACAACATTAAATACTTCCCTATCATTAGTATAACTAGCCCATTTACGTCGTTTTCAACCGAAAAAATTTGGGAACTCGGGGGCTTAGTGCAGGGCTAAATGTGACAAATTACCAAACTAGGGCTGGGTATTCCAGCCCTAGCCTTCATAACTTCTTCTTCTTCATCTTCTTCTTCATCTTCTTCTTCTTCACCTTTCTTCCTCCTCCTTGCACCAAAACTGCCCCGTTTCATCTCGTTTTCATCGGTGAAACCTCGGCTACAGCTGAGACTACACGTTTCTAGCAGGTAGACGACCTTGGTCACCCATTTTTTATCGTTTTACTTCTGCAATTTTAGGGTTTCGGGTACTGGGGTCAACCCGAGCACATGAGGTCGTGTGGGTGCGTGTGTTGCCTTTCTGCGTGTGCATCTTGCTTAGATATGTTAGATAAGTGTTTCTGGAAGTCCTTGATGTGTCAAACCCGTGCACGGAGCAACCAAAGGCTGCTCAGCACTTCTGCAGTCGCGAACCTATTGTTCAGGCGACTGGGTCTGTCATGCGACTAAGTCGTGCGACTGGGTGAGTCGTGCGACTAAGTCCATACGATTGGGTCTGTCGTGCGACTGAGAGTGAGTCGTGCGACTGAGCCCATACGATTGTGTGTGTCGTGCGATTGAGTCAATGCGGATGAATATGTGCGACTAAGCGTGTATCGCACGACTAAAGGTCCAGTCGTACGAATGGAAGTCCAGTCGTACGAATGAAGCTAATTCGTACGAATGAAGGCTGAATCGTGCGAATGGAAGTTGAGACGTGTGATTGGGTGTTGTGTGGTACGACTGAATGCTTAGTCGCACGAATGGGGGTTCAATCGTGCGAATGAAGCAGATTCGCACCATTGAGAGTTGATTCGTGCGAATGGAGTGTCCAGTCGTGCGTCTAGTCCTGTCATACAATTGGAGTCATTGTGTGTGGATTCTTCCTGTGTGCGGTGTGTGTGGTCGTGTGATGTTAAGGTGACATCGACACGGTTGCCATTGATAATGACGATCTTTAAGATTAACACTATCAAACTTATTAATGGTATATCAAATCAAATCAACTTAACATTTTACAATTAGCAACAAACGATTCATAACACAAGTGCTTACCAAGTATTTCTCTGACAACAATAACACTTTTACACAAATATCATCGACAATGGCAACGCTTAGTACTTGGATCTACATAAGATCTATTGCGCGTGTTTGTGTGCAAGTGTTACCCACGACCGAACCGATACGACCCGACCAAACTAAACAATATTGTTGACATCAGACGCATTATTAATGCTTAACATAACTGTCAATAGGTGATTGACCGTTCATACATACATACAAGTTTGGGAAGTTACATCACACATACTTACCACTTAACAAGTGAGTTTCGTGGCCCCGTTTTACTCTTATACAACCTTTTAAACATTTATAAACATGGGGGAAAAGAATGCTCATCCATTTATCTTGTATCTACACGTCTTGCCTAGTGGGAGCTTACTACTACTGTTATGAACGACTTATCTGTTGAATGATGATATCATGATTCATGACTCTATACTACGTTACCACCTTGCATGTTACTTGGTGACGCTACATTACTATGTGATCCTACTTGTTAGGTGATACTATTTGGCTGTGTGGTTCTTCTGTGTGGTTCTTCTGTGCGGATCTTTCAATACAACCATTAATTTCAGAAATGGGACCTAAGGATTGGTTTGGTTGTAACATACACCGTATACACTGTGTGGATCTTTATCGCTGTGTGGATCTTTAAATGCTGTGTGGATCTTTATACACTGTGTGGATCTTATTTTGCTGTGTGGTGCTTTCCTTACGGCCATTAATTCCAGCGTAGAACCGACGACTAGGTTTGGCTGTAACTATCAATAACAGGCGAAACCGCTTACATATAAATGTAATTGCGGTCACTCATATAAACTTACATGTTGTTTCATTTAATTTATTTACTACTTAAAACCTATGAAGCTCACCAAAAATATTGTTAACCGTTTTGAGCAAATCTTTTCAGGTGATCATGATAACTGAAGATCTAGGTGTGCTGCCTTAGTGGAGACCCTAGGATGCATTTTTGAGACTATACATGCTTGACAAACATACATTTTGGAACTTTGTTGTAGTCTAATTTCAAACATCAAACAATTTTCTTTTGATACTTGTTCCCGGGTTGTGGGAATTACTTTACAAGAATACAATATTTGGTTATGTGAATCATTTACAAGTTATGCTTATGGCTATGCTGTCGTGAATATTGACTAAACACGACACAAGTCTCCAATTGTTTCGGGTGTCATCATGACACGCTTTATCATCAATTATTTATACATTGCATCTCTTTTGTTAACCATGTGTTATGACGATCCCGTCTCGCTCGCGCCCCCGTGTTTCCGCTCTCCGCGGGGTGTGACAGACTGGTATCAGAGCCATTGGTTATAGAGAATTAGGCAATTCACTTGACCTAGACTATAACCTAGGAACCTTCATGTAGAATGCATGCTAGGACTGGCTTGCATTTGATATTACATGTATGTTCGTCTATACTTGTTTCTTATCTCTATACGTGTTCTATACATATATGTTTTACTATCTGATCATCCTGAGGAAGACACCATTACTCTTAGTCTTTCTACACGGGATGCCTTTATACTAGAATCTTACGTTCGTATGCGCACTACATTATATCATTAGGTCAGAATACCCAAACTGAAGGGAAACTTCACAGATCACGCGTAGCGTCAATCTCAAATACTAAATCCGACCCTAAGATAGTATGCCTGAGATCTTGAAAGTATAAAGGATAGACAACTATCGTTAGACTAATTGTGCTTATGTGTTTGGAGTTTATTTTCTATCACGTACTACTATTGGAATACTAATGGCTCATGGGCATGAGGACATTACATGAATCGTGCTTGATGAATGTTGTCAATACTATGATGTTAACTCAGGGTAGGTGAAGCTAAGGGTGACCATGCAAGGCAAATTACCATTACGGGTGCACACGTAATTGCAATTTCTAGTGCATGTGAAGTCTGGCTAATCTTACTATGAGATAACGATCATGAGTATTACAAGTCTTATATTCTATACCCTAGGGTGCTAGGATCATAATTCTAGTAAGACCTTGTTAAGGGTAACAAAACATTACCAACACCTACTACTACTTAAGTCCTGTCCTACTTAGAGCCTTCATGGTATTTCCAATCATGACATTGATTTTATTTTCCATGAAACATTCCTCCATTTAGCATTTCTAGTAGCTAAGGAACTGATTGAATGCTTAGAATGAAAGTGGACTTCAAGAAATGTAGAGGAGTGATGATACTCTCTACACATACATTATGTTATTCATTGGGATGATGCTAAGGAAAATCGGATGTCAAGTAACCGGTTTAGGCATCATTCTAGGTATATCGTGGATGTGGTGGGAATGCAGCGGGGAACCCTATATATAAGCATCACCGGTATACTAAGAATGTGCTTAAACCAAGCTACGTGATGGTCCTGATTGATTGATTGAACCATGGATTGTTGGAACTTGATGAGTGGAATCATACATGTATCTTCAAGTGACTAAGGTTTACATGTTTACTAATGTTTACATGTTTTCTCCTTTTATGATTAGAAGATGCCGACTCGAAGAGTCACACGCAGTACAAATCATGAAGGTGAGAACCCACAAGGCAGAGGTAGGGGTAGACCACCAAGAACAGGTTGTGCTCCCATCGGCAACGATCAGGGGACTAAAAACCCCAATATAGCTGCCATGATTGCTCAGCAGCTAGCCGCACTGATTCCTATGATAGTGACTCAAGTGAGCGACACTCTTCTGAATCATAATCTCCACGGGAATGATGATACTCACCATGAGCATAACCAAGGAACAGGGGAAGATACTGGGATTGGCGGAACAACTGGTAATGAGACTGGGGTTGTTAATACAAGACTAGGATGTTCTTACAAGGAATTTGTGGCCTGCAAACCGAGAGAATTTGATGGGAAAGGTGGGTCGATAGCCCTAATTAGGTGGCTTGAAAAGATGGAGGCATTGATTTACATCAGTGAGTGCCTCGACAGTCAAAGAATTAAGTATGCCACGTGTTCACTACAGGGCAAGGCACTAACCTGGTGGAACACCCAGGTTCAAGCTAGAGGAAGAGAGTCCGCAATGCAGATGACGTGGGATGAGTTTAAAGCCCTAATCACCGAGGAATACTGTCCACTCAATGAGATGCAAAAGTTGGAGCAAGAGTTCTGGAATCATGCCATGGTAGGAGCTGGGCACGCAGTTTATACTGATCAATTCCACGAGTTGGCAAGATTGGTTCCACATCTGGTAACTCCGAAATCAAAGAGGATTGAAAGGTATATTTGGGGACTCGCCCCTCAAATCCAAGCGTTGGTAACAGCAGCTGCTCCTCCTACGATTCAGAGCGCAATTCTGAAGGCTGGCGCTCTAACTGATGAGATGGTAAGAACATGGATGTTGGGTAGGGGAGTAGAGAAGAGAAAGGAGGCTGGGGAAACGAGCCGGTCTAACGCCGGAAGGTTTTATATGAAGGCCAAGACGACCCGAAATTTTATGGCTGTGACTTAAGGAAAGAAAGAATATGCTGGGACACACCCGAAATGTGACAAGTGCAACCTTCATCATCCCCCAGCAATGCCGTGTCGGGTGTGTCTGAACTGTAGACGCCTGGGGCATCAAGCGAGAGACTGCAGAGTGGCGCCGAACCTGGTGGCACCCGTCAACGCGGTTAAACCCGCCGGGAATGCCAGGGTCTGTTATAAGTGTGGGAACCTGGGTCACTACCGAAACATGTGCCCAAGACTGAATCGGGCGCAGGGTCAGCATGCAAACAATCAACCACAAGTGATGGCCATAGCTGGTAATCCAGGCCAAGGGAATCAGGGAAATGCTGCCAGAGGACGTGCGTTCGTTATCGGAGCAAATGACGCCCGTCAGGACCCGAATGTCATTACGGGTACGTACTTGCTCAATCACCACTTCACAGCTATATTGTTTGATACTGTAGCAGACAATAGTTTTATATCTTCTGAATTTGCTCACATGATTACCTTGAACCCGAGTAGACTAGAAACTAGCTACTCCGTAGAAATGGCCAACGGTAGAGTTGTAAAGGCCGATGAGATTATTAGAAAGTGCGCGATGATATTGGAAAACTATGCCTTCGATATGGACTTAATACCTTTTGAGCTGGGAAGTTTTGATGTGATTGTGGGAATGGATTGGTTGTCGAAACACGGAGCTGAGATTGTTTGTCGGGAGAAAGTAGTACGAATCCCCATGCCAGACGGGGAAATACTCAGGATTCAAGGAGAATGACCGGGGAGAACCCTAAGGCTTATTTCTTGCATGAAGACACGTCGATGTTTACGAAAGCAATGTTATGCGTTTCTGGCCCATGTGGTGGAAAAGAAGGAAGAGAACAACAAGTTGGTAGATATTCCGGTAGTACGAGATTATCCGGATGTATTCCCTGATGAATTGTCGGGTTTGCCTCCTCCACGTCAGGTGGAATTTCGTATAGAGTTGGTTCCTGGAGCTACGCCGGTAGCAAAAGCACCGTATCGGTTGTCACCATCAGAAATACAAGAGTTATCTAGTCAATTACAAGAATTACTGGAGAAGGGTTTTATTCGACCGAGTCACTCACCATGGGGGGCACCGGTATTATTTGTCAAAAAGAAAGATGGGTCGTTTCGTATGTGCATCGACTATCGCGAGTTGAACAAATTAACCGTAAAGAATCGGTATCCTCTCCCCAGGATCGACGATCTGTTTGACCAGCTGCAAGGAGCTTCGTATTTCTCCAAAATCGATCTTCGTTCTGGATATCATCAACTGATTGAGGAGGACATACTGAAGGCAGCGTTTAGGACTCGTTATGGGCACTATGAGTTCTTGGTCATGCCCTTCAAGTTGACTAACACACCAGCTGTGTTTATGGACCTAATGAATCGGGTGTGTAAACCTTACTTGAATAAGTTCGTAATCGTGTTCATAGACGATATAATTATCTACTCCTGATCGAAAGAGGATCATGAAGAACACCTTCGGGCAATACTAGAGCTGCTACGGGAAGAGAAACTTTTCGCCAAGTTCTCGAAGTGTGAATTCTGGTTGCGAGAAGTGAAGTTTTTGGGTCATGTGGTTAACGAAAATGGGATTCATGTAGATCCCGGCAATATTGAAGTAGTGAAGAAATGGGATGCACCCCAGACACCTTTAGAGATACGGCAATTCTTAGGATTGGCCGGATACTATCGTCGCTTCATTGCAAATTTTTCGAAGATTGCTCAACCATTAACTTTGTTGACTCAAAAAGACAAGAAGTTTGACTGGAGACATGCACAAGAACAAGCATTCCAAACATTGAAGGAGAAGTTGTGCAACGCACCGATATTGTCCCTCCAAGACGGGACTGATGATTTTATGGTGTACTACGATGCTTCACATCAAGGATTGGGTTGTGCGCTAATGCAGAAAGATAAGGTGATTGCCTACGCCTCACGACAACTTAAGTTGCACGAAAAGAACTATACAACTCATGATTTGGAGTTGGGCACTGTAGTATTTGCACTTAAGATATGGAGGCACTATATGTATGGAACCAAATGCATCATCTACACAGATCATAAGAGCCTTCAACACATCCTGAATCAGAAAGAACTCAATATGCGTCAGCAGCGTTGGGTGGAGTTACTTAGTGACTACGATTGTGAAATCCGGTATCATCCGGGGAAAGCAAATGTGGTGGCTGACGCCCTAAGTCGTAAAGAACGCGTGAAACCACTACGTGCTAGAGCTTTTGGATTGACTATTCAAACGAACTTGAAGGCTCAGATCCAACTTGCACAAAGTGAGGCATTGAAAGAAGAAAACCTTACGGGAGAAGAATTCCGAGGGTTGGACAAACATATGATTTGCAAGGATGATAGTATACAGTACATCATGGATCGTATATGGGTACCCAAATGGGGAGACGTTCGTACCCTAATCATGGAGGAAGCGCACAAGACACGATATTCTGTTCATCCTGGTGCAGACAAGATGTATCATGATCTTAAGGATCTATACTGGTGGCCATTTCTTACCGATCCAAGAGGATTACAAGATGGAAAACTTGGCGAGATTGTACATAAAGGAGGTTGTGACACGGCACGGAGTGCCGGTGTCAATCATATCCGACCGTGACAGCCGATTTACTTCACGATTTTGGCAAACGCTACAAAAAGCAATGTGCACTCGGTTAGATATGAGTACCGCCTATCACCCACAGACAGATGGCCAAAGTGAACGAATGATACAAACACTGGAAGACATGCTCAGGGCTTGTGTAATCGACTTTGGTGGTAGCTGGGTGTAACATCCGGTTTCTAAATCCGGACTTGTAAATTATATTATAGTTATGATTAATTAAATTAAAGTTGAGTTGTTTGATTGATTAAGTATTCAGTCGCATGGGTTATATGCGAATGAACTTCAGTCGCACCTCTTACGTGCGATTGAGACTCAATCGTACGAATAGTAGGTGAATGAACTTCAATCGCACGATTCAGTCGTGCGAATGGTTCAGTCGTGCGATTGGAAGTAAGGCGGTTAAGTTGTAAGTATGAATAAGTAAGGCGGTGTATAAGGGTAAAAACAGACTTTTGTCTGTATTATCTTCAATCTCCTGTTCGCTCTACACCCAAAACACCCCTGTTCTTGCCAATCGACTAGGCGAAACCCCGTTTTGATATACCTTGATTAGAGGGACGACTAGTTATCTTGGGTACGTGGATTGTGTAGCTTGTCGTGAGAAAGTTGATAAGGAGAGTTCTAAGCCCTTTTTAAATGTTTGGTTTTTAACATTCGGGCTAGCACACATATAATGATAAATGAGTTAAATGTTTTAGTACCAGATTTGTGATGTGTTTCTAACAGTTGTAAAGCTGTTAGAGGGAAAGTGGGAAGTAATAACTGATTTTCTGAACATTGTTAATCATTACATGATAGTAATGATTGCAATGGGTCAGGTAGAGTGTAAAAGATAGTCATCTGAGCATTGTTAATCATTACGTGATGGTAATGATTCCAATGGGTCAGATAGGGCGTAATGATGAATGAAAATATGTTAAAAACTGGTACTAAAAGAAAGAATGTGTGAAGTGTGAATGAATGTGATAATATTGGCAATAAATAAAAGAAATATTTTTGGAAATGGTAAGGTGATGTAAATCTCAACAGGCCAGTTAGGGTAAGATGCCTGGGTGTAAATCTGTACAGTTTGATAGGAGTGATGACGATCACTCAGCTTTGTGAACATCTTGTGGTGACGACCCTAGATGATTATTTGGCATCCTACTGGATGAGAGATAGTAACCGGTAGTTGCTGGATGTGGGCAACCGACGTTACTGGGTATGGGAGACTGGTAGTTGCTGGATGTGGGCAACCGACGTCTCTGGGTAGGGTAACCGGTAGTTGCTGGATGTGGGCAACCGACGTTACCGAGTATGAGAAACTGGTAGTTGCTGGATGTGGGCAACCGATGTTTCTGAGTGTAGTAACTGGTAGTTGCTGGATGTGGGCAACCGACGTTACTGGGTATGGGGAACTGGTAGTTGCTAGATATGGGCAACCAACGTTCGATGGGACAGGTCCAGTGGGGCTGAATAATGATAAAAGTTGAATTTATAATATTGCCAATAAAAAGATAGCTGTGGTGTATGTGAAAATGTTGTTAATGTTTTATTGAAAATTAGAACTCACCAGTTTATCTGATGTTTTGAGTGTGTTGTGTGTGCTAGGTAAGGAGGGATCCTCTAATAATAGAGGAAAGCAAGTATGAGATGATAAGGACGCTATCCCGGAGCTACTGCTGGCATAGGATTTAGGACTTGTTAATAATGTAAACAGGGCAATGTATAATTAAATACAATCTTATGTAAAATGTTTTAAAAAGTTGGGTTAATAGGGCATATATAATAGTGTTTTAAGTCTTCCGCTGTAAATAGAAAGCTCTGATTTGTATTTAAAATATTAATCCAACTGCGTGACGTGCCTCCGGTGCCCTGCCGGGTTTAGGGTGTCACACTGGGACACTCATCTACCGCTGATTGAGTTTTCTTAGTACGTAAGGAAATGTAGATCCCCAGTTTGCTGGGCTGAGATTAGTGAAAGCCAACTGACATGCCTGGAGATCATTCAAGAAACAACAGACAAGATTTCCAGATCAAAGACAGACTAAAAGCAGCCAGAGATCGCCAAAAGAGCTATGCCGACAACCGTCGGAAGCCTCTAGTTATCAATGTTGGAGATCACGTTCTACTCAAAGTCTCTCCCTGGAAAGGGATTGTACGATTTGAAAAGAAAGGGAAGTTTGCCCCATGATACGTAGGGCCATTCGAGATTACAGAAAGAATCGGTCCGGTGGCTTACCGATTAAGGTTGCCACAAGAACTTAGTGGCGTACATGATACCTTTCACGTGTCGAACCTCAAAAGGTGTTTGGCCAACGAGTCCCTACACATACCAATTGAGGAAATAGGTTGACGAAAAGATTTATTTTATCGAAGAACCTATAGAGATCATGGACCGAAAGGTCAAACGCCTAAGGCGCAGCAAGATACCGATCGTTCGCGTGAGATGGAACTCCAAACAAGGACCAGAATTCACGTGGGAACGGGAAGATCAGATGAAGCTCAAATATCCGCATCTATTCGAGGATGACACTCTTGGACCTAACACCTGTTGAATTTCGGGATGAAATTCTCACAACTGGGGGATACTGTGACATCCGTCACCAAAAGGTCCGTCAATTGACGTGTTTCTGTTATCTTATCTTCAATTGGTCATTCCTCATCTTTATAACCTATTCGTGTGGATATCATACTTGCTTGGTTATCTTTTACACTTGTAATATCATTGTTTGCAACGTTATCACTTAAAACGTTTACAAATATCACCACCGACATTGTTAAATATATTATGTTGGATAATATTAACGTCATTAATAACATCATTTTTCAAGAAACAAACAACATTAAATACTTACCTATCATTAGTATAACTAGCCCATTTATGTCGTTTTCAACCTAAACAAATTTGGGAACTCGGGGGCTAAGTGCAGGGACTAAATGTGACAAATTGCCAAACTAGGGCTGGGTATAAATACCCACATTCCAGCCCTAGCCTTCATAACTTCTTCTTCTCCATCTTCTTCTTCTTCACCTTTCAACCTCCTCCTTGCACCAAAACCGCCCCGTTTCGTCTCGTTTTCATCGGTGAACCTCGGCTACAGCTGAGACTACACGTTTCTAGCAGGTAGATGACCTTGGTCACCCATTTTTGCTCATTTTACTTCTGCGATTTTAGGGTTTCGAGTGCTTGGGTTCAACCCGAGCACATGAGGTCAGGTGGGTGCGTGTGTTGCCTTTCTGCATGTGCATCTTGCTTAGATATGTTAGATAAGTGTTTCTGGAAGTGCTTGATGTGTGAAACCCGTGCACGGAGCAGCCCTGCAGTCGCGAACCTACTGTTTAGGCGACTGGGTCTGTCATGCTACTGAGTCGTGCGACTGGGTGAGTCGTGCGACTAAGTCCATGCGATTGGGTCTGTCGTGCGACTGAGCCCATACGATTGTGTGTGTCGTGCGATTGAGTCAATGCAGATAAATGTGTGTGACTGTGCGTTTATCGCACGACTGAAGGTCCAGTCGTACGAATGGAAGTCCAGTCGTACGGATGAAGCTAATTCGTACGAATGAAAGCTGAATCGTGCGAATGGAAGTTGAGACGTGCGATTGGGTGTTGTGAGGTATGACTGAATGCTTAGTCACACGAATAGGGGTTCAATCGTGCGAATGAAGCTAATTCGCACGATTGAGAGTTGATTCGTGCGAATGGAGTGTCCAGTCATGCGTCTAGTCCTGTCGTGCAATTAGAGACATTGTGTGTGGATTCTTCCTGTGTGCGGTGTGTGTGGTCGTGTGATGTTAAGGTGACATCGACACAGTTGCCATTGATAATGACGATCTTTAAGATTAACACTATCAAACTTATTAATGTTATATCAAATCAAATCAACTTAACATTTTACAATTAGCAACAAACGATTCATAACACAAGTGCTTACCAAGTATTTCTCTGACAACTTTTAACACTTTTACACAAATATCATCGACAATGGCAACGCTTCTAGTACTTGGATCTACATAAGATCTATTGCGCGTGTTTGTGTGCAAGTGTTACCCACGACCGAACCGATACGACCCGACCCAACTAAACAATATTGTTGACATCAGACGCATTATTAATGCTTAACATAACTGTAAATAGGTGATTGACCGTTCATACATACATACAAGTTTGGGAAGTTACATCACACATACTTACCACTTAACAAGTGAGTTTCGTGGGCCCTTTTTACTCTTATACAACCTTTTAAACATTTATAAACATGGGGGAAAAGAATGCTCATCCATTTATCTTGTATCTACACGTCTTCCCTTGTGGAAGCTTACTACTACTGTTATGAACGACTTATCTGCTGAATGATGATATTATGATTCATGACTCTATACTACGTTACCACCTTGCATGTTACTTGGTGACGCTACATTACTATGTGATCCTACTTGTTGGGTGATACTATTTGGCTGTGTGGTTCTTCTGTGTGGTTCTTCTGTGCGGATCTTTCAATACAACCATTAATTTTAGAAATGGGACCTAAGGATTGGTTTGGTTGTAACATACATCGTATACGCTGTGTGGATCTTTATACGCTGTGTGGATCTTTAAATGCTTTGTGGATCTTTATACGCTGTATGGATCTTATTTCGCTTTGTGGTGCTTTCCTTACGACCATTAATTCCCGCGTGGAACCGACGACTAGGTTTGGCTGTAACTATCAATAACAGGCGAAACCGCTTACATATAAATGTAATTGCGGTCACTCATATAAACTTACATGTTATTTCGTTTAATTTATTTACTACTTAAAACCTGCGAAGCTCACCAACATATTGTTGACCGTTTTGAGCATATCTTTTCAGGTGATCATGATAACTGAAGATCTAGGTGTGCTGCCTTAGTGGAGACCCTAGGATGCATTTTTGAGACTATGCATGCTTGACAAACATACATTTTGGAACTTCGTTGTAGTCTAATTTCAAACATCAACCAATTATTCTTTTGATACTTGTTCCCGTGTAATGGGAATTACTTTACAAGAATACAATATTTGGTTATGTGAATCATTTACAAGTTATGCTTATGGCTATGCTGTCGTGAATATTGACTAAACACGACAAAAGTCTCCAATTGTGTCAGGTGTCGTCATGACACGCTTTATCATCAATTATTTTTACATTGCATCTCTATTGTTAACCATGTGTTATGACGATCCCGTCTAGCTCGCGCCCCCGTGTTTCCGCTCTCTGCGGGGGTGTGACAGACTGATATCAGAGCCTTTGGTTATAGAGAATTAGGCAATTCACTTGACCTAGACTATAACCTAGGAACCTTCATGTAGAATGCATGCTAGGACTGGCTTGCATTTGATATTACATGTATGTTCCTCTATACTTGTTTCTTATCTCTATGCGTGTTCTATACATATATGTTTTACTATCTGATCATCCTGAGGAAGACACCATTACTCTTAGTCTTTCTACACAGGATGCCTTTATACTAGAATCTTACGTTCGTATGCGCACTACATTATATTGATCAGAGTCGGGAGCACAATCTCTGCCTCCTTATATTGATCTTGTAGCTCGTTTTAAGCATATGTCATTGATGCAAGAAACCATGTGGTCTTATATTCAATGGATGGCACATGATTATTAAAAGGCATCCTTTGATGCGGGTAGCGCTTTACCTCTACCACTAGTGATCCCACCGGGCATACTAGTTTACGCTCCACCTCAGCAAAACCAGCATGGTGATGATGACATGAAAGACTAGATGGCTGCCCTCCTATCATTTATTTCTTATGTTTGGCTTATGAGTTGTACACTTTTGGCTTATGTTGTACAAACTCTTGAACTTAAACTCTTTACTTTTGATGTTTGTTTATGGTGGTGACCTTTTCTTTCGTAAGCTTTATCTTGCATGTTTATTATCTATTATTCATACTTATTCTTTTGTCCTTGAAGTGTAATAGTAAGTCTTGGATGGAAATGTCTCACTTGAAATGATTTTGAGGCTTTGGAGAACGTCTTGGAAATTTTCATCGAATCTTATCAGGGGATTTTTTTTCGTTTCACTTCCCCCCTCTCCCCTTACAATTGTAAATTTTTGGTCCATTGAGAGCAATGTATAATTCAAGTGTGGGGATATTGGGGTTTTCTTTTGTTTTTTTGAACTTTTTTCCTATCCTTCTAACATGCTCTTAGTTTTTACAAGTTTTTTTAATTTAAACAAATTTCATCCATTTATATTTCTTTTAGATCCTCAAACATGATTGCTTTTATTGACATCATAGAATTACGAGAAACCTTTTGTATTTGAATAAAATATTATAGAATATTCAGTGAGCATTGAAAGTTTATAACATAATATTTATGTATGTGTCTAAATCGTGCCTTTATCCCCCTATTTCTATAAGCGTTTTTGTGCCCTTATCACATATGATAAAATGATTACACCGCTTGCTTGCATTTTTGTTGGTTCTGAGTGTGCCATATGTGCATTTATGTACGGACTTGCCTAGAATATGCATTCAAGATTATAAACTGAGTTTTTGTATAAAAGTGATAGATGCATTAGGACAAACCATTTCTTGTAACCCTTTTCATTTTGCTACCACTACCCTTTCATTTCCACTAGTTACCATGTTGAGCGTATCCTGTTTTTGTGTTTTTACCCATATATAAAACCCACTAAGCCAAAATTGCTTTTTGTATTTAAACCTTTATGTTAAATTCGTGTTTTTGTTAGTTGTTTAATTTGAACTTTCTAGTTATATTATTGGAGACTGTTTAAGTTAATTGAAGAAAAGAAAAAAATTAATATTAGAAAATTATGAAAAAATGAAAAAAAGAAAAAGAATATTGTATTTGTTTAATTTATTCATATTAGGAAAGAATGATAAAAAATGAGCAATTTTGTGCTTTAGAAAAAAGAATCATAGTATGAGCTCATTTATTGAATGTTTGAATTAATAGTATGAGCTCATTTAGCAATTTTGTGATTGTATACATTAAGAATCTAATGAATATGGATTTTCACCGTTTAACCACTTTTACTAAAATTTCATACCTTATAACCCAAGCCCCATTACAACCCGAAAAAGTCCTCTTGATTCATGCAATTTCTCATGTTAGTTGGTAGAGATTTGATCTCTTTGCAAACATATTACTATGTAAGTCTCATCGATTGGCATTCAGTGATCCACTTATACATTTATACATACAAATAACTGAGTGTTGAGTGATTTTTGTGAGGGGTTTACACTCATGCATAAATAAACATCATAGGCATGTGATACTCATTTGAATATTGCTAGAATATTTTTTTAGAAGAACAAATTGTTTAACACACTAGGTTTTATCTTATGAATATGCTCTGCGGTCGTTAATCATGAGTATGGATCTTTATTTAACCAATGGATTGCTTCTCGTCATTTTTTTGTCAATGGGCGCTATTTTGTTAAATTATTGTATTAGAGTTGATGGAGGACAAACAAAGTGCAAGTGTGGGGATGTTTGATATGTAAATAAATATACATTTCAACACTACATATTATTCCTCATTTGAAGCTTTTTTGTTACAAATTCATTTATTTATACACTTATTTATGTTATATTTGAATGTTGTAGTCCCCGATGGTCATTTGATGATTTGTTTATAGCTAGTTGAAGAAAAACTAAAGTTTTGTGAAAAAAGGTCCTAACGAGGGCATGTAGGCACCCATACATGGCCATGTCACTGTGAATCATGTTCTATGGAAAACTACAGCCTACACGACCTACACGCTTATCCCACGCCCATGTGCGGAGCAGAATCGGGTCTTTAACCTAAATTTACCCCTATTTCAACAAAACTTTGAAATTATTTCAAACCCTAGACTCTCTCACCCCTTTAGGTGATTTTGAGTCTACTTTAAGAGTTCTTAAGAGATTTGAAGGCCAAGATTCAAGAATCCACACTTTCAACGAGTATCTAACATCATCCATCCTATTTTCTCTCAAATTGGTTTGAATTACTCTAGATCTAATGTGAGTTCTTCCATGTTCTTGAGTTTGGGTGTGTTTTTTGTAAGCCATATGGGCTAAACACTTATTATCGCTTGGATTAGATGAAACTAAACATGATATTACAACTTGTACATGATTCTTGGTGATGTTTATGTTGATGCTATGATGAATCTTGATTATTCTTCAATGATTGTGTGTGTGTGTTCTAGTTTGATAAAATGTTCAACCTTTGTGGGTGTTGTAAGCATGTTATATTTGAAAACCTCACGTTCTTAAAAGACTTATGCATATAATTGCATCTTTTGTGTGTAATCTTGTGATATTAGACTAGGAATGGTATATGAAGGTTGAAAGTTTAGTAAAATTGGTCAAATGTGCATCCTTATGCTTATATTTGAGAAACCATGGTGCATGTCATGAATCTCTCTTGTTATTGGTTATGAATTGTTTTGTAATTCATGGTATGATGTTTATGAGTTGAAGAGTAATTGTAGTTTTATCTACTTTATGCAAGTTGAGGTGATTATTATGTGTAAATTTCCAAAGATTTGTGAAATTAGGTAACCTTAACGAGTCTAATTCATCTTTAACATTGACATAATTCTATCATTAGTTTCACATGGCATAACTTTAGGTGGTTATTCTGTGTTTATCGTTCTAGCTTTCTGAGTGGTTATAAGTCTAGATATCCTTAAAGGGGGTTTAGACTACTTCCATGTATTATGTGTAAAAAATGGTCTCACCTCGAGTTTGTGCTAGTTATTAATTCATCGCTAAATGGAATAACAGTCCAAGTGGTATCTTTAATTGATTTTGTATCTTCATCTTTACTTCCTTGATTTGTTAGTTTAACTAGCTAATGATTTTAGTTAATTCAATATTTGTAAATCCAAACTCAATTGATCGATTAAATAATGATGTTGATTTAATATTGGGAGCCATTGTGTCCATGGATAAATACTAGGTTGTTGTCTAGAACTATACTACTATGTAATAGGTGCACTTGCCTATTGTGTGTAGTTGGTTTAAAAGTGATAATCGTTTCTTAAATTAAAACTCAACTGTATGAAAAATCCTTACTAAAAATATATATAACTCTACGCACATCACGCATTATCTATGGTTACACATACATGAGGTTAGGAGATATTTCGAACAAACATAATGGTTTTCATAAATACGTATGTAAGGATGCACACTTGTTCAACTTTACTAAATTATCAACCATCATTTACCATTCCTAGTCAAATGCCATAAACCACACACTAATGTATGCATTACATGAATAGATGTTCGAAAACCTAAAGTTTTCCAACAATATATGATTATAACAACCACAAGATTCATCATTTCATCAAGTTCAATGAACATACACAATCATTGAAAAACATTCATAGATTTGTAATAAACATTAACCTAATCATCATGAAAAGCAACATGTAAAATGTCAAAGTATGCTAAGCTTTATATAATTTAAGTGATAAAGAGTGTTTAGCCCATGAGGCTTACAAAACCACAACCAAACTTATAAAAAAGGAAGAAAACATGATATATCTAGAGATCTTTAAAGCAAAGATGAGTAGAGGTGGGTTGTGTGGAGTTGAATCTTCCTTTGAAATGCTTAATCTTAAACCTAGCTTGAACTCTTGAAAGAAATCCTTCAAAGTCACCACAAGAATGGAGAAAAACTAGGGTTTTCACGTCTAAATTCATCTCCCCTAAAAATCAATTTGAATTTCCATTTGCCTTGGAGGAGGTAATCCTACCAAGTTTTCCAGATACACCATAAGAAAATCTCACATGATAGGTATGTCCTCAATCTTCTTCTCATATGCCTTCATACACATGATGTGCTTCATGTCTTCTCTAGGTCTTTCTCTATGAACATTAAGTGTCTCACTATCTAGCAATGGAACATGAATGATTCTCTCAACAAATAATCTATCTCTATATTCAACAAATAGTCCATCCCGATGACCACATCAAAACTCCCAAGGCCAAATGTTATAAGATCTATACTAAATGCATGATCATCTAACAACAAGGTATATCCCTAAATTATTTCTTTAGTATCTACAAGGTTACTATTTTCCCATTCAATCACATAACAAGTGTTCATATTAATAGGGATCAAATATGATAAAGTTGCAAAGTTTGTAGAGATGAAATTATTTTCAGCACCCGCATCAAATAGAACGTAGCATATTGACTATTTACAGAAAACATATCCATTATAACAATTGGGTCTTTCCAAGCATCATTCACTCCAATCACAAAAGCTTTTCCATGAGCAGGGTTACCATTTTTGCCCTGTCTAGGATTCCTACCTATCACTAAGACTTAATTTTGATTGTTTAAAGCTTAGTTATAGTTGTTACCCATTTGACTCAGTGACCTATTCAATCTGCAGCATGCATTACGATAGTGATCAGTACTACCGCACTCATAACACACTCTTTGGACTCCTGCCAGTCTAATCATATTTACTGGCACAACTTGATTCACCATCAGTATATAATTCTTTGGCAAATGACCAAGCTACTTTCAGTTTGCAAGTAGAAGCATACTTGCATGGAGTTGTTAGGGGATAATGTAGACTTTCCTTTATACTCATGGAGTAAGAACTAACATATTCCTTTTTCCTCTAGTTAATGGCCACATATCCCTTCACTACCTTAGCCTTCTTATCAACCTTGTTACCAGCCTGCTTACTTGACTTGCCCACACCCTTTCTTTTCTCACAAGCTTTATTGAACACACCTATACGCACCATCTCATTAGTTAAAGTTCCCGCCATCAGTTTTTTATTTTGTATGGTCGCGGGCGTAGCTACAGTCACGATACAACGAATCTACGAAGTCAAACCCCAAATACACCTCTCAATATGTTTAGATTTTGGAGTCACCAAATGAGTACCAGCTTAGCAAACTCATGGAACCAATTAGCGTATGATAAGTGACCCACCCAACCATATCATGATTTCAAAACTTATGCTCAAGTTTATACATCTCATTCATTAGCTAGTATTATTTAGTAAGTAGTACCTTCAACTCTCCCAGTTCATAACCATTGCAACCTCCCTTTCCTAGGCGTAAACCTATGTGTTCAACCATGATAGACACTTGCCTACAAATAAACAAGCTATATATTTCACATGTTAAGTCTCAACATAGCCGTTGATGGCGATGATTGTCTTCATCTTCTCAGTCCAACGAGTCATTGTTATAGCTCACTGTTGCTATTATATTTCTTGGGTTTGCACGACATATGTTCCTTATGCCAGCCAGATTCTCATTCGCCTTACCTGGCTCATTACCATTACCATTACCAACTTCTTTAGGAGCAACACCATCATAAGCTCTAGCACCTCCACCATTAACACTATTATCTTATTCATTTACTCCATTTCTTCCCATGTTACTACCTCCCATGCCATTAGCATTTTTTAATATATTTAGTCACATCTTTCTATTCTAATAAAAAGGTATCTGGGATAGCACGTGTCAACACCACAATCATTCTCACCAAAATTTTCCCGCCTCTCTCTCCTATTAAATAATTACCTTAATTACTAATAATACTATTTAACATTTTTTTAGATTTAATATATTAATAAAGAGATCTATTTTTTAATGTTATTTCTATATAAACAATTTTTTTATAAAATAATAAATTTATTTAAAGCATAAGATTTTTTTAAAAATACGAAATATTTAAAATTTGTATTTTTAAAAAGTTATTTTTTTTAAAACCAAAAATAATTAAATTTAAGAGTTATAACAAGAAAAATTTTAAAATGACATTTTTATACGGTTTGTTTTAGAACAAAACGTTTATTTATTTTTTTTGAAAAAATAAAGTTTTAAAAAGTTGATATCACTATTTTATGACTTACAGTCATTTCTAATACATAAGTTCAGTGATATTATATCTTAAAATATTATTTTATAATTAGTAAATTTTGTTATATTAATTTTTTATTTATTCAACCCGTGTAACACACGGGTT
The DNA here is from genome assembly GCA_024085815.1 of Flaveria linearis. Lineage (NCBI taxonomy): Eukaryota > Viridiplantae > Streptophyta > Magnoliopsida > Asterales > Asteraceae > Flaveria > Flaveria linearis. Next base: position 20,370,449 of record CM044004.1, read on the forward strand.
ACTACAGCTAGTAAGTAATAATGGTGGAAAGTAGCTCGACCAACTTCTGAGCAATCCTTGTTGCAATATTAGGGTTTGATGTCCAATGTTCCCATCGACCACCATAACCTCTACCACCCTTGCACCACAACATCCATCTAAACCTCTACCCCTAGCCCGCCATCTTAGGGCTTCACCACCTCGGGTGTAACTGCATGTAACTCTTCTCAACTGCATGTTCTAAATATGAGAAAATTAGACACAATCATATATATATATATATATATATATATATATATATATATATATAATGGGCTAGGTTGGGGGTTATATATATAATAAAAAAGAAAATATTATGGGTTAAATTACCTTATGGGCTAAAAGTTTGATGGGGTTTAAGGGCCTATAACCACCATTAAACACCCGATAATCAGTCACATTCTTCCATACTTGCAACCTAAGCCACCAACATTCTCGAAAGAGAGAGCGGAGAGAGAAACTGGAGAAAAATCAAAGATTTCAAGTTTCATTGACTCAAAGATTGAAGATATGAGTATTGGTGTATCAAACATCAAGGAAAGAGCAAGAAATCCCGGTAAGAATCACCATCCAAACACCTCTTTAGAATAGATCCAGACTTTAGGGTTTTGGATTTTGAAAAGTTGCAAAGAATCACATAAATGTTATATTTTTACGTATGAAATCAAGGGTAAAAAGCTTAGATATAGTTTCATGGATGAAAAACTATAGGTTTTGACGTGAAAAGTTGAGATTTTGGGCTTAAAACGATCTGGTTCATCACTTTTATACGTCCAGTGAAACGCTAGTTCTTCCTACGAAACTGTGAGTTCTTCCTGTGAAATTGTGAGTTCTTCCTGCGAAACTAATACAATCTCCTTACAGCAAAACTATAGTTTCGCTGGTAATTTCGCAAGTGCATAGGTAGATCAATAGATTTAGCAAATCTAGGAAATTCCAATGAAAGTTGGGCGAAATTGGCAGTGAAACTACCATGCGAAACTGGTAGTGAAACTACCATGCGAAACTACTGCCGAAACTGTGTAGAAAATGATCTATTTGTGCGTTAACTTATATGCAGACCATGTGCCACGATCCTACCTTAGAAAACTTAGACATGAAGTGGCTTACTGACCAGGTGAGTTCTAGATCCCGCTTATTTACACGTTTTCAATGTTTTGGGGCGAGATGCATACTAAATATACGATTTTTATGGCAATAATTTCAAGATATTTTAACAAGAAAGTAGAATTTTCTATGACAATTTTTCTATGGTAAAGATTTCAAGAGATTTTCTATAACAAGTGCATAGGTAGACCTGTATATTTTAACAACTCTACCCCGACGAGGGGCGTTGCCACTTGGACCCTACTATAAGGGCTACCGCCCTAGAATCCCGCCCTAGAACCCCTAAAACCCCGCTATCAAGGGCTACCGCCCTAGAATCCCCGCTGTCCCGCGGAGGGTCGGTTATACTGTTTGTATTCTTTTGTTGAAGAATGTGAATATATAGACTATGAGTTGATTCTTAGCATGTATAAGTATATGTATAACTAAAGATGAAAGTGAAACCTAAAAAATATTATTGAGCTCTTAACAATGTACCATTGCTAAAGTAAAGTCTTGCAAGCAAAGGATAAAAGAGTGTTGCATTTGTTGTTCTCTCGTGGATAAAGTAAAGTCTTGTGTTCATCACAAGCATGGCTAAAGTAAAGTCTTGTGTTCATCACAAGCGAGGATCTGGCCCTTGGGCAGATCCCGAGACATAGTAACTGGGAATTGACCGATAAAAGAGAGTAATAGATAATAAAAAAGCAAAAGTATTAATGATAAAGTATTGATAAAGTGACAGTCTATGTATACTAAATGTTTGTTCTTGTGATGACTACTTTGTATGCATATTAGTTTTGACAGGTGACTTGTTGGGCTTAGAAGGATGAAGGCATGGATCCAAGCTTCTTGGCAACTGAAGACTGACATCCTAAATTTTAAAAGATTGTTAAACACTATTTTAAGACTTGTTTGATGTATTTAAGACAATGTTAATGTTTTCTTTGAATTATGTCATGACAATTTTGAATTAAAGTAATTTCCGCTACAATGTTTACTTGAATAAATGTTTTAAATCTTTGATATGCTTGAATGACCAACTATGAGGCTTCCTGAAACCAAGGCTTTACATTTTAAAGTACTAGTCAGGACCCGCGCGATGAGGCGGCGGAGTCAATATGTAACTACGATTTGTAGAGCTACCACCACTACCACCAATCTAAGCCCTTGATGATTAAACGGTCCTTAAACTCAATCATTCATTTCATTAGTTTTTTAAATAGTATAATAATTTGTGTCTATGTTTTTATGAGATAGGAAGAGATAAGTATGCGTTACCCCACGCGTTATGATAGTTGTTTAAGTTAAAATCGTGTATAACTGCATATAATCATAATATACTTGTAAACATACAATTCAATCTTAATGCAAAACCTGATAAAATTGAAAGGAAAAAAATAACTATAGAATAATTACAAATAAAATTCATTTTTAAAAGTTATTCAAGTTATTCTCCAAAACACTCACCGTCTCTGCTCTAATGAAACCTTTCTCAAAATCGGAATGGATAACCCCTGCAGCTTGGGGTGCTGTCATTCCTAGCACATCAAATGACTGTATGCACTGTAGTCGGCAGATCCAAGTGCTTCCTATTTTCATATTTACACAACATATATACTTCAGAAGCATAAACCATGAAGGAAAGTAAATGTTCATATATAATAATTGTATACCTCAACAGCTGAAGCAATTTGGCTCTTCCTTTTGTTTGGAGTCTGTTTATTTAATTTCCATACTTGACCATAATCATCAATTTGAGTTTCTGCTGTTAATCTGTATCCGGTTGATTCCAGAATATCTTCCAGAAAATAGGTACGAACAGGATGCATAACACCCTGCATGCGAAAAGCAAAAAATAGAAGAGGCAGTTTTATCCCCAAGCTCCTGACTTGTGAAGTATACTTCATGCAAAAATACATTAGTAAATAAATAAATATTACTGGTATCTGGATCACTGGGGCATCATCAAAGTAGGAAGAGAAAATCTCTGCATTTATGGTGGCACTCATCAACACAAGCCTTAGTTCATGCCGGCGAAGAAGCAATTCTTTCATAACCAGTAAGCAGAAAATCTGGCACGAAAGAAAAAAATTATTACAGATGCATTTCATATCCAGAATTATATTCTTTTGTATAAGCATACCTTCATCAATTCCACGCTCATGAATCTCATCCATGATAACACGAGTCACACCTTTCAAATCTCTGTCAACCAGCAATCTTCTCAATAAAATTCCACTTGTACAGAACAGCAGGTGGGTATTGTTTCCTTTCATACTCTCTAATCTAACTTTATATCCAACCTTCAAGGCCAGTGGAAGAAAAATTTATAAGGCAAAAGTAAATTTGCAATTTGAAAATTATAAACGATAGAGTAGTTACATTTTCGCCCAATTTCTCCCCTTTCTCGATGGCAATTCTTTCAGAGACAGACATAGCAGATATTCGCCGAGGTTGAGTACATATGATGCTGCATGTGGCCCCACGCATAGAATTAATCTCAGATTCTAAAATAAACTGGGGAATTTGTGATGTTTTCCCGCAACCTGTTTCACCTGAGATGATAACAACCTGTAACAAATATATGATCTTATAATGCAATACCAAAACTATTTATCCATAATGTACAATGGTAGATGTATGTTTTAAGGTGTGGTTATAGGACCACCCCATAATCCTTTTCTATGAATACCTAGTATGTATTGTGTGAAAATTTGAAATACTATTTGAAAGCTGTAGTCCTCCCTATGACAATTAAAAACCACTACTGAAAGTAATCATCTTTGACACGGAAGACACGACAAAAAGTCACCACCAGCTCTAATATACAGAGACATATAACTGCTTACATATACATACATGATACACCAACAAATATCTTTTGTAGTAGTATTAGAAATAGTAAATTAGTAACATGACAAAATGAAAGAAATAAGCTTAATTCAAGAAAATAAGAGATCTGGCATAAAGATCTCAAACTCTAAAATACCTGATTCTTTGAAATAGAATTCAGTATAGCATCCTCCTCTTTGTAAGCAGGGAGGCTCCTGCGGAGAATAAGTTGAACGAACCAAGTCCTAATTCGAAGGTAGAAACCCTAGATCTAAGAGTGGCAAGGGTTAATCAGTAGCGGCTCCACCACCATCATCTCCCATCAAACCATCACAACACCGCCACCGTCTCCACTACCTGGTCTCTTTCTCTCACTGCCTCTACGACCGACGGTTCCCACACCGGCACACCGCAGCTCTCTCTCTCTCTTTCTCTCTCTCTCTCTCTTTCTGCTGTTGGTGAGTGTGTGTGGTGTGTGTGTTTGAATTACTCTCTATTAAAGAGCAACTTGATGAATAGTAGAGTACAACAGGGTATAGCAGATTGGTGTACAAGTGATGATGCAAAGGACACGCGTCTCCTTCAAATGTCGGCCAGATTTCACCGTATTGCTCATAGGCTGCACGTGTCTTCATCTTTGAGTAACAGCCATCCATCTATTCACATTATCATCTTCCTGATCTTGCTGCCTGTTCGTCACTATTGGCATAACTTCAATAAATTAATGGTAAAAGGTAAATCATCATCATCTCTTTCAGGAGTCCACCAGCGGTTTTTAACTTTTGTTCTCCGGAATCGTCCGATTGTGGATCCACAATTGTACCCTAACACACCCAATATGTGACTCTTCGCCGATAATACACAGGTTCATCGAGAAACTTCGCTTCTTACCATCGTAATTGAGCTGCAATGGCCGAATCTGAGATGATACCAACACCAACACCAACATACCGGAGAAGCCTGTGGTCGCAGTACCAGAAACATAAGCCGATGGTCCCAAATCGCTCACCGTTATTGAAGGTAATGAACATTTTTTTTGTTGATTTTTCAATATTCGAGGAAATCATTTCATTTTCAAGCTCAAGATGAAATGTGAATAATTCGTCATCTTCTCTTTGAAAGAAGGGGCGCCGTTAAAGATCAAGATGCGTTGATAATTATGATGTTGTTTTTAACATTTCATCGAGATAATGTTGATGAGTTCCAAAATTAAGATCCAAATCATTTGATTCTCAACAATCAAAGAAAACAAACCTTTTTTTTTTGGCATGCTTCAATACCTCTATCGAAAAATAATAGATGTTCCAAGAAATCAAACGATTTCCAACAAGCGAATAAATAAAAAGTAATTACGCATGCTTGATACTTCAATAATGTTCTTATTTATGTTTTATACGCTTGATGATGCGAAGTGTTCATAGTGGTGTTAACATTTTTGTTAAGTTTTGGCTTTAGTTTACTTCCATCAGTACCTTTTTTTGGGCTCTTCTTGATGCATCTGTTTTTGTTTTTGGTATAAAAATAGATTCTGAAAAAAGAATGTCTTTTAACGAGTCCTGGTTATTTTGTGTTTTGGCATTCAGAACTATATTACATAGACACTGTTCTGTGCTTTCGAAACTGTAATTATGTGATTTTATTTTATATATATAGATTTTTTAATAGGTAGTCTGTGAAATCCAGTCGAGAAGATAACATAGACTGCTACTACACATCACTTTGTTGTTTAGGTTAGATGTATAATGGTTTACGATTTATTACGATGCCAATGAAATGCCACTTGAAGCCACAACAAGAAAGTGGATGTTAGCCAAGGTTGAAGCTACAGTTATTAGGATTGATGTGTATGTTATCGATAATTATCGAACAAAATCGTGTCAATTACTGCGATTTTATATGATTTAGACGATTGATGTGTATGTTATAGATAATTATCGTACAAAATCGTGTCAACTACTGCGATTTTATATTATTCAGAAAACTCGCGCAACGCGCGAGATTGAATCTTCCTAGTTGTTTTAAAGTATAAATGGCCACCTGCTTATATGCTTTACACCTGACCAGAACCGTAAAAGGTTAAATATGCTTTACAAGCTTGTACATGAAGTATGGCATGTTGTAAAACTCTTAATTTTAAGAGATTGTGTAAAATGACATGTTTGTCCTCCTCAAATGAATATATATATATAGTATAGATAAAACTTTAAACAATATATTAAGTTATTTGTACTCCAAAAGCCAACAAATGATTAAAAAACAAAAGGGTAATGTGATTTTTACACAAGTGGATAAATGTAGATATTGAAAGACGTATCAAATCAATGGTATTCATGTGTAAGATTATATCAATCTTTTTGTTGTAAGAAGTTGAAACCATCGCTTATCGATTTTAAGTATCAATATTGCTTTTTCTCTTTTCTTCTTGTTGTGAAAAGTATACTCTTATAATATTCAAATGGTTGTTTCTTGTATACTTGTTCTGGCATTATATTTTTATTCTCTGAATCTTTAAATCACTAAAACGCATGAATCTTGAAACCAATAATCAAGTATATGAAAAAGAGAGAAGGACATGCCGCATAACCGAAAGAGAAAGGAGAGTTTCATCCTTGACCAGGAACCTGCTTCTAAAGAAGGGGAGAAGAGTAATATGAAGTGGTTTATGACTTTTGGAGATAAAACAAAGTAATTTATAAAAGGGAGGCATTTAGGCTAGGTGATAGGGACAGGTCCATGACGTCCTCTCATTGTTGATGTTCTTAATATAATATTACAAGGAATCGTGAGTAGTCATGTTATATCATATCAGATTTTACACATAGGTAACCAACCTATAGATAGTTTCTTAATATCATTATCTATAAATTTACTTTATATACATAAAATATATGAGAAATAAATAATGAGAGGCGTACATCCATTCATCCTTAGGTTGGTTGTTATGGGGGCGTGAGTGGAGGGCGCCACCCAAATGGCCAGCCACCTGGTTGCGAACACCACAACAGAGGGGCGTGATAGCGGGCGTGAGTATGGGCGTGAGGGTGGTTGTGTGGGAAAATTAGTTGTTGGTGCCTAGGTTTCCATAAAATAGCCATTAAAAGTTTTAAAGAAAATTTATCTATAAAGACTCATTTCCAAATTTTATACAAACCATTCCATTTCACTCATTTTGTCTCTATATTTTAGAAAACAAATACATTGTCTCAACCTTGGAATGGAGTTCCTCCTCATTCTAAACTTTCAAAGAAGACGAGCTCATTTTTTTAAAACAGGGGAAAAGGTAGTCAAGCATTTGATTGAGCAGTCTCAACATCAACAATCGTTAACGAGATTTTCACCTCAAAATCGTGACCAAGTGGGTGCTAACAACATTTGGTAAGACGATATTTTCCCCGGAGTCTCTTTATGATGAAGAGAGTTTTAAAATATGTTCTGTTTAAGTAGACAATTATTTTTGTTTATATTAAGTGATCTGTCACATCGATATTCATTTTTTGAACAAAGAGAAGATGCTAGAGTTATAGCCGATCTACCACTATTCAAAAGGTTACAGTAGCTCTTTGACAATTAGCGTATGGTGTTACTTTGGACGCGTATGTACAAATGTCCAATATATTTGCACGTGATTCACTTGAAATTTTTTGTCAAGGTATATAAATATTTCCTTATTTTGCCTAATTTTTTTACAATTACACGTGATTCAATTGAAATCTTTTGGAAGAATCATGACGACTTACTCTTGAAGATATTCGCTTAGACCCACCATGTATGATAATCAACGTATATGTGAGATGCAATATGAAAGGCATGCTTAACTTGGAATGCTCGGTAGCCTTGATTTTATGCATGTTAGGTTGTACAAGTGTCGTACTGCTTGATGAGGTCAATTTCACTGTGGTCATCACCCCAGCCCTACTATCATACTTAAGGCGATGGCTTCATGTGATCCTTGGTTCCGGCATGCGTTTTTTTGGTGTTACCGGGTCAAATAACGACCATAATGTTACCGATCAATCTCCTTTATTTGATAACCTAATCGACAGCATCGAACCCCTTAATCCTTTTATGCAAATAGAGAACAATTTAAATACGGTACTAACTTGTTAAAGGAATTTATAACGAATGTGCAACACTAGTTCATGCTTTTACGTCCCCACTTGAAGACAAATGAAAATATTTCAAGAAAAAGCAAGAATCTGCAAGAAAAGACATTAAAAGAGAATTTGGAAATCTATACAAATGCTTTCATTTGATTGCAATTCCGATATGGTTTTGGAAAAGGGAGAAGATAATAAGCGTAGTCTATACTTGTCTTATTTTACATAACATGATTTTAGAAGGCAAGGGAACACTATTTTTCAAAACTACCAAAGGGACATTCACCCATTATTATTGATAATCACCGATGAACAAAGACTCAAAACATATCTCAATCAATAATTGTCAAACACATGAAACCTTCGTGTAAGGCCCTGATCCCAGGAAACCTCACAGTTGGTCATTCACAGCAAAACATAGATTTAACACATTTATTTAGATGAATATTGCAGCAGAAAAGTAAAGTAAATTCAATCCATTACAACATAATCAAATTAAAACTTTAATATTGTCTTTAAAATATCTGTAAGGCCCCGTTCCCGGAGACCTCACAGTTGGTCATTCACAGCAGTAATTACATAAAACATTATAGGTTTACAAATATAAGCAGCGGAATTAATTTAACAAAACCCGTTCATTTCATTATAAACATTGTTGTTAAGCAATACACCTTGGGTTTAATCAGATTACAAAATAATGGTTTAACTGCATTACAAAACAACAGTGATATCTATTGAGAATGGATGTCAGTCTTGCCCCGCCGAGTAGCCATCCCCGCGTGCCATTCCCAGCAACGAATTACCTGCCAACTGGAAATACATAAAAGTCAGCGTTGCTGAGTGAGTTCTAGTTTTATAAGTAAAATATATCACTTTTCATTTCAAACCGTTCGTTACTTTCATATGTGATCACACATCATACGTACACGTAGGTAATATCTTTATTATCTTCATCATCGTTCATTTTGTACTTTTATCACTATCTTTCCGAGTCTTTTGCGACAACAGAGTCGCTCACCTCATTAGCAACCTCACGGGTTGCACGTCTTCCGAGTCTTTTGCGACACAGAGTTGCTCACCTCATTAGCAATCTAGGATAGCATGTCTTCTGAGTCTTTTGCGACACAGAGTCGCTCACCTCATTAGCAATCTCAAGGATTGCATGTCTTCCGAGTCTTTTGCGACACAAAGTCGCTCACCTCATTGTCAATCTCAAAGATTGACCCTGTGTGCATCCTTCCGGGTAGCTAACCCGTATCACAGTTGAGCTAACGACAACAAGGTCGTGCACCTCTTTACATCTGCTTGCAAGACTTTCGTTCATTCATTTACATTCCACTTTTCTTCATCATTAATCTTCCACTTATTAATGATAATACTTTACGTTACAGTCATACACATACCACGTAAAGTTACATAACATAAGACAAACATAATAATAATAATAATAATAATAATAATAATAATAATAATAATAATAATAATAATAATAATAATAATAATAATAATAATAATAATAATATTCGAATTAATAATAATAGTGATAACAACAATAATAATAAAAAGGATCATAATGACAATCAAGCATAATCATGAGCAATAAATAAACCCTAGTCAACATTGGTCAAACCCTAAATGCACAAGTCCCACGAACATTCTGCATTTAATTCTAAGTGTTGGGCGCACCAACACTATTTGGGCGCATGAGCACTGTCTGTGCGCATTTCAACTATGCAGGCGCCTCATTAAAACCCAACAGTTTAACACTCAGGCGCATGAGATCACTTGGGTGCATGGGAGGTCCAGGCGTATGGGCACTATTGGGGCGCATGAGCCCCAACACTTAGTCATTCTGGGAAAATTCTAGACGCATGGGCACTATGCAGGCGCATGAGTGCCTAGGCGCCTGGACACATAGCCAATTCAGCTTAATACTAGGCGCATGGTTACTATTTGGGCGCATGGAGTTTCAGGCGCATGGGACTTAGGCGCATGACAACTAACTTTTAACTAACATCATAATCAGTCCCTAATTGATCATTACAACATGTTCTAAGCCTATTTCTTACATTCTAAGGAGCAAAAACTCATCCATAACATCACCATAACAGTATAATCACTCAAAACATACCCCACCTACATACACATACACATGAACATACGGGTAACATACCCACTTTTATAAAAACATACATACATGTATTTTCAGCCACAAAATCAGTTAAAACATGTAAAACGGGGGTTCTAGAAACTCACCTTAGTTGTTTTCGGGTTTGATACCCTTCCTTGAGCTTCCCACGCATTTCTAACACCTAAAACACACACACATATACAACCCGAGCACACAATCACATTTATAAGCACATAAACGGGTCTAGAATCGTCTAAAGCATCAGAAATTCGAGAATTCTTACCAGAAACTTCGAACTTCTTGTTTCTTCTAAAATTCCCGAGAACTTCTGCTCTTTCTTCCTTCTCTCTCTAAAATATCCGAATGAAAAAGGTGAAAAGTAACATGGCATGGGCGACCATGTTGCTTTTATACAAAATAATATTAATTTTGTACTTTTAACACATTTAACCCCTCAACTTGGGTTAAATGGCACTTTCCACTTTTATTATTCTTTTTACAACTTCTTAAAATATCCGGGTGTTACAAGTCCACCCCCCTTATATAGGTTTCGTCCCCGAAACTTGTTAATCCTCAAACAGATGTTGGTAATGCAGTCTCATCTCCTCTTCAGTCTCCCACGTAGACTCGGATCCCTTTCTGTGCTTCCACTGTACATGCACCAGAGGGACCACTTTATTCCTTAGCCTTTTCTCCTTACGATCAATGATCGCCACTGGTTGCTCCATATTATTGAGCCGCTCGTCTACCTCGATGTCTTCCAGTGGTACAACCATATCCTCGTCTGCCAAACACTTCAGCAGATGAGATACATGGAATGTCGGGTGGATTCCACTCAACTCATCGGGTAGTTCTAACAGATAGGCCACCTCTCCTACTCGAGCAATGATTCGGAAAGGCCCTATATACCTCGGGCTTAACTTTCCATGCTTTCTGAAGCGTATGATTCCTTTCCAAGGCGAAACTTTTAACATTACTCTATCACCCACGTTGAATTCAATTGGTCTCCACCTTTTGTCGGCATACGACTTTTGTCTGTATTTTGCTGCCTTCATGAAGGCTTTGATTCTTTCTAGCTTATCCGTCGTAGCCTCGATGACCTCAACACCTCCTAACTCCTTCTTCCTAATGTCTCCCCAACATACGGGCGTCCTACATCTCCGACCGTATAGCATCTCATACGGAGGCATGCCAATACTGGCATGATAGCTGTTGTTGTATGAGAATTCTGCTAACGGTAAGTGATCATCCCAACTTCCTCCAAAATCGATCACGCATGCTCGAGGCATATCCTTAAGCGTTTGTATCGTCCTCTCAGACTGACCGTCCGTCTGAGGATGATATGCTGTACTAATGGTAGCCTCGTCCCCATCGCATCATGGAATCTCCTCCAAACTTCGATGTAAACCGGGTGTCACAATCCGACACGATAGACACCGGCACGCCATGACGAGCTACGATTTCCTTGATGAACAGATCCGCCAATCTTTTGGATGAATACGTCTCGTGGATCGGTAGGAAGTGGGCACTCTTTGTTAGTCGGTCGACAATCACCCAAATAGTATCGCATCCCCTCGACGTGCGAGGTAGCTTAGTAATGAAGTCCATGGTGATGTGCTCCCACTTCCATTCGGGTATAGCCAACGGTTGGATCTTCCCGTACGGTTTCTGGTGTTCCGCCTTCACTTGTAAACAAGTAAGGCACTTACTCACGTACTCCACCACGTCGCTTTTCATGCCCGGCCACCAATAGTCCTTCTTCAAGTCTTGATACATTTTAGTAGCACTGGGATGAATGGAGTATCGGGTTTTGTGAGCTTCATCCAGAATCCTTTCCCGCAACCCTCCGTAACGGGAATCCACATCCGCCCATATCGGGTCCTAACACCGAGAGTGTTTTCCCTCAATTCGGCGACCAAGCCCCTCATCCTTTCAGAGTTAAGATGATCTTCTTTCAATGCTTCATCTTGAAACTCCTTGACCTGCACCATCACGTCGGAGGTCATGATCAATTGGTACGCCTTCACCCGGATCGGTTCGGGTCTCTCCTTTCTGTTAAGGGTATCTGCCACTACGTTGGCCTTGCCCGGATGATAATGGATCTCGCAATCATAATCCTTGATGAGCTCCAACTATCGCCTCTGCCTCATGTTCAGGTCCTTTTGCTCGAAGAAGTACTTCAAGCTTTTGTGGTCTGTGAAGATGGTGCACTTTGTCCCGTATAGATAGTGCCGCCAAATATTCAACGCGAAAACCACCACGGCTAGTTCTAGATCGTGCATGAGATAGTTGACTTCGTGGGTTTTTAGCTGTCGGGATGCGTAGGCTATCACCCTTCCACGTTGCATCAATACGCAACCTAGCCCAGAATAGGATGCATCCGAATATACCACTAAGTCTTCACTTCCCTCGGGTAATGTCAAGACAAGAGCTTGTGTTAGTCTCGTCTTCAACTCCTCAAAGGCACCCTCCTTCTCTCGACCCCACATGAACTTCACGTCCTTGTGAGTCAACTTAGTCAAAGGTGAGGCTATCTTGGAGAAGTCTTGAATAAATCTTCTGTAGTAGCCCACCAATCCCAAGAAGCTACGAATCTCGGATGGCGTATTTGGTGACTTCCATTGCATCACAGCCTCAACCTTTGCTGGGTCCACCATGATTCCCTCTGCATTTACCACGTGACCCAGAAATTGCACCTCGCGTAGCCAAAAAGCACACTTGGAGAACTTAGCATACAGTTTCCCCTTTCTCAAAGTCTCCAACACTTCCTGAATGTGACCGGCATGTTCTTCTTCACTCCTCGAATAAATCAGGATATCATCAATGAACACAATCACTGATTTATCCAACATCGATCGACACACTCGTTTCATCAAGTCCATGAAAGCAGCTGGCGCGTTGGTGATACCAAAGGACATAACGAGAAACTCATAATGTCCATAACGCGTACGAAAAGCTGTTTTATGAATGTCTTGCTCCTTCACCTTCAACTGATGGTAACCAGATCGAAGATATTCTGGAGAACCAACTGGCACCTTGGAGCTGATCGAACAATTCGTCAATTCTCGGCAATGGATACCGATTCTTCACCGTTAACCTGTTCAATTCACGGTAGTCGATACATATTCTCATGCTACCGTCCTCCCTCTTTACGAACAAGACCGGAGCACCCCAAGGAGAGATACTCAGCCTGATAAAACCCTTATCGAGCAACTCTTGCAGTTGCTCCATTAACTCCTTCATCTCAGTCGGAGCCAACCGATACGGTGCCTTAGCGACAGGTTGGGCACCGGGTATCAAGTCAATTTGAAATTCGATTTCGCGATCCGGTGGCACACCTGATAGGTCCTCTGGAAATACATCGGGAAAGTCACACACCACCGGTACATCGGACAATTGGGGTGTTAACGTGTCCACATCTTTCGCGTAGGCCAAATAAGTGCTACATCCAAGCCATATGCACTTTCCCGCCACCGCCATCGAAATCACTTTCGGAATCGTCGTAACCCGATCGCCGTATATTGTCACCGGACTTCCGTCAGGCGCCGTCAGTCTAATCATCTTTTTACGACACACGATATTCACTTCATAGGTTTCTAACCAATCCATCCCTAGTACACATCAAATCCACCTAGGGGCATCACGTGTAACCTAGCAACGAACCTATGACCTTCTAATTCTATGGCACAGTCCTCTATCACATCAGTAACTCTAGTGGACTTACCAATAGCAGTTTCTACATCAAAGGGCTCATCAATACATTTACTACTAACAGGCAGTTTAGCACAGAAAGTAGTAGAAATAAAACTCCTACTAGCACCAGAATCAAATAACACAGAAGCAAGAGTTTGATCTACTAGAAACATACCTGACACAACATCGGGGGCCGTCCTAGCCTCCTCCCTGGTCGTGGTGAAAGCTCTGGCGCTCGCCTTCTGCCCTTCAGTTCCGGACGTTTTCTTTACCCCGGAACTCTCTGCCCTCGACCTCCTGCAGTCCTTGCTCATGTGGCCCTCCTCACCACAGGTATAACACCTCAGCGCCTTACAGTCTCTATAGATGTGGCCCGGCTTCCCACACTTGAAACACACGTTGAGTCCCAGCCTGCACTCACCTGTATGCTCCTTCCCGCACTTGCCACACCTCTTGGTCCCGAGCTTGCTGACCCTGCCCTACGGTCATCCATTCTCATCCTCTTGTTGTTCAGGGTAAAACAACCACGCTCGAACCGCTTTCAATTCCAATTCCGGTCACCACCACCGGCTTTCTTCACCTCCACCACCGTCACTTCCCTCTCATCATAGAGCCTCCCAGCCAAATCCACTGCCGACCTAAAGGTGATTGGTCGAGCAGCGATCAAGTGCCTACGAATGTCAGCTGGCAGTGCCTGAATGTACCGGTTAATCTTTCAAGACACTGGCGTCACTTGACCCGACACCAGCCTCGCCATCTCATTGAATTTAGTGGTGTACTGCTGGTGGGTCATGGTTCCCGCCTTGAGTTGCAGGAACTCCCTCTTGATCTTGTCCAGTTCCCGATGAGGACAAAACTCCTCGATTACCAGCTTCTTCAACACTTTCCATCGCATTTTCCCGATGGACCTGGAACCCTCAGCTTGGACGATATTGTCCCACCAACATAGTGCTGAGTCAGTAAAGGAGTGAGTCGTAAACTTCACCTTCTGATCCTCCCGGCACTCGCTGATCTCGAGTACCGCTTCCATCTCCCTCACCCAACGGTGAGCGGCAGCAGCATTCCCGTTGCCATCGAAGGTCGGGGGCCTACACCTCAGAAATGCCCCATAGTTGCACCCTTTAGCCGTCACCCCTGCCGAATCGTCCTCCTCGTCATCAGACAATACTGTCTCCGGCTCCGGCCGTTCCTCCTCTCCCTTACTATCCTTCCCAGTCGACTCCTTTTTGTCCTCCTTCTCCTTTCTTTCCTCGTTCCTCACAACCCGGATGACTTCAGTCACTACAGACGGTAAGACTGTCTGTATGACCTGGTGCACCTTGTCAGAAATCGCCTCCGAGCTGAGGCATTCATGCTGGCATTCTCGTTCTCCTCACTCCGACCATGAACCTCAGGGTTCTCATGAGTCGTCTCGGGAGCCTTAGCACTGCTCCTAGTCACACGCGGTCGACCTCTGCCTCTAGAAGCCTTGGAAGATTTCTTCCCAGCCATTTCCTAAGCGCTATAAGATTCAAACACTAACACACTCATTCAAGGTAATAGCTCAGTTTATGTTAAGTATAGTAAGTCCCTAATGACAATGGCCAGTTGTGATTAACCACTTACATTACTATTCACACCCCAAACATTTTCTATCCTTGCTACATCAGTATCTAAATCTAATAATATCACATAAGTCAAATAGCACACGCACATAATACTGATTACTTTAAGAAAAGAAATACCTGATGGCACGTAGCTACTCGGGCTGACATCCCTCCTTCCATCCCATTTTCAGTTTAAGTTTAGGTTTCTTTTGAAAATATTTACCCATTTCACTTAAACTTTGGCTCTAATACCAACTTGTAAGGCCCCGTTTCCAGAGATCTCACAGTTGGTCATTCACAGCAGTAATTACATAAAACATTATAGGTTTACAAATATAAGCAGCGGAATTAATTTAACAATAGCCATTCATTTCATTATAAACACTGTTGTTAAGCAATACACCTTAGGTTTAATCAGATTACAAAAGAATGGTTTAACAGCATTACAAAACAACAATGATAGCTATTGAGAATGGATGTCAGTCTTGCCCCGCCGAGTAGCCATCCCCGCGTGCCATCCCCAGCAACGAATTACCTACCAACTGGAAATATATAAAAGTCAGCATTGCTCAGTGAGTTCTAGTTTTATAAGTAAAATACTTCACTTTTCATTTCAAACCGTTCGTTACTTTCATATGTGATCACACATCATACGTACACGTAGGTAATATCTTATTATCTTCATCATCGTTCATTTCGTACTTTTATCAGTATCTTTCCGAGTCTTTTACGACAACAGAGTCGCTCACCTCATTAGCAACCTCAAGGGTTGCACGTCTTCCGAGTCTTTTGCGACACAGAGTCGCTCACCTCATTAGCAATCTCAAGGATTGCATGTCTTCCGAGTCTTTTGCGACACAGAGTCGCTCACCTCATTAGCAATCTCAAGGATTGCATGTCTTCCGAGTCTTTTGCGACACAGAGTCGCTCACCTCATTAGCAATCTCAAGGATTGCATGTCTTCCGAGTCTTTTGCGACATAGAGTCGCTCACCACATTGTCAATCTCAAGATTGACCCTGTGTGCATCCTTCGGGGTAGCTACCCGTATCACAGTTGAGCTAACGACAACAAGGTCGTGCACCTCTTTACATCTCCTTGCAAGACTTTCGTTCATTCATTTACGTTCCACTTTCCTTCATAATTAATCTTCCACTTATTAATGATAATACTTTACGTTACAGTCATACACATACCACGAAAAGTTACATAACATAAGACAAACATAATAATAATAATAATAATAATAATATTCGAATTAATAATAATAGTGATAACAATAATAACAATAAAAAGGGTCATAATGACAATCAAGCATAATCATGAGCAATAAATAAACCCTAGTCAACATTGGTCAAACCCTAAATGCACAACTCCCACGAACATTCTGCATTTAATTCTAAGTGTTGGGTGCACCAACACTATTTGGGCACATGAGCCCTGTCTGGGCGCATTTTAACTATGCAGGCGCCTTATTAAAACCCAACAGTTTAACACTTAGGCGCATGCGATCACTTGGGCGTATGGGAGGTCCAGGCGTATGGGCACTATTAGGGCGCATGAGCCCCAACACTTAGTCATTCTGGGAAAATTCTAGGCGCATGGGCACTATGCAGGCGCATGAGTGCCTAGGCGCCTAGACACTTAGCCAATTCAGCTTAATACTAGGTGCATGGTTACTATTTGGGCGCATGGAGTTTCAGGCGCATGGGACTTAGGCGCATGACAACTAACTTTTAACTAACATCATAATCAGTCCCTAATGATCATTACAACATGTTCTAAGCCTAGTTCTTACATTCTAATCAATAGAAACTCATCCATAACATCACCACATCACACAACATTATAATCACCCAAAACATACCCCACCAACATACACATACACATGAACATACGGGTAACATACCCAATTTAAAAACATACATACATGTATTTCCAGCCGCAAAATCAGTTAAAACATGTAAAAGGGGGGTTCTAGAAACTCACTTTAGTTGTTTTCGGGTTTGATACCCTTCCTTGAGCTTCCCAGGCGTTTCTAACACCTAAAACACACACACATATACAACCCGAGCACACAATCACGTTTATAAGCGCATAAACGGGTCTAGAATCGTCTAAAGCACCAGAAATTCGAGAATTCTTACCAGAAACTTCGAACTTCTTGTTTCTTTTAAAATCCCAAGAACTTCTGCTCTTTCTTCCTTCTCTCTCTAAAATATCCGAATGAAAATGTGAAAAGTAACATGGCATGGGCGGCCATGTTGCTTTTATACAAAATAATATTAAATTTTGTACTTTTGACACATTTAACCCCTCAACTTGGGTTAAATGGCACTTTCCACTTTATTATTCTTTTTACAACTTCTTAAAATATCCGGGTGATACAATATCAAATAGTCTTTAGTAATCTTCTTAACAATCTTCTTAGTCAGGGATGTCACCTTCAAATGCCAAGAAGCTTTAGATCCATGCTCTCATCCCTTAAGCCTTAAAGCTCACTTGTCAACTAATATGCATAAAAATGTCAGCTTCGTTGAGTGAATTCTAGGTTTACTTCATTAAATAACTCTTTGTAAGATATATTAGCTTTAACAATTGAAAATAATCGTCACCTATCAGAACATTGATATACATATATTATCGCTTTTATCAAATACTTGATCATTAAAACTTTTGATTAATTTTTAACTATTATTCTTCTTTACCCGTCAATTCCCGGTTACTATCAGTGCCTATGATAAACACAGGACTTTACCGACATGCCAATTCAGGCCTTACTATCATACCCAACAGGCCATTATTGTCATGCCAATCCGGGCCTTACTGACCTGCCTGTTCGAGCCTTTACTTTACTATCATGAGGGCATAACAAATGCAACCACTACTACAAAGTTGTTAATAGATGACGCGCAAAATATGACGCGTGACGAAAGATGATATGCATTTTTGCGTGTCATAAAAACTATGTCGTATTTTATACATTTGTAGGAAAAATGACACGCATTTGTGCGTGTCATCTTTGACCGTCATCTTTAAAACGCGCCATACTTAATTTTCAATTCCCGCTTCTCTTAGAAAACAATGGTATTATAATTGTTTCAACAAAACCCTAAATAAACTCAGTATTTCTCCACCACCATGACCACGCACAAGCGACCACCAAGCACCACGCACCGGCCGACCACCACCACGCACCGGCGACCACTACGCACAGGCAACCATCGAAGCCCTAGTTTGCGCCATCAGCTCTTATCATTTCTTCCTCATCAACTGGCCACCACCACATCCCCGTCTCGATCGATCCAAGCCACTATGACTTCTCTGTGGAGCTAACCCAACCGCGTTCATAATGGTGGTTGTGGTATAAACCACAAACCCAAGCGATGACAATACTAAATCCGAGCGGAGGATGAACCTGAGGTCGACGGTGCATCTCATAAACAACAGGTTAGAGTTTGGTTATGGAGAGATCTGGTAGTCAGGAGTTGAGTAGCGTCAGGAAGGGTTCTGAGGCTCTCTCAGGTGAGCTGATTGTGTTTTGTGTTGTTAGGTTTTGTTGTTTGTTGAATTGGTAGTTGCTGTTTGATTGTGTATTGTTTAGGGTTTGATTTGAGTGTGATTATGGTTTTAATGAGTTATTAGTACCTACATCTTAAGATTGATGAAATTGTTTTAGTCTAGCATCAATAAGGTTTGTTTTCTGTGCCTGATAAACTTTTTGAACTGTTATGCAGATGATATACGCTTTGATGCTTCACAATACACTTTCTTTGGTCGACCTGCTACAGACAAGGTCGACTTTAGGTGTTTAGAAGAAGATGATTATAAACCTTCAGTTAGTAGTGCTGATGATGAATACCATTTGTTTGACCGAGAAGAGATAAAGTTTTAATTCCCTAGAAAATTTGTTGTTTTTATCATGCCTGTTAATTAAACAATGTGATAGTTTGTCACACATAAAATCTATTCAAACTTTGTGCCCTACTTTACAAGTGAGGGCATAATTTGTAAATGAGTTGAGTTGAATTGAACAACTATGAATGGAATTAGGCTTGAGTTATTAAAACTATAATTTGGATGCAGCTGACATTGGTCTATGTTTTTTGTTACTATAATTGGTTTTTCTCCCCAAAGAGCTGTAATGCTTGAATTTAGTTCGCATATTTGATTTGTATTATAAAAGTCAAATCAAGTAATGATTTGTATTATAAAAGTCAAATCAAGTAAGTGTCCTGGGCTCGATTTTGAGGTAAGTGTTTATATGCTTGAATTTAGTTCGCATGATCTGTCTAATGTCCAAGTAAGTGTTTATATTAATTAGGTTCATCGATTAGTGAACTTACGATGCTTATGAGAAGGCCTGGGCTCGATTCTGAGGTAATGGCTCGATATTAAGTTTTGGAAATTTTGAAAATAATTAGGGACTTGCTTATTAGGGAGGTAAACATTTTTTTCTTTTTTTTCAATTTGCAGTTTATACAGAATTTGGGTTATAATTTGGGTTAATTAACATCTGTATACAGTAACTATTTTGATGCATCCAAGTTAACAATAACAGTAGCAGTACAAGACCGTTGTCGATTGACCCTAAACTTTAATGGTGCATGCAATATCTCGTAGTTTCAATAATACTTTTGTACTGTGTTTCAAAGCAATGGCAATATTACCAATTGAATAAAATATTTTAAATATTGTTGTTATATATAATATTGATAGATAAAACTTTACTTCATTCTATCTGTCCATAAAAACAAGAAAACATAATGGAAGATAAAATAATTAAACATGCACAATGTTATTCATGCATTTGGTGAACCCTTACACTTTGATGGCTAACAGCTCTTCCTTTGCTTTTGATAGGGATGCAAACCACTACATACTATCATAGGCTCACAGCACAAGGCAAATAATATAGCTCAATCAATGTTAGTAAGCTAAAATCTAAGTCCTAACCTTTAGGTATCTTCTCTTTTAAATAGTAGATGATTTAATTATTGTTTAATGTATATTAAACATGAGAATATATTGTTTATTTCTTAAATCAAGTCAGATTGGACTTGGTTTCTTGATGAGAGAATGCCTGTAGATGCCCTAGCCATTGTTACCACAACAATAGTATATGGGTTCATGTTTATGTGATGTTTTTGGATGATATCCTTGAACGTGCCATGGACACTAGATCATTAGATCCCATGTCTAACCCCATGCCATCAAACTCCACTAAATCCAGGTATTACATAATACACTATCATTCAATGTTATGCTATTAATTTCTATAAATTTTTGGTTTTTACAGGAATAAGTTTGTAAAATATACTGTGGTTGGGTCTCAACAACTGCATGTTAATAAGTACGATATTTGATGCTTGATGTTTTATCTCTTCACTATGAGTTATGCTCTTCCTGGTAAGTTATCTTCCCTGTTTTTATATGAGCATGTTTGAATATGAACTTATCTACCATTTAATTAAACTTTTATAGTATGGTGTGTTGGGTATGCATCGAAAATTACAATATCTATGTCATGCAAACGCATTGCTTTTCTTTTGGTCTTCTTGTGAAGTTGTGATCATCATTGAAATTGATACATATTGTGTAACTCAAGAAAAGATAGGTGTGTACTGTGAAGCCAGTACCCTATTTTTAAGCCAACAACTATTGATACTAGTGTCACTCCTTTGGTGCAGTAAATATGGCCCCTGAAGATGATGCAGTTGATAGTTTATATCTTGGCAATGGACACAAGTCTTATTATGTATTTTTTAATGTCACCCATTTGTTGATTTGTAGTTGCTATTATTATTGAATATGATTGTCTATGTATGAGATTTTTATAAGTAAATTACCATAGTTAGTAAGTAGAAGTATTCGTAAATTCTGATAATTTGGTGAATTCTGATCTACATACACCTGATCTGATAATTAGTAAATTCTGGTATGGCTGGTTATGTATACATACACATGTATGGCTATCTATATACATACACATGATCTAATAAACTAGTCAAGTGTTTGAGATTGTTTATCTTAAACTGGTCAGGTTGGTGGAAGCAGTTTTGGATGTTATTGACAAGTTTAATTTGGTGAATTGGTTTGTCTTAGGTTGGAGGAGGTAAGATGAATACACCGATGGATTTGGATGGAGTTCGTGAAGACTGGTCACGTTACGTATCGAATTTCATTTATATGTAGGCCTGCAATGAAATATTTGAACTTGTATTGTATTTGTATTGCAATGAATTTGGATTTGCTTTGTAGTTTATATTATTTAACAACTTTGTAACTTTGTTGGTATTTAATGTATTTCGCTTTTAGTGTTATTCGACAATTTGTTTTAGAAAACAACAGATAAATTTATTAAAAATAAAAAAATAAAAATGCAGCTAATTTTATGACTTGCATTGCGTATCATCTTTAGCACGTCATAAAAATTTCATAGATGACACGCGCATGTGCGTCATCTAGTCATTTATGACTACCCCTTCCTTGACGCGCATTGCGCGTCATCTTTTGCACGTCATAAAATGCGCGTCATCTTTTGCGCGTCATAAACAGATGACGCGCGAATGCGTGTCATCTATCATTGATGACTACCCCTTCCTTGATACGTATTTGCGCGTCATCTGACCCAAAGATGACGCGCAATGCGCGTCATCTATTGCAGTTTTTCTAGTAGTGACCCTCCTTTATCAATTGCTTGCAAGGATTTACTTTAATCAAGGTACATGTTATAGGCCTAATAACAATTTTTTTAAGTTTCACTTACACCTTTAGTCTTACATATACTTTACACGTGATAAGAAATAAACTCTTAGTCTATGCATTCACATTTCTTCAACAATGAGAGATAAACCATATAACCGACCCTTCGTAGGGCAGCGGGGGTTCGGGGGCGGCAGTCCTAATAGCGGGATTCTAGGGGCGGCAGCCCCTAGTGGGGTCCAAAGGCTGGGGCTGGGCTGCAAGGTCAACGTGTAAAATTTTATTTTAAGAGCTTTATATAACATATTTTGTTATAGGAAAATTTATTTTATTTTTAAAACCTTTTGAAATCTTTGCCTTGAAAACCTTAGGTTTAGTATGCATAATAGCCCTAAAAACATAGAAAACTTGTAAATAAGGGATCTAGAACTCACCTTGTCAAGGTGAATATTTCTCGTCTAAGCTTTCTAGGCTAGAAACGCACTACAAAGCTGCACATAAGTTAACACTTAAACAGGTCATGTCTAAGCAGTTTCGCTGCCAGTTTCGCTACCGGTTTCGCTGTAGTTTCGTTGCAGTTTCACTGGCAGTTTCGTTGGCAGTTTTGCTGGCAGTTTCGCTGGCAGTTTCGCTGGTAGGCTCCCTTGCAGTTTCACTGCCAGTTTCGCCTAGCAGTTTCGCATGATAGTTTCGCCTAGCAGTTTCGCATGACAGTTTCGCTGTCAGGTGCGCCCAACTTTAGTTCAAATTTCTAGTTTCGCAATATCTATAGGTCAACCTGGGCATTAGCGAAATTACTAGCGAAACTATAGTTTCCAACTGTAGTTTCGCTGGAACTCTCTTAGTTTCACTGAATTAGTCCACAGTTTCGCTGATCGGGCTCACAGTTTGCTGGATGCATAAAAATGATGAACCAGCCCATTTTTCACCCAAAATCTTAACTTTTTACGTCCAAATCCTTTGTTTATCATCCATGAAACTATATCTAACCTTTTTGCAGGTTTTCATACGTAAAAAGGTGACCTTTGTGTGATTCTTCAAAACTTTTGTACCCAAAACCTATAAATCCGGATCTGTTCTAAAGGAATGTTTGGAGGATGATTCTTACCTTGATTTGTTGCTCCTTTCTTATGGTTTGAAGCTCCAACTTGCAGATCTTCTATCCCTTTAACAATAGAACACAAATCCTTGTGTTTTCTCACTTTCTCTCTCTACTACTTTCTCTCTTTAGAACTTTGGAGGCTAGGGTTGCAAAATGAGGAGGGTGGTGGCTAGCCATGCATGTTTAGGGGCCGATTAAAGGCCTTAAATCCATCAAACTAGCCCATTAGGGTTAATTTAGTCCATAACCCACTTTTCTTCCTTATTTATATTAATTTACCCTTACAAAGCCTATTATTATTAAATGGTTTGCTTTGGAAATTTCAGGGCGCTACAAGTCGCCCCCCTTATTTAGGTTTCGTCCTCGAAACCTGTCTCGTCATTAAGCAGATCGGGGTATTGTTGCCTCATTTCCTCCTCGGATTCCCAGGTGGCATCTAACCCCCTTCGATGTCTCCATTGTACCTTGACTTGTCGGATCTCCTTGTTTCTTAACTGCTTCACCTTCTGTCCAAAGGGCAACCAACTAACTGCTCCACAAGTTCAACTTTTCATCAACTCCAATATCATCGAAAGGCACAACCATCCCATCATCAACCAAACACTTCCATAGGTGTGACACATGAAAGGTAGGGTGAATCCCACTTAACCCTTCTAAGCTACATCTCCAACTCATACTAGTATCTAAATGGTCTAATAAACCTAGGCTTAGTTTCCCCCTCTTCCTAAATTAGATATTCCCTTCCATGGCGACACCTTTAACACTACCCTGTCACCCACACTAAATTCTATACGCCTTGATTTTTTCCAACTTTTCCGTTGTGGCTTCCACGACTTCTAAGCTACTCAACTCCTTTCGTCCAACGTCACCCCAACAAAACGGGGTCCTACATCGTCTCCCGTACAACATCTCATATGGAGGCATTTTACTACTAGCATGATATATTGTTGTACGAGAATTTACTAATGGTAGGTGTTGTCCCAGTTACCACCAATTCCATGACACATGCTCGTAGCATGTCTTCCAGTGTTTGTATTGTCCTTCGGATTGATGATCTTTCTACGAGTGGTAAGCGGTACTGATATGCAACCTCATCCCCATCTCTTCGTTAAACCTCCTCCAGAATTTAGATGTAAACCGCGTGTCTCTATCTGACACAATCGATACATGCATACCATGCCGCACCACTATCTCTCTGATGAACAACTCCACGAGCTTTTATGAACCGATTGCTTCCTTGATGGGTAAGAAATGCGCACTCTTAGTCAACCTGTCTACTATTACCCAAATTGCATCATTACCCTTGGCTATACGTGGTAACTTAGTAATAAAATCCATGGTAATATGTTCTCACTTCCATTCCGACCTCTAACAGTTGAACATACCCATAAGGTCTTTAGTGCTCAGCCTTCACTTGTAGGCACGTTAGGCATTTATTTACATATGCAACCACATCTCTCTTCATTTCGTGCCACCAATATCTTTCTTCAAGACATGGAACATCTTATTTGCTCCAGGGTGTATGAGTAGCGAGTTTTATGTGCTTCATCAAAAATTTCTCTCTTAAATTTCCATACCTAGAAATCCATATCCTACCATAAATGGCCTTCAAACCCAATGTGTTAAACTAGATCATCAGCTCTTCCCACCATCCTTTCTTTCTTAAGTTGGTGTTCTTTCAAAGATTCCACCTGATCTTCGCTTATCAACTTCATAACATCTGGCACGACTTCACTCGAATTGGTTCATATCCCTCCTTTCGGATCAGGGCATCGGCTACAGCATTTGCCTTACCTGGGTGGTAATGGATTTCATAATCGTAATCCTTTATCAGCTCCAACCACATCCTCTGTCTCATATTTAGATCTTTCTGCTCAAAGAAATATTTCATACTTTTATGATCGGTGAATATAGTGCACTTAGTTCTATACAAATAATGTCTCCATATCTTCAATGTGAACACCACTGCTGCAAGTTCCAAATCATGAATAGGGTAATTGACCTCCATGTCCTTTAGTTGTCTTGATACATAAGCTATAACCTTTCCTCTTTGCATCAACACACAACCTAACCCACAGTAAGAGGCATCGGAGTATACCGTTAGGTCTGCATCTCCTTCTGGTAAGGTTAGTACATGCGCTTTGGTTAATCTATCCTTCAATTCCTGGAATGCATCCTCCTGGCCCTTTCCCTAGTCGAACACCACGTTCTTCCTTGTTAACCTTGTTAATGGGGAGGCTATCTTTGAGAAATCCTTGATGAACCTTCTATATAACCAGCCAACCCCAAGAAACTATGGACTTCAGATGGGTCTTTAGGGATTTCCATTATGTAACTACTTGAACTTTTGCTGGATCAACCATAATCTCTTCCGAATTTATAACGTGCCCTAAGAATGCACCTAGCCAAAATGCACATTTTGAGAACTTTGCATACAGTTCTCCTTTTGTAATGTTTCTAACACCTCATTGATATGACAAGCGTGGTCTCCTTAGTTCTTTAAGTATATTAAGATATCATCGATGAAGACTATTACTGATCTGTCCAACATTGGGTGACATACATGATTCATTAAGTCCATAAATACCGCAGGAGCACTGGTTAGCCTGAAGGACATAACCAGAAACTCATAGTGTCCTAGTACGTTTAGAAAGCTGTCTTTGAGATATCTTGCTCCCTTACTTTCAGCTGATGATACCCAGATCTGAGATCTATTCTAGAGAACCAACTTGCACCTTGCAACTGGTCAAACAGATCTTCTATTCTGGGTAAAGGGTATCGATTCTTCACGATCAGCTTATTTAGTTTCCTGTAATCTATACACATCCTCATGCTTCCATCCTTGTTCCTTACAAACAACATTGGAGCACCCCATGGAGAAATGTTAGGCCTAATGAATCCTTTATCAAGAAGTTCTTGTAGTTGTGACATGAGCTCCTTCATCTCGGACGGGGCTAGGCGGTAGGGTGCTTTGGCAATGGGTTGGGCTCCTGACAGCAAATCAATCTGAAATTCTATCTCCCTATCTGGTGGTACCCCTGGCAGATCCTCCGGGAATACATCAGGAAAGTCTCGCACCACTGGTACATCTGACAACTCTTTTGCTTTATCTTTAACATCTTTGACATACTCTAGGTAAGCCCCACACCCTCGCCTCATACATTTATCCTCCTTGATCATGGAAATGATCCTTGGCACCTTGCAAACGTTATCACCGTAGATCGTAATTGGACTACCATCAGGAGCCGTTAATTGGATTATCTTTTGCTGGCATATCATGTTAGCATAATGGGTATCTAACCAATCCATTCCCAGTATGACATCGAAACCTCCTAAGGTCATGGCAAACAATTATGCGGGAAAGTAATGACCTCCTAGTTTATGTGGCAATCCTCTAACACCCTGACTATTCTAATGGGTTTACCATCGGTCGTTCCACTTTAAAAGTATCATCTATTTCCCTAGTTTGAATATCTAGGGTAGCACAGAAAGATGCAGATACAAAACTCCTACTGGCACCACTATCAAATAATACGGAGGGACAAACATCATTGACAAGCAACATACCTGACACTACATCCAGTCTTTCCTTGCCTCCTCTTGTTCATGGTGAAAGCCCTTTCCCTGGCCTTGGGCTTTCTATCATCCCCTTTGTCATTATTCCTGCTTGTTCTTGAGCTCCCCGGCTTAGCTTTCTTGCAATCCCTGCTGTGGTGCCCCCGACTCATTGCAGTTGAAGCAGCTATTCACTTCCGTGCATTCTCTGGATATGTGGCCAGTTTTCCCACACCGGTTGCATCCATAGCTACACATCTGATATTCTCCCAGATGCCTCCTCCTGTACTTCCCACACTCCTTAACCTCACCAACCCCCTTTACAATCACTTGTTTTGCATCCACCCTTGCTTTCTTATTTCCCGGTTGGTAATTACCATTTCCATACCTCTTCCCATTATGGTTCCAAACCTTCATCGTTTCACCCACTGTCACTGGACTGCGATGATCGTACAACCTTCCACTGAGGCCCATTGCTGACATAAAAGTACCAGGTCAGGCAGTGACCATGTCCCTACGAATGTCCAGAGGCAACCCTTGTATCTACCTCTAAATCCTCTTGGATTCAGGAGTTACCAAGTCGGACACCAAACGTGCCATTTCATTGAATTCTGCGATGTATCCTGATGTGTCATGTTTCCAGCCTCCAAGCTCACAAACTCTTGTTCAATCTTGTCAAGCTCTCTCTGTAGACGGTACTACTCTATCACCAACCTCTTCATTTCAGGCCACTTCATCCTCTTAATAGCCTCCTCCCCATAAGAGTCAACGATGTTATCCCACCAACACAATGCTGGATCCAAAAGTGAATGGGAAGCAAACTTCACTTTTTGGTCATCCCAGCACTCGCTGATCCTTAGCTCGGCTTCCATTTCACTGATCCAACGCTGAGCAGTATCAACATTACCACTACCATCAAATGTTGGGGGCTTATACCTCTGAAAATCCCCATAGCTGCACCCCTTTGCCACCTTCTCAATCTTAGAGTCGTCATTATTACCTAGACGATCTTCCTCATCACTCATTTCCTTAGTCTTGACAACCTTCTTCTTATCAACCTTCTTTGAAGCTGCACCCTTTTTATCGTCGCCCTTAACCTGTTCCACAACCTCCGCAAGCAGAGCAGGCATCACGCCAGAAAGGATCTGGTGCACCTCTTGGGCAATAGTTTCCTTCACCGTTTTCTTCAGCTTTGCTTTGTCAGTGGTAGGCCCCTCGGCTTCTGTTCCCAACTCAACATCTTCCTTAACCAGTTTCCCAACTAGCTTTCTGGTTGACCTTTTTGTTGATTTTGTAGCTTTGCTTGTTGTTTCTTTTGCCTTAGTAGGGGGCCTTCCCCTAGTGCTCCTCCGTGTAGCCACAGCTGGATCCGCTTTCTTTGGTGCCATCTCTCTACTTCCTATAAGATTCAGAATGTCAATATGGTCTATCAAGGCAAGTTCAGATCGTGACAAGTTTTGTAAATTTTTAATAACAGTGGTCATTTGTGATTAACTACTTACAGAACTTCTCATACCCCAAACTCTTCTATCCTGAGCCACACTACCACTTGAACCTACTATCCTTCTTCTATGCACGTATAGATCACATAAATACACGTAGACACAGCAATAAATGTTATAATACCTTATCAGCATAATATTTACAACATATTTCACTACCTCTTGGCATGGAGCTTCTTGGACTGGCATCCTTGTTACTTGGTCCCACTTTCTATTTAAGTTTAGGTTTATAAAACAGTTTTCCCCAAATCTCTTAAACATTGGTTCTGATACTAATTTGTAAGGCCCTGGTCCCAGGAAACCTCACAGTTGGTCATTCATAGCAAAACATAGATTTAACACTTTCATTCAGATGTATATTGTAGCGGAAAAGTAAAGTAAATTTCAATCCATTACAAGATAATTAAATTAAAACTTTAATATTGTCTTTAAAACATCAAATAGTCTTTAACGATCTTCTTAACAATCTTCTTAGTCAGGGATGCCAGCCTTCAAATGCCAAGAAGCTTTAGATCCATGCTCTTATCCCGTAAGCCTTAAAGCTCACCTGTCAACTAATATGTATAAAAAAGTCAGCTTCGCTGAGTGAATTCTAGGTTTACTTCATTAAATAACTCTTTATAAGATATATTAGCTTTAACATTGAAAATAATCATCACCTATCAAAACATTGATATGCACATATTATCGCTTTATCAAATACTTTATCATGAAGACTTTCGATTAATTTTAACTATTACTCTTTTTTACCTGTCAATTCTCAGTTACTATTGGTGCCTATGATAAACACAGGACTTTACCGACATGCCAATTCAGGCCTTACTATTGTACCCAAATAGGCTATTATTGTCATGCCAATCCAGGCCTTACTACCTGCCTGTTCAAGCCTTTACTTTACTGTCATGAGGGCACAACAAATGCAACCCTCCTTTATCAATTGCTTGAAAGGCTTTACTTTATCAAGTTACACGTTATGGGCCCAATAACATTTCTTTAAGTTTCACTTACATCTTTAGTCTTACATATACTTTACACATGATAAGAAATAAACTCTTAGTCTATGCATTCACATTTCTTCAATAATGAGAGATAAACCACATAACCGACTCTTCGTGGGATAGTAGGGGTTGAGAGGCGGAAACCCCTAATAGTGGGTTCTAGGGCCGTCAACCCTAGTGGGGTCCAAGGGGCAACGCCCCTAGCTAGGGCTGGGCCAGTCAGCACACAAAATTTTATTTTAAGGGCTTTATATAACATATTTTGCTATAGGAAAATTTATTTTCTTGTTAAATCCTCTTGAAATCTTCACCTTGAAAACCTTAGGTTTACTATGCATAATAGCCCCAAAAACATGGGAAAACATGTAAATAAGGGGATCTAGAACTCACCTGGTCAAGGTAAATAGTTTCTCGTCTGAGCTTTCTAGGCTGAAAACGCACTACACAGCCTGCACATAAATTAACACTCAAACGGGTCATTTCTATGCAGTTTCGCAGCCAGTTTCGCTGGCAGTTTTGTTGGCAGTTTCGCCGGCAGTTTCGCTGCAGTTTCGCTGCAGTTTCGCTGCAGTTTCGCTGCAGTTTCGCTGGTAGTTTCGTTGGTAGGCTCGCTGGCAGTTTCGCTGCCAGTTTCGCCTTGTAGTTTCACATGACAGTTTTGTTGTCAGCTGCCCCCAACTTTCGTTGGAATTTCCTAGTTTCGCAATATCTATAGCCAACCTGGGTACTAGCGAAATTACCGGCGAAAGTGTAGTTTCGCTGAATGAGCCACAGTTTCGCTGATCGGGCTCACAGTTTCGTTGGACGTATAAAAATGACGAACCAGCCAGTTTTTCACCTAAAATCTTAACTTTTTACGTCCAAATCCTTGGTTTATCATCCATGAAACTATATCTAACCTTTTTACACGTTTTCATACGTAAAAAGGTGACCTTTATGTGATTCTTTGAAACTGCTAAACCCAAAACCTTAGAAATCCGGATCTGTTCTAAAGGAATGTTTGGAGGACGATTCTTACATTGATTTGTTGCTCCTTTCTTGTGGTTTGAAGCTCCAACTTACAGATCTTCAATCCATTTAACAATAGAACACAAATCCTTGTGTTTTCTTCACTTTCTCTCTCTACTTTCTCTTTCTACTTTCTCTCTCTACTTTCTCTCTCTAGAACTTTGGAGGCTAGGGTTGCAAAATGAGGAGGGTGATGGCTGGCCATGCATGTTTAAGAGCTGATTAAAGGCCCTTAAACCCATCAAACTAGCCCATTAGGGTTAATTTAGTCCATAACCCATCTTTCTTCCTTATTTATATTAATTAACCCTTACAAAGCTCATTATTATTAAATGGTTTGCTTTGGAAATTTCGGGGCGTTACACTTCGTCATGAATTGGTCGAGCAGTTATGGGCTAGACGACCAGATGATCTCGTATTAGACTAGTATTGTATTATTTTTTTAAAACTAAATTAAATTGTATTTTTATTTATCTTATGTTTAATGAATTTTATTTTGTTATGTTTAATTTTATATTAGTACTTTACATTTACAAAATAAATTAAACAAATTAAGAAATTTTGTTAGACCCCCTGAACACCAAATCTATGACAGGGTCAAGTTACTTGATCAAGCACTTATCAAGTGCCCAATCTGTATCTAGTTAGCGTCACATGTCGCACTACTGGATAACCCTACTTGGTGCTCTATCTTACAACACACAACATTAGCCATCTATAAGTAAGATAAAAACTTGTCATAGACAAAGCTAAAAAATACTAAACGACGTCATATTACATACTTTTTAAATCTTAGACATGTGTAAACATCTTATTGTAGGTGCTCATAGAACAAACACTAGAAACACCTCATTAGCATTTCAATAATGGTAAGGGAAAACCACTCCAGATTTCCTTATATCTTATCACGAGTATGGTTTTAACTATCTCAACTATTTTGGCATTTATCAACTCCTTCCATATCTTTTGTTCAAACTACATATTATTAGATAATTATACATTTGTATTTATTTGTATTTGAGATATGCTCTATTTTTATATTTATCATTTCCTTATTTTATGTGTAGTTTGTTATGATCTTGTATTACATATAGTTGGTTAATATTTAATAGAAATCAAGTATTCTTGAAACCTTTCATGGTATCAGAACGCACTCGCTCTGAACCTCCTTCCTATGACCGTAGCCCCCCTGACACCTGACCTCGGTCCGGTAATCTCAGGTCTCGTCGTCTCCCCCTACACAACATTCTTGTGTTTGGGTTCAGCCTACATCGATCCTTGGTCTGATTTCTCATCCTCAGCAATGACCAGTGAAACATCTTCACCCGCAAAATCTCCCTCACCTGCTGCCACCATTCCATTGCACTCTGTTTACACCGTCACTAACATACAAAACAAGTTTCGAACCCTAGATGGTGTTAAGGTCTCGTATTCGTCATGGGTTAAGCTTTTTCGCTTACATGCTCTTGTATACGATGTTCTTAACCACATCGATGGCACCGAACCTCCACCAAAAACAGATCTATCATTTGACTCATGGATGAAAATCGATGCCATTTTTTTAAAATGGATATATGCAACTTTATCCAATTACCTACTCCCTCGAGTCCTTGAACCCGACTCCACGGCTCTCGACATATGGAACCGTGTCATATATATTTCCTGAATAACAAAGGCTCTAGGGCTGCGGCTCTTGAACATGAGTTCACAAACCTCATGTTGACAAGCATGCAATCCCTCGATGCCAATTTTTAAAACTTAAGGAACTCGCCAATCAACTCACTGATGTAGACAATCCGGTTACCAAAAAACTCCTTATTCTATAGTTGGTTCGTGGACTTCCATAGGAGTTTGATACCATCGCCTCCTTCATTAACCAGAGCCTCTCCATGGTTACGTTGGATTTGGCTTGCAACATGCTCCAATTGGAGCAACACCGACGGTCCGCTCGTCAGACCCCTATCGTTCCCGTCGCCATCGTAGCCACTAGAGATGCCCCACCGGCTCATGATGAACACACACAGCCTCACGGAAATATCTTCTGCCCTGGAAATCAGCCTCGGCCTCAGCCTAATGGCCGCCAAACCTAGTCTCGCCCAACGGCTCTTTTGGCCCACGCTCGCAGCAGCCGCCTTGGGCTCACTACCCGGCTAACCAATGGAATTTAGGCCCACCTTACTGTGCTCCTTACTAGACTGATCCACCTCCCTGTCCCTAGCCGACACAACCGGGTTGGGCCAGCCCATGGCATCCTCGGCCCACCAACCGACAACCGGGACGGTCACCCACTTCTCCCCAAGTCCACTTAACCTATCTCAACCCCATAGAACTGGAGGATCTCAGTTATGTGTTTAAAGCTCTTAATGTACAAGGAGGAGATGATGATCAATGGTACATGGATATGGGTGCATCCAACCATCTCACTTCCAACCCAAGTATGGTTTTAATTCCCTCATCATCACCTATTAAATCTATATTTGTTGGTAATGGTAATTCCGTGCCTATTTCCGAATCCGGTAACTTAACCCTACCATCCTGCCACAAGCCACTTTACCTTAATACCTTTTATACACACCCCACATCATTAAAAATCTTGTTTCTATTTATCAATTTACAATTGATAATGATGTGTCATGCGAATTTGATCCTTTTGGTTTTTCTGTGAAGGATTCAAGACTAGGAGGATCCTGAGCAAACATGATAGCACCAACCACCTATACCCGCTTAACTACACCGCCAAAGCACCCGCTTCTGCCTTTCTTTTTTCCTCTAGCTCTAATCTATGGCATGACCGCCTAGGTCACCCGGGAGGACATGTTCTAGATAGTTTACGTAGTTCTAAATTTCTTTCTTGTAATCGTATTGGTACTTTTGTTTGCAATTCATGTCAAATTTCCAAACACAAACGTTTACCATTTAATCTATCCACGTCTACTACTGTCTTACCATTTGACATTGTTCACCCAGATTTACGGACTTCACCCATTATTAGTAAAAGTGGATAAAAATATTACCTTGTTCTCATTGACGACATTATAAATTATACTTGGATCTATCCCTAAAATATAAATCGAAAACATTCTCTAAATTCACATAATTTCATTCTTTTGTTAAAACTCAATTTAATTGTAATATTAAATCTTTTTAGTGTGACATGGGTGGAGAATTTGATAACTTTCAATTCAAAAATTACTCCTCCACTCATGGTTTCCAATTCCGTTTCTCGTGTCCACAACAAAACGGGAAAGTGGAACGTATGAAATCATGCTTTGCTTGCTTACTCATGCCTCCATACCACCTGAATATTTGGTAGATGCCCTACATGTGGCGGTTTACCTCTACAACATTCTCCCCACCAAAATCCTTCATGACACCACCCCCCTCTAGCCGCCCTTTACCTACATAATCCTACGTACGACCACTTACGCATGTTTGCCTGCACCTGTTACCCAAATCAATTTGTCAGTGACCCCACAAACTCACCACCCGCTCTACCCATTGTGTCTTCCTCAGTTATCCTCCTAATTATCGAGGATATCGATGGCATGACTTATCCACTGGCAGATCATTCTCTCATGACATGTTACCTTTAATGAGACAACCTTTACCATTGCCACCAATCCTACTTCACCACCACCCGATTACTCTTTCCTCGACACCGATCCTTCACCACTCCTCTTTGACCGAACCTAATCGGCTAACCCCACCACCATATCCCCTTCGCCCTCCCACACTCAATCTTCTGCCCTACCATGACACCAACCACCCTTGGCCCCCTTTCCACCCGAACCATAACCAATGACCCCATCAGCCGACACCACCAAACCCTCACCGCCCTCAGCCCCAACCATCTCTCCACCCATAAACCCACCACCACCACCGCCACCTCGAACCTATCGGCCCACCCAACAACAACCCATGACCATTAGATTACGTGATGGTATCACCAAACCAAACATACCCTTAAACCTACACACCACATCTACTATGCCTAACCTATCTCCCATTCCCAAAACTACCACCTATCCCTTGCCGATCTAAACTAGCACCGGGCTACGACCGATGAACATAGTGCTTTAATAGATAATGATACATGGGAATTGTTACCACGCCCTCCCAACTCACGCATCATTAACTGCATTTGGCTGTTTAGACATAAATTTCATGCAGATGGCACCTTACAGCGCTACAAGGCTCGGTTAGTAGTTAATGGGAAATGACAACAGGTCGGAGTTGATTGTGATGAGACCTTTAGTCCTGTTGTCAAACCGAAAACAATTCGTACCGTGCTCGGCCTTGCCGTATCTAGATCATGGCCCATACACCAATTGGATGTTAAAAACGCATTCCTTCATGGTGACCTTCAAGAGAAGGTATACATGACTCAGCCCCTGGATTCATTGATAAAGCTAATTCTCATTATGTTTGCAGGTTAAAGCAGTTGATGTATGGCCTTAAACAGGCTCCCCAGGCTTGGTACCATCATTTTGCATCATACATTACACGATGCAGGTTTCATTGCACCAATTCAGATTCATCCCTATTTGTTTACAAAAAGGGGAATCAGATGGCTTATTTACTTTGCTCCTGATGATGATTTACTCAAAGATATCATTGCCTCTCTCTCCATTGAGTTTGTAATGACTGACCTCAGACGACTGCACCACTTTCTTGGAATAGAGGTTAAACACACCTCGCATGGGTTGTTTTTGACTCAAGAATCATACGCCATGGAAATTCTACACCAGGCCAACATGGCAAACTGCAAGCCCTCGTCCACACCTGTGATACAGACTCTAAATTAAGCGCCACATCTGGAGACCTTATGTATGATAACACACTATACAGAAGCTTAGCTGGGGCTCTTCAATACCTTACTTTCACCAGACCTGACATAGCATGTGCGGTACAATAGGTATGCCTCTTCATGCATGCACCTCGTGAGCCACATTTTCAGTACCTTAAACGCATTTTAAGATATCTTAAAGGTATCATATCTCACAGTCTCCCTATTACCCCTCCCAATCGACTAAACTAACGGCTTATTTTGATGCCGATTGGGGGATGCCCGGACTCAAGGAGATCTACCTCGGGCTACTGTGTTTTTATAAGAGACAATTTGGTCTCCTGGTCTTCCAAACGACTATTGAAAGTCTCCTGCTCCAGTGGATTAGTCACAAAGACTGACCCCCCTGTTTGTACCCTTACGGGTTAGCCAAGATCGCACGCTCAATCGCACACAGTTAAGTTAACAACTCATCAATGAGTTGTAATCATCCTTAAATTTTCTTGCAAGACTTTCATTCATCATTATGTTTCACTTTCCATTATCTTCAATCTTTCGCTTCTTTATGATAATACTTGTGTATAGCATTAACACACCACGTAAAGTCACGTAATAATACGTAATAAGAAACATTAATAACAGATCACAAACATGCATAACATGAACAAACATAAACCACCAAAGCATTCTAGAGATAAATCGTTAAATTCTATTTCCCAAGAGTTAAGAAAAATCCTAAGTCAAATTAGGCGCTTGAGCACTATGTAGGCACATGAAACTATGTAGGCGCATGAAACTATGTAGGCGCATGAAACTATGTAGGCGCATGAACATTATGTAGGCGCATGAACACTATGTAGGCGCATGAACACTATGTAGGCGCATGAACAGTTGGGCGCAAGGGCAATTTCAAGTGCATGGGCACTATGTTAGGCGCATGGGCAGTTCTAGACGCATGGACACTTAGGCGCATGGGCAGTAGGGTGCATGGACACTTAGGCGCATGGGCAGTTAGGCACATGGACACTTAGGCACATGGGCAGTTGGGCGTATGGGCAGTGGGCGCATGGACACTTAGGCACATGCGTAGTTAGCGTATGGGCAATTTTACCAGTCCTAACTTATACTTTCGGTCCCCATTAAGCATCCTAACATATTCCTAGCCGAATCAAGCATACTAAGTACTTAAAACAAGCATACAACAACATAATTTTGTCAAAACATTCATAAAAACACACCAACACGTAAAACGGGGGTAAACATATGGTTCCAACACACTGTAATTTGTAAATTGATAACTTATATGCATTTAAGCCCTAAAACAAGTTTAAAACAGAAAAGTGGGGGATCTAGAACTCACCTCTTACATCTTTCGAGTAAGACTTTTTCAAACCCGAGAGTGCTTGGAGTTCAAACACCTAAACACACCAAAAATACACAACCGAACACATATGACTCGGTCCAAAACCTGAAAATCCAGTTAAAACCGAACAAACACGAGAAACTCACCTTTAACCTGATTTTCTTCTTCTCTCTAAAAAGTGATGGAAACTCTGTTGTTCTCTTTCTAAAACTGAATCAGTTGGTGGAGCAGGGTAGTGGGCGACCATGCCTACTTTTTTAAACATCATAATAATAAGGTTTTCCTCTTGTACAAGTTTAACCCCTTAACATGGGTTATTTCACCTTTTAAACATCATAATAATAAAGTTTCTACATCGAATGGCTCATCAATACTTCTACTTCTAACAGGAAACTTAGCACAGAAGGCAGTAGAAATAAAACTCCTACTAGCACCAGAATCGAATAATACAGAGGCACAAGTTTGGTTTACTAGGAACATAGCTGACACGACATCAGGGTCTACTCTAGCCTCCTCCCGGGTTATCGTGAATGCTCTGGGTTTTGCTCTCTGCCCATCCTTCTTGTTCCCCTTCTTTGCCCCAGAACTTTTAGCCCTTGGCTTCTTGCAATCCCTACTCAGATGGCCATCTTCACCACAGTTATAACATCTTACCACCCCACACTCTTTTGCCATATGGCCGAGCTTCCCACATTTGAAGCAGAGATTCAGTCCCCACTTACACTCCCCTGTATGTTCATTCCTATAATTACTACACCAATTCATTCTCGTTCCTGATGTTAGTACCCTTTGATCATCCACTCTTGCCCTCTAGTTGTTTAGAGTGAAACCACCATGACCAACCGGTTCCCATTCTAGTTCCTATCATCATCTCCCTTCTTACTCA
Organism: Flaveria linearis; assembly: GCA_024085815.1. NCBI lineage: Eukaryota > Viridiplantae > Streptophyta > Magnoliopsida > Asterales > Asteraceae > Flaveria > Flaveria linearis. The sequence goes on from CM044004.1 coordinate 20,407,799, forward strand.
CCTCTACCACTGCCACCTCTCTCTCATCATACAACCTCCGTGCCATATCAACCAGTGATCTAAAAGTATTCGGTCGAGAGGCGATCATGTGCCTGCGGATATCTGCTGACAAACCCTGGATATACCTTTTGATCTTCCTTGATACCGGCATCACCCGATACGACACCAGCCTTGCCATCTCATTAAACTTAGTAGTATACTGGTGGTGTGTCATGGTTCCCGCCTCCAGTTGTAAGAACTCTCTCTCGATCCTGTCAAGTTCCTTATGAGGACAAAACTCTTAGATCACCATCTATTTTAGTTCACTCCAGCTTATCCTCCTAACAGTCTTGCTGCCCTCGGCCTGGATAATATTATCCCACCAACATAAAGTCGAGTCCACGAATGAGTGGGTAGCAAACTTCAACTTTTGATCCTCCTACAGTTGCTGATCTCCAACACAGCCTACATTTCTCTCATCCATCGGTGAGCAGCAGCAGCGTTACCATTACCATCAAAAGTTCGGGGTTTACATCTTTGAAATGCTCCATAGTTACAGCCCCGTGTTGTTTCTTGCACAGCTTCCTCCTCCTTCTCATCACTCGAGACAACTGTCTTAGCCTATGGTTACTGCCTTTCTCCGCTCTCGTCATTACTTCTCTCAACGGTTGTCTTCTTTCTTTCTTCTCATCCTCCCTCACAATCTAATCACTTCGGTCATCACAGATGGCTTGTCTGCATGACCTGATGAACCTCCTCAATTACCGACTCTTTCACTGAGGCCCTCAAGTTAGCACTCTCATCACCGCCTTCTAGGTGATGGATCTCGGGCTCTTCAGGTGCCGTTTTGGCAGCCTTAGCCTTGTTCCTCGTGACACGTGGCTCAGTACCACGTCCACCGTGACCTCCTCCTCACGAAGCCCTCGAAGATCGACCACCAGCCATCTTTTAAACACTATAAGATTTGAACGCCAACATGGTCATTCAAGGTAATAGCTCAGATTATGTCAAGTATAGCAAGTCTCTAATTACAGTGGCAAGTTATGATTAGCCACTTACTTTACTCTTTATTTTCCAAGCATTTCCTCTCCTGACTACATCAGTATTCAAATGTACTAAGAGCACATAAATAAAATAACACACGCACATAATACTGATTAACTTTAAGAAAATTACCTGATGGCACGTAGCTACTTGGGTTGGCATCCTTCCATTTGGTCCCATTTTCAGTTTAAGTTTAGATACCAACTTGTAAGGCCCCGTTCCCGGGAGCCTCATGGTTGGTCAATCACAGTCTTATTTATAATAAAACACAATAAATTTAATAAAAACATTGCAGGGGATTTATTTATCAAAAACCATTCATGCATTGATATTTGATGTTGACAAATAATACATCATTGTTTTAAAAGAGTTACAAAATAAAATTTAGTTGTATTACAAATAACAACATTATCATGCATGGAATGGATGTCAGTCTTTGCCCGTCAAGTAGCTTCACCCTCATGTCATCCTCAGCAACAAGTGCATAAAAAATATCAGCATTGCTGAGTGAATTCTATTTTTGTGAATAAAATACTTTTCTTTCATTTGAAACTTCTTTACTTTCATACATGGTCACTCATCATACATACATCAAGGTAATATCATTATTATCTTTCATTATCGCACGTATTCATTCGTTTCGCACTTTTCATTATCTATCACTTCTATCAAGATCCTGTCATAAGCTATGCCCCATCGTTAGGCACGAAGCCACCTCAGTCTTAGGGTTAAGCGACAAGGATCCCATTTCGCACGTATGGATCAGTCACAAAGATTGAACCCCCCTGTGTGTACCCTCATAGGTTAGTCAAGATCACATGCTATAGTGCATACAGTTGAGCGAAAAACTCATCAATGAGTTGTGATCCTCCTTAAATTTGTTTGCCAAACTTTCATTCATTTGTTATGTTCCACTTTTCATTATCTTTAATCCTTCACTTCTTTATGATAATACTTTACGTATAAGAGCATTAACATACCATGTAAAGTCATGAAATAATACATAATAAGGAACAGTGATAACAGACCACAAGCATAAATAACATGAACAAACGTAAACCACCAAAGCATTCTAGAGCTTAATCATTAATTGTTATTTCCCAAGATTTTAGAAAAATCCTAAGTCAAATTAGGCGCATGAGCACCATGCAGATTCATGAACGCTATGTAGGCACATGAACACTATGTAGGTGCTTGAACAATTTGGCGCATGGGCAATTTCAGGCGCATGGGTAGTTCTAGGCGCATGGGCACTATGTTAGGCGAATGGACAATGGGCGCATGGGCATTTAGGCACATAGGCAGTGGGGGCATGGGCACTTAGGCCCATGGGCACTTAGGTTCATGGTCTATTTAGGCACATGGGTTATTTAGGTGCATGGGCTATTTAGGCGCATGGGCAGTGAACGCATGGGCACTTAGGCACATGGACACTTAGGCTCATGGGCAGTTTACCAGTTCTAGTTTATACTAATTTCAGTCCTTATTCAGTATCCTAATGTATTCTTAACCCAAATATAGCATATTAAGCACTTAGAACAAGCATACAACTACACACTTAGTCAAAACATTCACAAACACACACACCCACATGTAAAACAGAGATAATCATGTTGTAAAATAATAGTGTATATGCATTTCATCCCCAATACAAGTTCTAAATAGAAAAGTGAGGATCTAGAACTCACCTCTGATGCTTTCGAGTAAGACTTCTTCAAACTCAAGAGAACTTGGAGTTCAAACACCTAAACACACCAAGAACACACAATCGAGCACATAAGGCTCGGTCCAAAGCTAACAATTCAGTTGAAACCGAGCAAAACAAACAAAAAACTCACCTTTCAGCCGATCTTCTTCTCTCTAAAAACCGATGGAACTCTGTTGTTCTCTCTCTAAAAGAACCGAATCAGTTGGTGGAGAAGGGTAGTGGGCGTCCATACCGCCTTTTTAAACATCATAATAATAAAGTTTGCCTCTTGCACAACTTTAACCCCTTAACTTGGGTTATTTCAATTTTCTTTTTTTTATACTTCTCTTTTTTTTTTCTTTTGTAAATTTCCTGGTGTTACACAGGGAGAGATACTCGGTCAAATGAACCCTTTGTTCAACAACTCTTGCAACTGAACCATCAGTTCCTTCATCTCAGATGGAGCCAAACGATACGGTGCCTTGGCCATAGGTTGAGCACCAGGTATTAAGTCGATCTGGAACTCGATCTCGCGGTCCAGTGGCACACCTGCTAAATCTTCTGGGAACACGTCTGGAAAGTCACACACAACTGGTACGTCGGACAATTGTGGTACTCACGCGTCCACATCCTTTACGTAAGCCAGGTAGGCACTACATCCACGTTTCATACACTTCTCTTCCACCACCATCTATATCACCTTCGGAACCATAGTAACTCGATCACCATAGATCGTTACCGAACTCCCATCGTGCGTGGTCAATTAAATCATCTACTTGCGACACATGACATTTGCCTCGTAGGCTACTAGCCAATCCATCCCTAGGACTACATAAAATCCACCTAAGATCATCACAAACAATCTAGCAGGAAACTTATGAACTTCTAATTCTATGTCACAACCCTCTATCAGATCAGAAATCCTGGTAGACTTACCAATGGAAGTTTCTACCTCGAAGGGCTCATCAATACTTCTACTTCTAACAAGTAACGTAGCATAGAAGACAGCAGAAATAAAACTCCTACTAGCATCAGAATCAAATAATACAGAGACATAAGTTTGGTTTACTAGGAACGTACCTAACACGACATCAGGGTCTACTCTGGCCTCCTCCCGGGTCATCGTGAATGCTCTGGTTTTTTCTCTTTGCCCATCCTTCTCGTTCCCCTTCTCTACTCCAGAACTTTTAGCCCTCGGCTTCTTGCAATCCCTACTCAGATGGCCCTCTTCACCATAGTTATAACATCTTACCATCCTACACTCTCTTGCCATATGTCAGGGCTTCCTAAACTTGAAGCAGAGGTTCAGTTCCCACTTACACTCCTCTGTATGTTCGTCCCGCACTTACCTCATCTCTTCATTCCCGTACCTGATGTTACTACCCTTCAATCATCCACCCTTGCCCTCTAGTTATTTGGAGTGAAACCACCACGACCAAACGACTTCCCATTCCAGTTCCTGTCACCACAACCCTTCTTACTCACTGCTACCACTGCCACCTCCCTCTTAACATACAACCTCCCTACCAGATCAACCACTGATTTAAAAGTACTCGGTCAGCCGGTGATCATGTGCCTGTGGATATCCGCCAGCAAACCCTGGATATACCTCTTGATCTTCCTTGACACCAGTGTCACCTGATCCTGCACCAGCCTTGCCATCTCATTGAACTTAGTAGTATACTGCTAGGGTTTCATGGTTCCCGCTTCTAGCTGTAAGAACACTCTTTCAATCTTTCAAGTTCCTTATGAGGACAACACTCATCGATCACCATCTTTTTCAGCCAGTCCACCTCGTCCTCCCAACATTCTTGCTGCCCTCGGCCTGGATAATTTTGTTCCACTAACATAAAGTTGAGTCTACGAATGAGTGGGTAGCAAACATCACCTTTTGAACCTCCCTACATTTGTTGATCTCCAACACAATCTCCATTTCTCTCACCCATTGGTGAGCAGCAGCAGCGTTACCATTACCATCAAAAGTTGGGGTCTATATCTTTGAAATGCTCCATAGTTACAGCCCCATGTTATTTCCTGCATATCTTCTTCCTCCTCCGCATCACTCGAGACAACCGTCTCAGCCTCCGGTTGCTCCCCTCGCATCTCTCGTCATTCTCTCTCTTAGTGGTCTTTTTCTTTTTCTTCTTTTCCTTCTTCTCATCCCCCCTCACAGCAATAATCACTTCGGTCACCACAGATGGCAGAATCATCTGCATGACCTGATGAATCTTCTCAACTACTGCCTCCTTCACTGAGGCCCTTAAGTTATCACTTCCTAGTGATAGATCTCGGGCTCTTCAGCTGCTATTTTGGCAGCTTCAGCCCTGTTCCTCGTGACACGCAGCTTAGTACCATGTCCATCACGACCTCCACCTCATGTCTCCCTTGAAGATCTACCACCAGCCATCCCTAAATGCTATAAGATTCAGACACCAACACAGTCATTCAAGGTAATAACTTAGATTATGTAAAGTGTAGTAAGTCCCTAATTATAGTGGCTAGTTGTGATTAGCCGTTTACTTTACTCTTCATTCCCCAAGCATTTCCTATCCTGACTATATCAGTATCTAAATCTACTAAGAGCACATAAATCAAATAACAAACGCATATAATACAAGTTAACTTTAAAAAAAATTACCTGATGACACGTACTTACTTGGGTTGGCATCCTTCCATTTGGTCCTATTTTCTGTTTAAGTTTAGGTTTTAAAATAATTTACTCATTTCTCTTAAACTTTGGCTCTGATACCAACTTGTAAGGCCTCGTTCCCAGTACCCACAGTTGGTCAATCACACCCTTATTTATAATAAGACAATAAATTTCATACAAACATCATAAAGGATTAATTTATCAAAAACCATTCATGTATTAATATTTGATGTTGACAAATAATACATCATTGTTTTAAAAGAGTTACAAAATAATATTCAGTTGTATTACAAAACAAAAACATTATCATGCATAAAATGGATGTCAGTCTTTGCCCGCCAAGTAGCTTCACCCTCGTGCCATCCTCAACATCAAGTTACCTGCCAACTGAATATGCATAAAATAAATCAGTGTTGCTGAGTGAGTTCTAGTTTTATTAATTAAAATACTTTTCTTTCATTGAAACATTTCTTTTTACTTTCATGCATGGTCATTCATCGCACATACATCAAGGTAATATCATTATTATCTTCCATTATCGTACATATTTGTCCGTTTTGCACTTTTTTATTATCTTTCACTTCTATCTAGATCCTCTCATAAGCTATGCCCCATCGTTAGGCACGAATCTACCTCAATCTTAGGGTTAAGAGACAATGATCCCGTTTCACACATATGGATCCGTCACAAAGACTGACCCCTGTGTGTATCCTCATGGGTTAGCCAAGATCGCATGCTACATTGCACACAGTTGAGCTCACAACTTATCAATAAGCTGAGATCCGCCTAAAATTTGCTTGAAAGACTTTCATTCATTCGTTATGTTCCACTTTCCATTATCTTTAATCTTTCACTTCTTTATGATAATACTTGTGTATAATAGCATTAACACACCACGTAAGTCATATAATAAACATAATAAGGAACATTAATAACAGACAAAAAAACATGCATAAAATGAACAAACATAAACCACCAAAGCATTCCATAGCTAAATCATTAATTTCTATTTCCTAAGATTTCAGAAAAATCCTAAGTCAAACTAGGCACATGAGCACTATGCAGGCGCATAAACGCTATGTAGGCACATGAACACTATGTAGCCGTATGAACACTATGTAGGCACATAAACACTATGTGGCGCATGAACACTATGTAGGCACATGAACACTTTGTAGGCTCATGAATAGTTGGACACATAGGCAATTTCAGGCGCATGGGCACTATGTTAGGCGCATGTGCAGTTCTAGGCGCATGGACACTTAGGCGCATGGGCAGTAGGGCGCATGGACACTTAGGCGCATGGGAAGTCCAGCGCATGGACACTTAGGCACATGGGTAGTTGGGCGCATGGGCACTGGACGCATGGGCAGCGGGCGCATGGGCACTTGGGCGCATGGGCACTTAGGCGCATGGGCACTTGGGCGCATGGGCACTTGGGCGCATGGGCAATTGGGCACATGGGCAGTGGGTGCATGGGTACTTGGGCACATGGGCAGTGGGCGCATGGACACTTAGGCGCATGGGTAATTGGGCGTATGGGGAATTTTACCAGTCCTAACTTATAGTAATTTGGTCACCATTCAGCATCCTAGCATATTATTAGCTATATTTAGCATACTAATCACTTAGAACAAGCATACAACTACATAATTCGGTTAAACACATTCACAAACACATACCCACATGTAAAAACATGGGTAAACATATGGTTCCAACATACTATAATTTGTAAATTGATAATTTATATGCATTTTAGCCCCAAAACAAGTTTAAAACATAAAAGTGGGGGATCTAGAACTCACCTCTTACAGCTACCGAGTAAGACTTCTTTAAACACAAGAGCGCTTGGAGTTCAAACGCCTAAACACACCAAAAACACACAACCGAACACATATGACTCGGTCCAAAAGCTTAAAATCTAGTTAGAACCAAACAAAACACACGAAAAACTCACTTTCAACCCGATTTTCTTCTTCTTCTCTCTAAAAACCGATGGAAAGTTTGTTGTTCTCTCTGTAAAACCGAATCAGTTGGTGGAGCAAGGTAGTGGGCGGCCATGCCCATATTTTTAAACATCATATTAATAAAGATTACCTCATGCATGACTTTAACCCCTTAACTTGGGTTATTTCACCTTTCTTTCTTTATACTACTCTTTTCTTTTCTTTTGTAAGTTTCCGGGTGTTACAGTGCCGAAGCAGAATACCGCGGCATTTCTAATACTACAGCAGAGTTGGCCTGGCTTCGCAACCTTATGGTTGAGCTTTATCCTCCTATTTGTGATGCCAGAATTATATTTTATGATAATGTCTCAGCCGTATACTTATCTCATAACCTAGTTCAACATCAGCACATCAAACATGTTGAGATAGACATACATTTTGTTCGCGAGAAAGTGCGCCTTGGTTCTATTCGTGTCTTACATATCCATGCTGACTATCAATATGCGGACATATTCACGAAGGTTTTACCGCGGGTCTTATTTAATCATTTGAAGACCAGTCTTAACATTCAACCGGTTGACGTTCAGACTACTAGGCGGTATTAGATAATTATATATTTGTATTTATTTGTATTTGAGATATGGTCTATTTTTGTATTTATCCTTTTCTTATTATGTGTACAGTTTGTTAAAATCTTGTATTATATATAGTTGGTTAATCTTCAATGGAAATCAAGGATTCTTGAAACCTTTCATATGTTGGTACTTGATCGTTTAATCGATTTAGTTTTATATATTTTTAGTGGTATTAAATTGACTAGTTGACTAATATGATTATAATATCCATTAAACAATGCAATAGGTATGGAGCGCATGCTTGTTTTAAGTTTATTTTGATCTTTGATATTAGAGCCTTCTTAAAGGCAAAACCCCTATGGAATGGAAATTCCAAGGGGGGAACACTTCCTTGATGGGGGTCTGAGGTAGCGCCCTTGGTAGCATGGTCCAAGGGGCGGTTGCCTCTGGTGGGCTCTAATAGACAAAAAAACACATCAAAATTTGATTTTTCTTGAAGTGCTTATCTTTAAACATGAAAACTATCTTCGGCGGTTGGCTCCATCCTTGCAAGAAACACAAAATCTTGTACTTTTTGTCTACAATTCGTCTTCTGGTGCAAGAAACTCATGTGAAATCAAACATCGATCTTAACATCTGAGCTTTATCGAATGAATGTTTTGATTAAACCCCAAATAGTTTAAATCCGAAAATGTTTCGCACATCTCGGATTGTCCAAGTTTTTATCACAAAATAAGATTCCTTTACATTTAGTTTCCGGAGAAGCTCTCCCCCAGGCCGGCTCAATTATTTTGGGGGTCCCAAGCGTAGTACAAATATGAGGCCCTTATTCAAAAAAATTAGGTTCATAATTAAAAATGAGTGTATTTTTTAATATATTTAATAATTTGCTAGAGTTTCATATGTTTCGGAACTTTGTATTAGGTTGAGTTTGTTAATCAAAATTAGCTAAAGTTTTATACAAACTGTAATTCTTAGATATATTTTGAGTAGCTAGAATTATCTAATTCCTATGACGTGTATCATTTGTGTAACAAAATTTAAATAATACTAAAATAATTAAAATCTAAAGCAAACATTATAACATGAATAGAACACTTACCTGTTGCTAGTTCTTATCGGAATTCAAAGAGGAGTTCTATTTTGGAGTTATTTTCTTCGGAAGCTTACTCTTTATCATGAAAGTCTTGAGGGGATTATTGTATTCAAATAAACATGTAGAATTAATATAATGTCATTTTACTCAAACATTTTCAAATTGCAACTCATTCCAAAATCAAGAATATAGCATAAAATTTTAAGCACTCCTTTGAGAAAATAGCAACTAAACATAAGGATAAGAACATGAAAGTTCTAAAAAACAACATTAATAAATGAAAAACCAATAACTAAGTCTAGACTTGATGATTAAAACTTGTAAATTCAAGAAAAACAAGAAGATAATAAAACCAAATTTAAAATTGGTGCTGCTAACCGTATTCATTGATTATCTCAGACTGCAACAATACCACAATAAAGGTAGTTAAGTACTAGTTAGAAACTTATATCCATATCATGTAGTTAATAAAGTTGTTAGATTTCCATTAAAGAGTATAAAATCTATCCTCCTAGACATTTCATCTAACTGATTTAGAACTTTTGACGAGACTTGTTACATGTAGTAAGGAGGCAAGATTGCAAAATGAAAAATCAATCACCTTTAGGAGCTGATTGTAGTAGATTCAACCATTTTGTAGAGCACATTATAGTAGAAATCGAATACTGCACTAAAAAATCACTCATAGTAGACCAAAAGACAACAGTCCAGGCTAAAATACACAGTTAGCTCTAACAGTTTATATTTATAATCCGGAGTACAAGAAATGATTCCATTGTCATATATCAAGAAGATATTAGATTGATTCTCATGATGATTTGTTCTCTCGATCGTTTGATTTTCCCTCTAAACTGTTAAGCGATGTTTGTCCCTTATTTCATTTAAGAATGGGCCTTTTGTAGGATTTTGTGTGTAATCTGATTTTTTACAATAGTCCAATTGAAATTTTAAAGAAAAATTGAGGGCCTTTTTTTGAGGGCCCTGACTTCACCAGTTCTATTGATGGTCTATCCTATATATGTGTGGATAAAATCAATGTGTGGTACAATCAAGAAAGAATGCTATAAACATGATTTTATTTGCTTTTGTTTTTTTTATAAAGTATACAGAGAGTCGGATATGAATATGTTACAAATATTAATTGAAACTCATTTCAAGTTTTCTAATGCTATTGAATAATTGGAGTTTTGAATGTAAGCTTTTGGGTTGTGTATTTAAATATAAGATTTTCGGTTGTATATTTTTATATAAAAGTTTTTCTAAAACATCAAACTTTCTTAAAAATATAAAATATTAATAAATTGGTGTTTTCAAAACATAAAATTTCCATAAACCAAAAAGAATTAAAATTTAGAGTTATAATAAGAAATTTTTTAAAAATGATATAATAATAAACGATTTACTTGAAACAAAATGTTTATTATTTTGGATAAAACAAAAAGTTTAAAAATAAAAGTTTAAGAGGTTGATATATATATATATATAGATATATATAGATATATATATATATATATATATATATATATATATATATATATATAGGGGAGGAATCAAATGAAAACCATGTTTATAATTGAAAACCGTGAAAACCACCACTATCCAATTACATAATTTATGATTGATTTAATTTTTTAATTGTTTAAATTTTATTTGAGTGAACTTTAACCTTACTTTTTAGGTCATTATTTATTTTTTAAATTAAACTCCAAGGTTGACGATGATAACAAATCGAGTTACGTATACGTAACTTGTATGAGTTAGATGTACATAAGTCTTAGTTGTACACTTGTTAACACGTACTTACATATACATAACCATTACATATATGTAACTTTTAGTTATACACTTTGTAATACGTATTTACATATATGTAACCTCTAGTTTTAATGTTTTTCAATTATAACACGGTTTTCAAAGGATCCCTCCCCTATATATATATATATATATATATATATATATATATATATATATATATATATATATCTATATATATATATATATATATATATATATATCTATATCTATATATATATATATATATATAGGGCAAGGATCAAATGTTAACCCTCTATTATCGCGATAACCGTGTTAACTTTGGAAGGTCAATCAAAATTATTTTTTTTTTGTGGAATAGTATCATTATAAATCTACAACGTTATGTTTTTTATGAATATGTGTAAACTCAAAAGCGTAAAAAAGTTACGACAAGTGTAAGTTACACTTACATCACTAAATATTTACTAATGATAGTGTAACTTACACTAGTGTAAACTTTTTTACGCTTATGAATTTACACATATACATTAAAGAATATATTTTTGTGTATGTGTAATGATGTTATTCTAACAAAAAAAGAATAATGATTTTGATTGATCTTCAAAAGTTAACACGGTTATCGCAATAATAGAGAGTACGTAGGTACGTAGGTACGTAGGTACGTAGGTACGTACGTACGTACGTACGTATGTATGTATGTATGCATGTACGTAAGGCCCCATTCCCGGGCACCTCACATGTAACACCCCGAAAAGTCAAAACGAGTCATTAAGGATAAGTGGGCCTAACTAATGGAGATTTAATAAAGGAAGGAAAAAAGGGTTTTGGGCTAAGTGGGGTTCATGGGCAAGATTAAGGCCTATAACCAGCCCTTAACCTGCCCAAGACACCACCATCTTCTCCATTTGTGCCCTAGCAACAAAAATTTCGTAGAGAGAGAAAGTAGAGAGAGAGAAAGTGCACGAAACTCAAGATTTGGGGCTTCTAAGGTCAAGGAATTGGAGATCTGGGCGTTTGGGCATCAAACCTCAAGGAAAGGTGCAACAAACAAGGTAAGAATCGACCCCTAAATCCTTCTGTAGATCAAACCCGGATTTTAGGGTTTTGGGTTTTTGAAAAGTTGCAAAGAATCGCATAAAGGTCACATTTTTACGTATGAAAACGTGTAAAAGCTTAGACTTGGTTTCATGGAAGTTAAACCAAGGATTTGGACGTAAAAAGTTAAGATTTTAGGTTAAAAACGGGCTGGTTCTTAGTTTTTATTCATCCAGCGAAACTGGGCCCCGATCCAGCGAAACTGTGAGTTAATCCAGCGAAACTGTGCACTCATTCAGCGAGACTAGGAGAAATTCCAGCGAAGCTACAGTTTCGCACGGGCGAAACTACAGTTTCGCCCGGGCGAAACTACAGTTTCGCCGGGAATCTCGCTAAGACCCAGACTGACCCATAGACTTCACGAAAGTAGGAAATTCCAACGAAAGTTGGGCGCTCAAGGCAGCGAATCTGTCTAGCGAAACTAGCAGAAGTGCTGCCCAGCGAAACTGCTGGCGAAACTGCAGTTTCGCTGCAGCGAAACTGTGGGCGAAACTATGAAGAAAATGACGTTTTTGTGTATTAACTTTCGTGCAGCTAGAGTGTTTGGACTATAGCTTAAGTAACTTAGGATTGAAGTTATTTGCTAAGTTCAGGTGAGTTCTAGACCCCTTTATTTAAACGTTTTTCCATGTTTTTTGGGGCTATTATGCATAATAAACATAAGGTTTTCAAGGTAAGGATTTCAAGGTGTTTTAACAAGAAAATACATTTTTCTAAAGTAAAATGTGACATTTAAATAGCTCAAAATAATTTTCGGGCGCGCTGACCTGGCAGCCCGGCCCCAGCCATGGGCGTTGCCCCTTGGACCCCACTAGGGGCTACTGCCCCTAGGACCCCGCTGTCAGGGGCTGCCGCCCCCGAACCCCCGCTGTCCCGCGGAGGGTCGGTTACGTGTTATGATGACTAGTACTTGGTATGTGGTGTACTTAATAAGCTAAGTATTATATATATATTAAGTGAAATATAATACTAATGAGAAGTGGAACTTAACGAATGTTACCCCCGGGCCCGTTTGATGATGAAAAGTCTTGCAAGCACTATGATAGACTTCACTTATGTGAATCTGATGTATGACGATGGATCCGTATTCATGAGCAAGCTATGTGCCTAGCGGTGTGGATCAACTGTCGGGGGAAGCTACCGTGAAGATGTGTACCGACGGGGATCGATCAACCGTCGGGGGTAGCGACCATGGATAACGTGTACCGACGGGGATTGACATTCGTTGTCAATCAACATGGAGATCTTGCTTTATGCAATCTCGCTTATGATGAAGTGAAAACATAATGAAAGAATGAAAGATAATGAACGTGTTTAATATGATACAAGTAATGTTTTGAAGTATGATGTATGCGTGTTCATTATAGGGAGGATAAAAGCTTATATTTTGTTATTTATATAAAACTAGAACTCACTCAGCATAGCTGACTTTTTATGCATAATAGTGGACAGGTAAGCGCTGATGCTGAGGATGGCACCACGAAGCTACTTGGGGAGATATGGATGGCATTCCTGTTAATGAAGTCTTTATTGTAATTAATGAACAAGGAATATGTCTTGTTTACATTTAAAGGACAAATGTATGAGTACAATGGGGTTTTTAAGTTTAAATGAATGTTTAATTATTTTCCACGGCAATGTTTTGTTATTAAACTGATTTTATGCTATGAATTGCCAACTGTGAGGTTTCCCGGGAACGGGGCCTTACATCACAGTTGGTCATTCATTGCATCATAGATACATATTAATATACATTTCATTAAATACACAGCGGAATCACGTTAGCAACAGCCATTCTCAATTATTAGAAGATATTGTTGTTAAGCAATACAATAATGTTCAAGTTACCAAAAGACTGTTTAATTGCATTACAAAACAATAATATCATATCATAGGAATGGATGTCAGTCTTTTCCCTGCCGAGTAGCTTCACCCTCGTGCCATTCTCAGCAACAATTACCTGCCAACTGAAAATATATAAAAGTCAGCGTTGCTGAGTAAGAACTAGTTTTAAAAGTATTAAAATACCTGGTGTAATGTATATATATGAAAATACTCTTTTTGTAAAAATACATCTCTTACTCTTGTATGTGAGTACGCATTAACTATACAACAAGGTAATGCTTTCTTTCTTTAATGTATGCCTTGTTTATTTTGTACTCTTTTAACTTTATCTTTCACTGTCTATGTGGACCAATGAGCAATACCCTAAACTATATGTGTTGGGAAACTGGTACTGGGCCTCTCTAGTCTATACTCTGATCACTGTACACAAGGCTGGCCTAGTCACCTAGGGCATGCTACAAAGTTCCGCCAATCTTAATTGATTTGCCCCGTGAGCACTATTAGGGTAGCTAACCCGCATCACAGTTGAGCTAACAACAACATGGTCGTGCACCTCCTATGACTTGTTAACATTTTAATTAAGTTCCACTTCTCTTTATCATTACTCTTTCACTTTGTTAAAGATAATACTTGCATTTATGATCATAGGCACACCACATAAGTCACACAATAATAATCACTATGACCATAGGAACAACTTGTAATAATACAAATATAATAGCAATTAAAAACCCTAAGTCAACTTTGGGTAAAACTCTAATGATTCTGTTTTACTCAAAATTTCAGAAAATATTCTAAGTGTCCTAGACGCATGAGCACTATGCAGGCACATGAGGCCTGTTTAGGGCGCATGGGCACCATTTAGGTGGTTTAACACTTGGGCATTTGGGACATCTCAGACGCATGGGCACTATTTGGACATTTCATAACTTAGACGTTTGGGCCATCTCAGACGCATGGGCACTATTTGGACGTTTGGTCCACACTTAGGCGTCTGAGTCAAAAACCTTAGACGCATGGGCTACTGTTCAGACGCATGGGCTTACACTTGGATTTTCTAAGGAAATTTCCAGACGGTTGGGGCACTGTTTAGGCGGTCAGGCCCTGTTTAGACGTTTGGGCTGACTTAAAACTTTCTAAGGCAAATTTTAGGCGATTAGGGTACTATTCAAACGGTTGGGCAACCTGTTTAGCATATTGTTAACATATTATCAATCCCAATCATTTTTCTTACATATTCTAGGCTTAATAACACTATTCTAAGTATAACTAACACCTAACAACCATAAGAACATTATCATATGTTAGTGCTCTAGAAAGATTAACATTTAGTCTTAATGTGTCTTTTATAATTTTAGCATGGTATAGGGACTAGTATTGTAAATAGATAGTCTCTAGGGACTAGTATATATAGCTTAGGCTAGAGTAGAAGTAGACGTAAGATTTTGTATGTACTGCTTTCTTACTCTTGTAACTGCCTTTGCTATATCAATGAACTTGTGAATTTTGTTGATATTTGCTTGATTAGATGACAATTGTTTGTGTTTTCTTTGAATTGTTTACATAATTCATTACAGATTGATACATTTGATCCTATCAAATGGTATCAGAGCTTTCGGTTGAGTGATTTTGGAGCTTCTGTCAAACTTAGAACTTCAAAAAACTCTCTGAAATCTGTAATTGATTGACAATTCGAGTGAAACTTTGTGAATTAAAGTTGTGTTTCATCACTAGAAACATGATTTGAATCACAAATAGCAGTATAATTCATCAAATTTGAGTGCATCAGTGAAAAAGTTGTTCGAAAAAGTTCATTGTTTTTCGAACTGAAATTCACAAAATTGATTGAATTCTTGTTGATGATTACTGAAATTGATGCTAGGAGATTGTTTTTCGGCATTATATTGAACTAATTGGAAAGTTTCAACTCAATTCATCAAAAATTGAAGGATTTCATGATTTCAGAGTTCGTTATATTCATATGAACATGATGAATGTGGCGCATTAGGGTAAAAAATCACTGAAAATTGCCTAAGTGTTCAGGCGCTTGAACACTGTTTAGGCGTTTTTCAACTGTGAAGGCGTTTTTAACCTAGGCGTTTTACTACTGTTTGGAAGTTTTAATACTGTTGAGCAGTTCACTTGGGCGTTTTGAAAAGCTTTTCTAAGGCAATCCCTTAGACTTGTGTCAACTATTGGGGCGTTTCATCACTGTCGAGGCATTTCATAACTGTTGAGGTGTATCATCACTATTGAGGCATTTCACAACTGTTCAGACGCATCTCCCCTGATACTTAGACAGTTTTCATTAAACATTGAAAAAATCCAAAAAATATTTTTAACTTTTTTCTTAATTCAAAAACTTAGAAAATTAACAAAAATATAAGAATGGTGAAATCAGAAGATTCTGAAAATAGAGTTCCAAAACTTAAAAATAGAGCTGATTTCAAAAACTGGTCTCTTAGGTTAAAGCATCATTTGAATTCCATAGACACTGATTTATGAAAATAAATTGAAAAAGGACCTTATATTCCTGTGACTACTGATGGTCCAGATAGAGGTTTTGTGTATACAAAAGATACACAAGAACCTTATCCTGAAGACAATCTACATGGAGATTATCTAAAGAAGGTGAAAAATGATATCAAGGCTTACTCTCTCATGTGCAAAGGGTTACCATTGGAAGTTCTTGCAAGGCTTGAAAATTATCAAACTGGATATACAATGTACAAGGCCTTGAAAGTTATATTTGAAGGAGGGAAGGAAATTCAAGATCTTAAAAAACAAAAACTGAAAAGGCAACATGAACTATTTGAGCATATATCAGGAGAGACAATTAATTAGATGATGAATAGGTTTGTGCAACTTACAACAGAAATGTCTACTTTAGGAATCAAGAATGATCTTGAAGATCTAAATAACAAACTTCTGAATGCACTACCATCATCCTGGAAACAGACTGTTACTTTGTTGAAACATACTGAAAAGTTTCCAATGGATCTTGATCTTCTCATAGCAAAGATTGAATCAGTAGAGATTGATGAGAGTTCAAGAAACAATGACAGACATGCATCAACATCACAATATAAGTATGTTGCTTCTCAGCAAATACAGTAGAGAATGCATTTCTTGTTAAAGATCAGACAACTCCTGTAGATGAAGGTGATTTGTTTGTAGGAGCAGGATTCTTCACTAGTACACCTGCTTATTCTACTCAACCACAACCACAGTCTCCTTCTGAAGCTCAAATGTCTAAATCTCAAACTCAAGCTGAAATTCCATCCTCAAACTCTGCCAATCCTAGCAAAGTAAAAGATGTCTTTAATATTCTTTTACAGGATGAAGAGTCAAAATCTACATTTACAGCTTTCATGGCAAGTTTTCAAGCTTACCAAGGCAGTCATCTGACTCAAGTTGAGTTAGTTCTACAAGATTTGTTTGAGATGGATCCTGATGATGTAGAAGAAATGGATCTCAACTGGAAAATGGTCATGATAGCATACAGGACTCAAAAGCACTCATATGCTAATAGAAATTACAAACCCAGTGCAAACAAAACTGTTGGGTTTGATAAATCCAAATCAAGGTGCTTTAATTGTAATAGCTATGGTCATTTTTCTAGAGAGTGTAAAGCTCCAAGAAATCAAGGAGGAAATGGTCAAGGTAGCTCAAACAGTAAGAAATATCAGCAACAGACTAACAAGACATTTCAAAAGTCTTACCAAAGCCTACCTATGCCAGAACCTAAAGAAGAGAAGACTAGTGAGGAACCAAAGAAGGCACTGGTTGTAAGCATCAAAGATGGTTATGATTGGAGTGCCTATACAGAACAGTTTACTGCTGATCTCACTTCTAGTCTGGCTCTAGTTGCTGAACTTAATGATGAGGACTGGTCTGAAGATAAGGATCCTAAGAAAGATGATGAATCAGATCAAGAGGAGGATTATGACTGGAGTGACAAATCAGATCCAAAAGATAGCACTAAAGAAGTTGCTCTAATGGCTCCATCTGAACAACCAAAGGTTGTTAACTCATCTTCTGACACTGAATCTTCTAATTCCTATCCAGAAATACCAGTGGAGGTAAGAGAAAAAATGTGCACTAAAGCATGTTTTGAACAGGTTGAACATTATAGAACATACTCCTTCAAAATATGTGATAAACTCAAACAAGAGGAATTAAAGCACAACAAGCTAAAAACAGATCATAAGATTGCTGATGATAAGATCATATCTCTTCAAGCTTCTTGGAACAAAACACTTAAAGAACTTGAACGGTTAAGAAACAACTTGAAGAGATGACCAAAACTCTTGAACAAGAAAAATTGGCACATGCAGCAACTCAAATTGATTTGGCCAAAGTTAAAAGCTCAAAGAAGATTGTTGAGCAACTGGTGAATGGAAGGAAAGATAAAGATAAAACAGGATTACGTTTTACTCATGAACCTATGTCTGAATCAATCTCAAACACATTACCTGAAAATTTTAACACTCATTATCATTCACCAGAAAATAAAGCTAAACTTAAAGAATATCAAGATCAAAAGAACTTCACAAAGATAAACGTTGAAATTTATGAAGAAACATATTTAGAAAAGATAAAGCATGGTCATCCAATTAAAGTCAAACCTTATGAACCTCAACAAATGCATAAAAAGCTATTTGTACCAAAATGTGAAAGTGTTATTGAACAAAATGAACAAACGATTGAAAAATCTACTGATGACAATAACAAAATGAAAGGAAAATGTGAAGAAATTAAATCAGATAATACTTTGTGTGATGATTCAAGTTCAAATGAATTGAATGAAAATGAAAATTGTCAAAAAGAATCTTCTCAAGATTCAATTAAAATTCAAAGCAACAAAACATCATCAAGATTAAGAAATCAAAGAAGAAGAAAGGCTGCTAAAGCTAAGAAAATTGGTTTGATCAATCAATCAAAGAAAAAACATTCAAATTAAACCAGTGAAGTTTGTGTCAGCAGGAACTTTTGACATGAACACAATCACAGAAATGACATCTAAACCTAAGAGCAAATCTAACTCTGATCTGAAAACAAGTTCAGGTCCTAAGACTTCCGCTGTGCATAAAAGATTTGTATCTAAGGAGTAAAAGAATTGTGAACAAGTTCAAAAGATAAAGCCTAAGAATCAAATGACCAAATTCACACCAAAGAAACAACAAATTAATCTGCCTAATCCTAAATTTAAACAAGAATCAAATGTTTCTTCCACTTCAAGGGTTAACAAAATGTTGTTTAATCACTCTAAAAAATATTGTGATATCTGTGATATGTATAATCATGACATTTCAGATTGTTATTTCAACAAGTATTGCCATATATGTGATATGACAAATCACACAACTGCTGATTGTTACTTTAACAAATACTGTGCATTGTGTGATGAAAGAAATCATAATACAAATGATTGCTACTTTAGAAAGAACTCATCAAGGAAGGATTTTAGTAATCAAGGATTTGTAAACCCACAATTTAAAAGAAATCATAATATTGGGTTCAAATATTCACAACAACAACAACCTTCCTTGGGTCTGAGATATTTCAAAAGAAACAATTATGATTATGATAATCAATATTTTGTCAAATCACTGCAATACAATCAAGGGAAGTTTATTCCACGATCTGTGAGAATAAAAAATGAAACATTCTCAAATGCTTCATTTAATGGTTCAAGATTTCTTGATGATGATCTTGAAAACAGATATAATGCTTTGAAATCAAAACAACAAAGAGATAATCAACATGTTTCTCAAAGAGGATCTGATAATGCTAAATATCAAAAGAAACCTAATGTAAACAAACTTCATTTCAAACAGTTTACAATCATTGATAAGTTTGGAAAGCCCAAGACCATATCGGCTTGGGTTACTAACTCTTCTTAAACTGTTTTTGAATGCAGGTACGCCCTCGGAGACCAATAAACTCATGGTATGTTGACAGTGGGTGTAGCCGGCATATGACAGGCAATCAAGCCTTGTTGCAAGATTTTAAGTTAAAAGATGGAACACACGTTGCTTTTGGAGGTGATGAAGGTGGAAAGATAACAGGAGAAGGAACAGTGTCAAATGGGATTATCAGTTTTGATAAAGTCAACTACTATTCACAGTTGAACTTTAGTCTATTAAGTGTTTCCCAAATTTATGACAAATCTTATTCTGTTCTTTTTGATGATTCTCACTATTATGTCTTGAAACCAGGTTTTCAGATTAGCAATGATTGGGTCATAGTTAAAGCTGCACGGGACAGAGATGTATATAAACTAGATATGTCTCAAGTGGATCCTGCAACAGAAACAACTTGCCTGATTGCTAAAGCATCGAATGATGAAAGCCAGTTGTGGCATAGACGTCTCGGACATTCAAACATCAAAAACATGAACAAGCTGGTAGCAGGAAATCATGTCATTGGACTTCCTTCTAAGAAGTTTTCAACAACTGGTCTCTGCTCAATATGTCTGAAGGGAAAGCAACATCGAGCGTCTTATAAGTCCAAGCTGATAAACCCAAACACCAAGCCACTCCAGATGTTACATATGGACCTTTTTGGACCAACTAATGTTAGGAGTATTGGTCGAAAATCATACTGTTTAGTTATCATAAATGACTATACAAGATTTTCTTGGGTTTTCTTTCTGCATGCTAAATCTGAAATTGCAGAACTTTTAAAAGAATTTATTAATAAAGTTGAAAATCAATTAGAGCATAAAGTGAAAATAATAAGAAGTGATAATGGAACAGAATTTAAAAATGCTAACATTGATTTGTTTTGTGCAGAAAAAGGGATAGTTCATCAGTTCAGTGCTCCCAGAACTCCACAGCAAAATGGAGTTGCTGAAAGGAAGAATTGAACTCTGATTGAAGCTGCCCGGTCCATGTTAGCTGATGCCAAAATTCCTATCACTTTCTGGGACGAAGCAATATCCACAACCTGTTTTGTTCAGAATAGAATCTTACTAGTGAAAGATAAAAAGAAAACTCCATATGAGTTAATGTTTGACAGGAAACCAAACGTAAGGTTTTCAAAATCATTTGGTTGTCTAGTTATGATTCTTAACTCAAGTGATCATTTAGGAAAATTTGAAGAAAAAGCTGACAATGGGTTTTTTGTTGGATATTCATCTGTTTCCAAAGCCTATCGAGTTTATAACTCTAGGTCAAATACTATTAATGAAACATTCAACGTTAAATTTCTAGAAAATTCTTTTCCATCAGTTTCAAATGGTCCTGCATGGTTGTTTGATTTAATTCTTTGTCAAACTCATTTCAATCTAACTTGCTTAATCAATCTGATGATTCTACAGGTAAGAAGAACTCTAGAGGAGACCTTAGATCTTTCAGTGATGATTCGGATTCTGATGATTCAGATGATTCTCGCCCAGATTACCCATTTTTCTCATTTGTCAAGGATTCAAAAATACAATTCAATGACAATGATCATGCTAATTCAGCTTCAGATCCTTCAGTCTCTTTAGATCAAGAAGAATCACAACCTATTCCTAATGATGGTATAGAAATTGGACAACCTGAGTCTGGCACACTTCCATCTCTGGAGATGCAATTGATCATAGTAACTTTGATTACTTTCTCAATTCACCGACTCAAGTTCTAAATTTCACTCCACATTCTTCTACCTTGTTGCATCAGCTCTCCAATCTGAACCAAACCAATCTGGATGTTAATGTTCAAGGATCTGAGATTTTGACATCTCGTATCCACAGGAACCATACAACATCACAGATTATTGGTCCTCTGAATGAAAGAACTACTAGGAGTAAATCTGAACAAGCAAATGTTTGCTTATACTCCTGCTTTCTTTCACAGATTGTTCCTAAAAACGTCACCGAGGCGTTACAGGACAATGGTTGGATTGAAGCAATGCAAGAAGAACTTCTTCAATTTTGCAAACAAGAAGTGTGGAATTTAGTGGATTTACCTGAAGGTGAAAATGCGATAGGCATAAAATGGTTGTTCAGAAACAAGACTGATGATCGTGGTATCGTAATTCGGAATAAAGCTAGACTCGTTGCACAAGGATACACACAAGAGGAAGGAATAGATTATGATGAGGTATTTGCTCCAGTGGCAAGACTTGAATCCATTCGAGTTTTCCTGGCATATGCTTCATTCATGAAATTAAGGTGTATCAAATGGATGTCAAAGGTGCATTTCTATATGGTCCTATTACTGATGATGTTTTGTGAAGCAACCCTAGGCTTTGAGGATGCTGAATTTCCACATCGAGTGTATAAGCTGAGTAAAGCATTATATGGACTACATCAAGCACCAAGGATTTGGTATGAAACGTTGTCTCTACACTTAATTCAGAATGGATACACAAGAGGGAAAATCGATCCAACTTTATTTATAAAGAAGGATAATGATGATCTCTTATGTGTATAAGTGTATGTTGATGACATCATATTCGGATCTACAAGTTCCAAGCTGTGCAAAGAATTTGAAGATATCATGAAGTCTCGATTTCAGATGAGTTCTATGGGAGAGATTAATTTCTTTCTTGGACTACAGGTCAAGCAAACAGAAGATGGAATCTTTATCAATCAAGAGAAGTTTGTAGACAAGCTCTTGAAAAAGTTCAAGTTGCGAGACTGTCAGTCTATCAGAACTCCTGCAGATGTTAACACCAAGATTTAACCTGATCCGAAAGGAAAATCTATAGACCAAACGTTATACGGATCAATAATTGGCTCGTTGATGTATCTTACTGCATCGCGTCCAGACATTATGTATGCAGTTTGTGTCTGTGCCAGGTATCAATCAGACCCAAAGGAATCACATCTAATTGCTGTCAAATGCATATTTAGGTATCTCAAAGGTAAACCGGCATTAGGGTAATGGTACCCTTATGAAGGGAATTTTGAGTTACATGGATACACAGATAGTGATTATGGTGGTTGTTGTCAATACAGAAAATCGACAACGGGTGGGTGTCAATTTCTGGGTCCCCGATTAGTCTCATGGCAATGTAAGAAACAAACCAACGTCTCTGTGTCAACATCAGAAGCTGAGTACATTGCTGCTTCAGCGGGATGTTCTCAAATCCTATGGTTGCAAAATCAACTATTGGATTACGGGTTCAATTTATTGAAAACACCAATTTATATTGATAACACAGCTGCTATGTTTATAACAGCTAATCCTGTCCAACATTCCAAAACCAAGCATATCGAAATTCGATATCATTTTCTCAGAGATAACTCTGAAAAAGGTTTAATCATTTTAATTCAAATTGCAACTAAAAAGCAGTTGGCTGACTTATTCACCAAAGCCTTCTTACCAAGTAGATTTGAATATTTAGTCGAGTCAATTGGTTTAATCAACCATATTTGAATTTTGATTTGAATGAAAAATGATTCAAATCCTCCCTTATCTAAACAGAAATTTTCATGATCATCTGGTACTGTTAATTGCCTTCTATGTATATATTGTGTGCCATGTATGAAAAATAAAATTAAAAAAATAGAAAAGTCTACTACTTTAGTTTTAGTTTTCATTTCTTAGGGATTGAATCTAATCTTCAATATGTGAGAGATGATAGTACATCAGTTGGTTCAGTTACATACTTCACTCATCTATAAAGTCTGGCATGATCAGATCAGATGTGTAGGTAAGGTCATGCAATTAGACTGAACAAGTAAATTCTTGTGATTCAACCAAATTCTCTATGCATGTATATGTATTCATCTTAGTACTGATGAGTGGCATTAGCTAATCGGATAGAATGCTTGTAAAGTTTCAAAACTCACACCTGGTGGTGATATGATTAACCATGAGATATGTTCAAGGCATCAACTCACTTCTCTGTTATGAGTCATCATAAACCTGAAGTGATGAGATATCCTCTGTTGTAAGGAATTACAGACCTGGATTATCTCCTGATGTCAAAAGATGCCAATGTGCACAACCCATTCATCATGAGTGGTTAAGAGATTATCAAATGGTTATCCAAGATAATTCTCATCTAAATTATAAACATGAGCTCTGGTTATGAATATATGTCAGGTACTCAAGTTGAAAAGTTTGTACTTTCTTGTATCTCTTGAAGATAGTTGATCTCTCTAAGTCTTTGTGTGGGTCATGTCATGTCATATTAATATAACCCTTAATCAATCCAAGAATTGAAAAAGTAAGTGTGCTGTACCTTTTTACCAAAAACACTTTGAATATGTCTTTAGATCATGTGTCTCCTTTGCTGCAGTATCTGCTGACCTGGAACACACTTGATCAGGATTTAATTAGTGTCATTGACTATTCACAATTTATTTTTGTTCAATGTGCTGGACTTATTCTGATATGATCTCACTGTTGAATGTGATTCATATGTGTTTGTTAGTTTTCTATTCTGCTTTCATTTTTCTTTTATGCATGTTTTGTGTGTATGTGAAGGCATCTTAACATGACTTGTGTGATCTTCTTATACTATTTTTAGAAACTTCTCAGTTTGTAAAACTTAAAAGTTTAGGGGGAGTAAAAGTAAGAAGAATTCATGAGGAAATTCAAAATGAAAATGGAATGTTTTGGATGGCAAGGATGAAGCCAAACAACTCAAGCATGTGTGTTTGTTTTTCATAAATCAATGAACCTGAGAACTCAAAGTTGGAAAAGCTTCATGCAACATATTTTGTGAGTCTAAAGTTTGTTAAATTTTGAGACTAAAATGACGGGAAATTAATTTCAAAAGTCAAACAAAAGATTAATAATTGAAATGACCAAAAGTTAAATCTTTAGGGGTCAAATTGTAAAAAGTTCAATTTTGAGGGTCAAAATGTAAATTTTGGGGAAAAAGTCAAAAATATGCAACATCGTTTAAATATTAGTATGAAATATTACTAATGAGTTTAAACAGTGTGCAGGTGAAGGATTTGAAAAAATTCACAAGTGTAAGTCTCATTGAAGTCATCTCATGTGCCTAAACAATGTCCATACGCCTGAATAGGAGCATGAAGAATTTTCAAAATTTTATAAGTGTTGGGCGTTTGTCAATTTCTCATGTGCCTAAACAGTTGTAATAAGTCTAAAATTTTTACAAGTATCGGGCGTTTTTACATAATCCCATGCGCCTAAACAGTTGTAACAAGTCTGAAAATTTACCAAGTGTGTTGGGCATTTCATATTGTTCATGCGCCTACACAGTGTTGAGACTTCTCAGGATTTAAAATGTTTAAGTGATATCTCAAGTGTTAGGCGTTTCAGAAAGTTCATGCGCCTGAATAGTGCAAAAGTTCCTAAACAGTACTTATGCGACTGAACAGTGTTCATGCTTCTGATCCCATACGCACAAACAGTGCTAATGCGCCTAATTACTTGGTGAAATTTAGGACCTCATGTGCCTGAACAGTGCTCATGCACCTGTACAGTGCTCATGCGCCTAACAAAACTTCACTTATTATAAATAGAATACTTGTGTGTTTTTCATTTCATTCACACTTAAAGAAAAACCCTCTTAAACACTCCCCTGAACACCCAAACTCTCGTTAAAACCCTATTTCTTAGAGTAAAATCATTTGAGCCTTAATCACAGATTGCTGATAGTGTTTATGTGATTGTGAATGTAAGTTTATGATTCACATTAATCTGATTTGTGTTTAAATGACAATCTTTTGACAGGCGTTCGAGACCTGTTCGGGCGTTCGAACCCTAAACATATCAAAAACTCAGATTGGAACATTCAAATCGAAAAAATGTCTAAAATTGATGATTGAATGTTGTTTATCATGTGATTTGAGCACTTTGTTATATTAAACATGGATTAATCTGACATTTGATTGAATGACACTGTTCATTGTCTTCGATGAACATGAACTTGAACTTGAAGATGATGAAGGAGATGAACAGATTCATATTTTTTTAAATAAAAATAATGAAAAATAAATTTCACTTGATAAAAGTCATCTCCGTAGGAACTAAAGTGTTTAATAAAATGAAATAAGATAAAATAAACTAAAGTGTTAAATTTTCAATTAAAATTAATCTTGATAATTCAACTTTTATAAAATTTAAGTGTTTACACTTAGAATTAAAATTACAAGTTGATTTTAAATCAAATTTATTTTAACACATTAGTTTATAATATATTAAATCATTATATTTTTAAACTCACATTAAATCATTTGCTTTAAAATTCTCATAATTTCTAACATCATTGCTTTATATTGTGCAGATGGCAAATTTGAAGTTTGAGCCAAAGCATAATGCTGCTGCTTTGCTCAATGAAAAAATCCAAGATGCTATTTCATATGAGGAGATGATCAGATTTCTTCTGAGGACTAAATATGTTTATGCCATGTGTTATCAGCCGGTGATATATGACAGACTTATCAGAAAGTTCTGGAGCACCGCTGAGGTTGAAGTAAATGATGAAGGAAGAAAGGTGTTGAGAGGTTTTATTACCAATAATCGTATGATAGAAGTTTCTGAAGAATCTATAAGGATTGCTTTGAGACTGGGTCATAATGATCCAGAAGATCTTACCGAGCTTACATTTAATGAATGTAGAGAGACATTCATGGAAATGGGCCATCCTGATCATTTCCTGAAGAAACAATTTTTCAGAGCTCGTGTATATAACCATTGGAAGCTTCTATGCTATATCTTTCAACATTGCATGTCAAGAGAAGTGCTGGGTGGAATTCATTCCCAATGGACATTGCATCTCCAATTGTAGCCATTGCAACAAATAGAAGATTTAATATGGCTAGATGGATCTTGAATGATTCATATTCAATTTGGAGAGAGGTATAAGGAATAAATACCTTATGTATCCTAGATTTCTTCAAATGATCATCAATGAGGAATATCCTGATTTTCATGTCTATGGAGTTGGAGGAGATAGACTTGAATTGGAACATATGTCAGAAATAACATATAAAAGATTATCTATGTTGACTGGAGCTCAAAATGTTCCTGTGTTTGAATATATGAGGAATGTGCTAATGATGAATTAGACATCACAGTGGATCACTATCATTTGTTGGAAGGTGAACCAATAGATCCAGTTGATCTGATTGATGAAGTTCCTCTAAATCTCATTCAAGATGTTGATGAACAAAATGATGATGATGATAATGAAGATGCTCAGGATGATGATGATAGCTCTTCTAGTTCTGATGATGACAATAATGATGATGGTGATGTAGCTGAAACACACCAATCACTAAGTAGTGATAGAACCATGTCTGAGCATGCTGATGAAGCCAACATGAAGATGAAGAATTATCTGGTGATGATTTTCAAGATGATAATGTGAATGAAGCAACTGAAGAAGTTGAGCATGAGGCTGATATGCAAAATCAAACAATTGAGTCTGATTTTATGGATGCCTTTATGTTTAATCCAATGTTTGAAAATACTCCTTCCACTCAAAATCAAGAAATGCCTGTAAGTGCAACACATAATGTGTCTGTACAAACAGAGGAGATAGTTTATTTGGATGAGTTGAATGCTCTGAAAGAGGAAAAAGTTTCTAAAGAAAAAGAAATTGCTGATCTTAAATTCGAACTTGATAAGTTGAGAGAAGGAAACTTGAAGTATGAAAAAGACTTGAGCTTGATGAAAGAGGTAAATAAAAAGCTCAAGGAAGATATAAAAGACAAGAATGAAAAGATTGAAAGTTATGCAAAGGATAAAAATGATGTTATACAAAATTTTGAGCTTATGATTAAAGATTATGATCTTTTGGAAGAGAGATTCAAGAGATTATCTGAAGAGAATGAGAAATTGAAAGAAGAATTAAGGAAGAATCAAGAATCTCAAAAGCCAACATCTCCAGAAGTTGTAATAGTATCTGAAGTCAATCCAATAGATGTTGAAGCTGTTCAAACTGTGGATGAATCTCCTAAAGTGATAGACAAAGGAAAAAGAAAAATTGATGAAGTTGATGATTCGGTTTTACCTAAATCTTCCTCTAAATTTCAAAGAATTGAAGAGGTAATTGAGAAAGAAGGTTATGAGTAACAAAGGATTGATGATGAAAGTCAACAAGTTCAAGAGAAGTTGTCTCAAGAACAAATTGAAGCCTTAGATGATATAGATGATGAATTTGAGGATGATTGGTATGATGAAGTGTTGAATGAGGAGGATATTATGAAGTAAACTTTGAAAGATCTTTATCTTCTATTGCTCAATCTCATGATCAAGATGAAATTCCTATTGACTTTGAAGAAAGATATAATTATCTGGTGAGAATGAAGTATAACAGAGTTTATTTGGATGAATTAACTGTGTCTCAGATCAATGAAGAATATGAAAAGTGTGTAACAGCTGAGTCTGTAGCACCAATTGATTATGAGATAGTAATTGAACATGGAGAATGGGTTAGAGCTCAAGAGGTAATCAATGTAGATGATTTACCAAAGTCTGAGTTACACCACCCTAATCCTGATGATATGAATGTGATAGCTTTGAGGTCATGGTTACAAGCAAGAAATTACCCATGGAAAAGCCTTAAAAGACTTCAGTCCACTTCATTGAGGAATCTTGTTAGAAGTTTTCAGAAAACTGAAAAGATTGCTAATAAGATGATTATTCTTGACACAGACAATCCTCAATATCTAGAGATTACAAAAAGGACAAGATGTTGAAACCAAAAGATATTCAATCTATGGCAAGGAGATCCAGTAATTATGATAGCAGAAAAGAACTGATGAAGATGTTTGCTGGTACGGAGAAAGAAGCATACAAGGCTACTCCTGAGCAAAAGCACATTTTAGATAAGTCAAGAAGTACAGGAGATATGGTTAGAAACATTTTGCAAAAAGGACAATCAGTAGCTGAATTGCTGAATGCTATGATTGCTCCTGATTTCTCTAATTAAGTTAAAATCATTGCATGGAAGTATGATGAGATATTCGATGTCTTTTTGATTAAAAGAGTAAATGCTGTATGTGATGTCTATCATTTTTACTCAAGCATAATTAAGCTTCCAGTGCAAGATTTGAAGGATTTAGATAAACTACCTCTGATTAACCCATCTGATGCTAAACATGGGAAAATGTTTGTTGAATTACTTCACAGAGGTATAATTTGAGATATATGTTTTCTTCAGACAAGATGTGAGCAAGAAGATAAGGAATATTTCACTGAGTTGAAGAAACACAATAAATATCAAGGAAGAAATAAAGATGAAGATCATTTTATGTTGGAATTTGGTGATCATTATTTTCATAAAGTTACCAATCCAGGGTTGAAAGTAATCGAAGGTACTCAAAGAACAAAACCTATTTTGAGATGGTTTTACAACTCTGAAACTTTTGAACTAAAATTGGTACGAAATCTTGAGAACTGGGATGTAGATATGATTACTTTATTTGGAGTTTTTGAGCTCAAACTGTTACATCCAAGTTATATCTCTTTTCTTGTTGTTCAAAGTTTTGAGAAGGTGAATCCTGAGATTGAGAGAGTGATAAGAAGTATTTTGTGTCAATGATTAATGTCATGAATGCAGCTATGGAAAGAATTTCATTGCGAAAAGCTCTTGCTTATGCAAATATTGTGAAAAGAGACATTAATGACATTGAATTTATGAGAATCTCAAGGAAAGGAGTTCTGGAGGTATATTGTAAAGAAAGTAAACATCCTATTGAGTTGTATGCTAATGTTGACATTGCATGCTTATCAAAGGATACTTTGGAAAGAATGAAGAAATGAAGATAAAAACAAACGAATCAAAACCTGAACAAGTTGTTCTTGCTAGCAAATTCAAGTCATCAATTGATAATGCACTGAAGGAGCTAGAGATGTACAAGAAGAAGCCAATGTTCAAGATAAAAGAAGAACCAAAGATTTCTTTGATTCATGAAGATAGAAGACAGAAGACAAAGAGAAGACCAAGTCGAGAGAAGATAAAGACAGAGAGAAGATTTTTGAAGACCAAAGATAAATGTCAATCTTAGGGGGAGTATTGTTAGTGCTCTAGAAAGATTAACATTTAGTCTTAATGTGTCTTTTACAATTTTAGCATAGTATAGGGACTAGAATTGTAAATAGATAGTCTCTAGTTTGTTAGTAGTATATATAGCTTAGGCTAGAGTAGAAGTAGACGTAAGATTTTGTATGTACTACTTTCTTACTCTTGTAACTGTCTTTGCTATATCAATGAACTTGTAAATTTTGTTTTGATTAGATTACAATTGTTTGTGTTTTCTTTGAATTGTTTACATAATCATTACAGATTGATACATTTGATCCTATCATCATACACACATAGATACATACGGGTATTCAAATA
This sequence comes from Flaveria linearis, assembly GCA_024085815.1. Lineage (NCBI taxonomy): Eukaryota > Viridiplantae > Streptophyta > Magnoliopsida > Asterales > Asteraceae > Flaveria > Flaveria linearis. Next base: position 20,437,758 of record CM044004.1, read on the forward strand.
AACTTTGTAAAAATGGTTTTACATACATTTTCAACCCCAAATAATGTTCAAAATGGTAAGTAGGGGGTTCTAGAACTCACCTTTGCTGCTTTTGAGTTTAAACCCCTCTCTTGAGCTTTAAAGAAGTTTCTAGCACCCAAAACCCACTAAAAACACACACATCGAGCACACAAACACATGTAAGCATACAATCAAGGCTAAGTCTAGCTAAGAACAACTTAATTGCATGAATTCTTACCTTAAACTAGGCTTCTTCTTCTTGTTCTTCTTCAAAATCCAAGAGCTTCTGCTCTTTCTCTCTCTAAAACTTCGAATGACAAGGTGTAAGCAGGCAACATGGGTGGTCATGTTGCTTTATCCACCAACTTTCAAAGTTTTGTCCTTTTGGACACTTTTAACCCCTCAACTTAAGTCTTAATGCATTTCTTTCTTTTTCCACTACTTTTATTCTTTATTTATTATCTTTTAAAATATCCGGGTGTTAAAAGTCCACCCCCTTATATAGGTTTCATCCTCTAAACCTTTTATTCCTCAAACAGATGAGGGTAATGTTGCCTCTTCTCCTCTTCAGTCTCCCACGTAGACTCGAAACGCTTCTGGTGCCTCCACTGCACTCGTACTAGTGGAACTACTTTATTCCTCAACCTCTTTTCCTTACAAGCATACTTGTAGCTCGTCATGGAATGCCGGTGTCGGATCGTGACACCCGATTCACATCAAAGTTTTCGAAAAGATTCCATGACACGATGGAGACAAGGCTACACATTGGTACTACTTATCATCCTCAAACGGATGGTCAGTCTGAGAGGACGATTCAGACGCTCGAGGATATGCTCTGAGCATGTGTCATAGATTTTGGAGGAAGTTAGGATGACCATTTACCGTTAGCAGAATTCTCATACAATAATAGTTACCATGCTATTATTAGCATGCCGCCCTACGAGATGCTATATGGTAGGAGGTGTAGGACGCTCGTGTGCTGGGGAGATATTGGGCAGAAAGAATTAGGAGGTGTCAAGGTGATCGAGGCTACGACTGAGAAGCTGGAAAAGACCAAAGCCTTTATGAAGGCGGCAAAAGATAGACAAAAGTCGTATGCTGAAAAGAGGTGAAGACCGATAGAATTCAAGGTTGGGGACTGAGTTATGTTGAAGGTCTCACCTTGGAAAGGGATCATCCGATTTAGGAAGCGAGGTAAGCTAAGCCCGAGATACATAGGGCCTTTCCGAATCGTCTCACGGGTAGGAGAGGTAGCCTATCGACTTGAATTATTAGATGAGTTAAGTGGAATTCATCCTACATTCCATGTATCTCATTTGCGGAAGTGCTTAGCTGATGAAGACATGGTTGTACCACTAGAGGATATTGAGATAGATGAACGGCTCAATTATGTAGAGCAACCAGTGGCGATGATCGATCGAAAGGAGAAGAGGCTATGGAATAAAGTGGTTCCTCTTGTGCGTGTACAGTGGAAGCACAGGAGAGGATCCGAGTCTACGTGGGAGACTGAAGAAGAGATGAGGCAGCATTACCCTCATCTGTTTGAGGAATAACAGGTTTGGGGATGAAACCTATATAAGGGGGGTGGACTTGTAATGCTCGGATATTTAAAGAAGTTGTAAAAAGAAAGTATAAATGTGGCAAATGCCATTTAACCCAGCTTGAGGGGTTAAAAACGTCCAAAGTACAAAATATTATATAATTTTGTACAAAAGTAGCATGGCCGCCCATGCCATGCTACTTTTCACCTTTCTGTCGAATTTAGAGAGAGAAAGAGTAGAGAATTTGGTTTCTAGATAGAAGAAGAAGAAGAAGAAAATTCCATTTCAAGGTAAGAATTCTTTGTTTTGAGTTGTTATTAGTCGACACATGCCTCAGTTATATGCTTATGTGTGCTTATGTGTGTTCGAATATGTGTTTGGTGGGTTTCTAGGTGTTAGAATTATCTAAGAAGCTCAAGTGAAGAGTTTAAACTTGAGTACAGCAAAGGTGAGTTTCTAGACCCTATAACTTTAAATGTTTTAACAATTTTGGGGCTGAAAATGTATGTAAAACCGTTTTCAGAAAAGCTGCTTGAATACCCGTATGTGTCTATGTATGCATGATGATATTTTTATGGGTGTTATGTGTTAGTTATACTTAGAATGGTGTTATTAAGCTTAGAATATGTAAGATGAATGATTGGGACTGATAATATGTTAACAATATGCTAAACAGGTTGCCCAACCGCCTGAATAGTGCCCAACCGCCTAGAATTTGCCTTAGAAAGTTTCTAAGTAAGCGCAAACATCTAAACAGGGCCCAACCGCCTAAACAGTGTCCCAACCGTCTAGAATATGACTTAGAAAATCCAAGTGTAATCCCATGCGTCTGAACAGTAGCCCATGCGTCAAAGGTTTTTGACTCAGAGGCCTAAGTGTGGACCAAACGTCCAATAGTGCCCATGCGTCTGAGATGGCCCAAACGTCTAAGTGATGAAACGTCCAAATAGTGCCCATGCGTCTGTGATGTTCCAAATGCCTAAGTGTTAAACCGCCCAAATAATGCCCATGCGCCTAAACAGGCCTCATGCGCCTGCATAGTGCTCATGCGCCTAGGACACTTAGAATATTTTCTGAAATTTTGAGTAAAATAGAATCATTAGAGTTTGACCCAAGGTTGACTTAGCATTTTTAATTGCTATAATATTTGAATTATTATAAGTTGTTCCTATGATCATAGTGATTATTATTGTGTGACTTATGTGGTGTGCCTATGATCATAAATGCAAGTATTATCTTTAACAAAGTGAAAGAGTAATGATAAGAGAAGTAGAACTTAATTAAAATGTTAACAAGTCTTACAAGCATATAGGAGGTGCACGACCATGTTTTCGTTAGCTCAACTGTGATGCGGGTTAGCTACCGTGATAGTGCTCACGGGCCAATCAATTGAGATTGGCAGACCTTTGTAGCATGCCCTAGGTTACTGGGCCAGCCTTGTATACAGTGATCAGAGCATAGACCAGAGAGGCCCAACACCAGTTTCTCCATGCACATAGTTTAGGGTATTGCTCATTGGTCCACATAGACAGTGAAAGATAAAGTTAAAAGAGTACGAAATAAACAAGCATACAATAAAAAAAGAAGGCATTACCTTGTTGTATAGTTACGTGCTCACGTACAAGAGTAAGAGATGTATTTTTACAAAAAAGAGTATTTTCATATATATACATTGCACAAGGTATTTTATACTTTTAAAACTAGAACTCAATAAGCAACGCTGACTTTTATATATTTTTAGTTGGCAGGTAACTTTTGCTGAGGATAGCACGAGGGTGAAGCTACTCGACAGAGAAAAGACAGACATCCATTCCTAGGATATGATATTGTTGTTTTGTAATGCAATTAAACAGTCTTTTGATAACTTGAACATTATTGTATGCTTAACAATAGTATCTTTTAATAATTGAGAATGGCTTTTGCTAACGTGATCCCGCTATTTATTTAATGAAATGTATATTAATATGTATTTATGATGCAATGAATGACCAACTGTGAGGTGCCGGGAACGGGGCCTTACAAGTTGGTATCAGAGCCATAGTTTAAGTGAATTGGGTAAATATTTTCAAAACCTAAACTTAAACTGAAAATGGGATAGATAGAGGGATGTAGGCCGAGTAGCTACGTGCCATCAGGTATGTCTTTTATAAATGTTAACCGGTATTATGTAAACAAACAAACAAACAAACCCAGTATATCCCACTCAAGAGTAGGGTCTGGGAGGGGTAGGTGGTGGCGAGTCTTTCCTCTATCCAGGTAGGTAGAGAGACTGCTTCCAAAGAGACCCCCGACTCAATAACAAAAGCAATAACGCAAGCGAATCAGCATATAATCAAACATATGATATATGATACAGCACACAAACATATAGCAAACAGTAAAATATCACCAAAAGGAAATACAAAATGAACAAGCAAACATCCGAGAAGTAGCCAGTTTCCCCTAAAAAGGCAGAAGCGTACTATCAGGTCCCGCAACAAGTAATCAAAGTCCCTTCCTAGCTACAGAATCCACTAAAAGTCCTTAATTTTAATTCTACGCCTCCACTCTGCCTATCCTCGATTATGTGCTCAGAGAGGTGCAAGTGTACCATATCTCTCCTAATTTTCTCTTCCCAAGTCAACCTAGGTCTTCCTCTACTCTTCCTACCTTCTAGGATGATGTTCTCCACTGCTCTAACCTACCATTGGTCTCCTCTTGACATGCCCAAACCATCTTAATCTTCCTCTCGTATTTATCTGCAATACAAGCGACTTCTAACTTCTTTCAAAACACTTCGTTTCTTATCCGATCCAGTCTTGTGTGTCCACATATCCACATCAGCATTCGTATTTCTGCAACCTCTATTTGTTTCTCGTGTGATTTATTTATGGCCCAGCAGTCTGTTCCATATAGCATAGCTGGGCATACCGCCACTCTGTATAGTTTTCCCTTTAGTTTTGCTGGAAACCTCTTATCACATAGAATCCCTAACGCAGCTCTCCACTTGCACCATCCCCCTTGAACACGGTGGGCTACATCATTGTATATCTCTCCGTCCTCCTGGAAGTACGAGCCCAGGTATTTGAACCTAGACGTTCGTGGGACGGCATACCCTGGATACTGATTTGGGGTGTCCTCTTCTGCATCGCCACTAAAGTTACATGCATGTATTCTATCTAGAGCGACTTATCCTTAATCCTCTGCGCTCTAGTGCTGCTCTCCACTGCTCTAGCCTATCATTAAGCATCATTTTAGATTCTGATATTAAGACAATATCATCCGCAAAGAGCATGCACCACGGGACTGACTGTTGTATAGACTTGGTCATCTCATCCAACACTACTGTGAAAAGAAATGGGCTCAGTGTCGATCCTTGGTGGAGTCCCACTTCCACTGAGAAGGAGTCTGTGTCTCCTAGTGGTGCTCGCACACACGTTTTTGCCCCATCATACATATCCTTAATATTTTGATATACTCTCTGGTACCCTTCTAAGTCGTAGACTTTCCCAAATTAGTTGCCGCGAAACACTGTCATAGGCCTTTTCTAGGTCGATGAATACCATATGGAGGTCCCTTTTCTTCTCTATACTTCTCCATTATCCGCCTTATGACGTGTATGGCTTCTGTTGTAGAGCGTACTGGCATAAATCCAAATTGGTTTATCGCTATGTGAGTTTCCCGTCTAATTCTCGCGTCAATAACTCTTTCCGATAATTTCATCGTGTGACTCAATAGCTTTATTCCCCTATAGTTTTCGCAACATTGGACATCTCCTTTTTTCTTATATATGGGGACTATGACACTGGTTCTCCCCTGGTCTGGCATCTCCCTGTCTTAAAGATAGTGTTGAATAAATCTGTTAGCCATTGGAGACCCTCATCACCCAGACATTTCCACACTTCTATCGATATGTTGTCTGGCCCCACCGCTTTAGCCCTTCACATTTTCTTCATAGCTCTTGTAACTTCGTCAACTGTGATGCTTCTACAATAGCATTGGTTTTGTTACGTTGTTTGGGTTGTTCTATCTATCTCAGTTTGTTGGTTTGGATTCCTTATGTTGAAAAGGTTATCGAAGTAGGTTTCCATCTCACCTTGATGTCTTTCTCCTTCACCAAAACTTTCCATCCGCAGCCTTTATGAACTTCATCATTCTCAAGTCCTGTCTTCTACTTTCTCTTGCCTTGGCTATCTTAAACATGTCATGCTCTCCTTCTTTCATCTCTAATCGTTTATACATCCTCTCGTACGTCATGTTCTTTTCCTCTAACACCGATATTTTCGCCTGTCGCTTAGCCTCCTTGTACTTTTCTTTTAGCTCTACGCATTTTTCTCATTGTTACAGTGTATAAGCTCTTTAAAACTTTGTTGTTTGATTCGTATCTTCTCCTGTACATTTTCATTCCACCACCATGATTCCTTATGACCAACTGTCCTTTTTGTTGTAACTCCAAGCGTTTCTTTAGCTGCTTGGATGAGCCTAGTTGCCATAGCCTCCCACTTTGGTTTGCGTCTTCCTGTGGCCCAGTTTGCTTCATTGGTATGACCTTATCTCTAAAAAACTGGTAATCTTTCGTCTTTGAGCTGGCCCCATCTGATCTTAGGTCTAACTCTCTTGTTCTATTGGCCAATTGGCCTCTTGATGCGTATATCCGCCACCAACATATGTGTTGCATCATAACTGTCTCTCCCAGGATTGCTTTACAGTCCTTCCACGCACTATGATCTTCTCTCCCCGTCAATAAATAGTCTATCCGCGTGTGTCTCCCGCTGCTGCTAAACGTGATTAGATGCGAGTCTCTTTTCTTAAAAATGAATTTATGATGGCTAAGTCATGCGCTACTGCAAATTCAAGAAGCTCCCTACCACCGTCATTCCTAAGACCATACCCGTAGCCTCCATGCACCAGTTGGAAATGCTCATTATCCTTACGGTATGTCTATTAAAATCTCCTCCTATGCATATCTTTCTTCTCTAGGTATGTCCCCCATAACGTGATCTAAACTCTCCCAGAACTTTTTCTTTCTGTTTCCCTAGTCTAACATATGGTGCATACGCACTAACTACTGCCACCTATCTCATCCCTATTACTATTCTTAACAACATAATTCTATCATTGTATCTTCTCACCTCCACTACATTATCTTGAAATTCCCTAGAAACTAGAAAACCTACTCCATTTTTTGTTCCATCAGACCCTGAATACCATAGTTTATAACTATTGCACTCTTTTCCTCTCCCACCCCGCCATCTAGTCTCCTGAAGGCACGCTATCTGGACCCTACGTTTCTTCAGCACATCAATTAACTCTAGTAACTTACTAGTTAGGGTTCCTACATTCCATGATGCCAATTAATCTACAAACCTTATTCCCTGTCTTCGCACCTCCTCACCGAACATGATCTCGGGGCAGCATAATTGCTCCTACTATCTATTATACCAGACAAAGTCCACTAAAACCACCAAAAAAGACACGAACAACACCCTAGAAAGAAACACAGCACAAGTAAAGCACAATCAAAAGGAAACCGTCACACGAGGTCAACAATACGCTAGGGGCACACAAACAAATCAAAACACAGAAAAAAAATCAAATCACACGATGATAGAAAAAGCCCAAAAAAAGAGGATGCCTTCCCCTATTCAAAACCAAGAATGCTGGTACCCCTAACCCAGCCAAACAATGTACACGAAAAGAAATATTTAAAGATATAATTAAATAAAGGCGCGTAAAAAACAGATATGCAAGTCTGAGACAGATCGATCTCACCAAATGTACACCCAAATTTGTAATTCTTCAATTTGATGCTGGTACGTGGTGGTTGGGGGCTGTGAGGTTGCTGCGATGGTCGTGGAGGTAGTGGCCGGTGGCCTGTGAGAGGGTGGGTACGGGGCAGTGAGGGGGTGGTGGCTAGCGGTGATGTGGTGGCGGGTGGAGGGCAGGGGGTAGTGAGGAAGTGGTGGCTAGCGGTGATGTGGTGGCCGGTGAAGGGTTTAGTGGCTAGTGACTGTGGTGGTGATGGGTAGGCGGTGGTGACAGGTAGGCGATGGTGACGGGTTAGGCGGTGGGGGCGGTGACGATGGGGGTAGGCGGGGGTGATGGGTAGGTGGTGGTGACGGGTAGGTGGTGGGGACGGGGCAGGCGGTGGTGACGGGGTAGGCGTTGGGGGGTGGTGACAGTGGCTTAGGCAGAGGGGGGTGCCGGTGAGTGGGGGTTGTTGACTGTGGTTGCCGGTTGGCTTGGGCGGAGGGTAGGTCGGCGGTGTTCGCCAGTGAGGTGGGGGGTGGTGACGGTTGGCTTAGGCGGAGGTAGGTCGGCGGTGGTCGGAAACTTACCTAAGAGGCAGAGGGTAGGTCGGCAAACATACCTGGGAGGTGGACGGTAGTCGCCAGTGAGGTGGTCGGAGGGTAGGTCGGCAGAGATCCGTTGGGAGAGAGAGCAGAGCAGAGAGAGAGCAGAGAAAAGTGTATGTTAACCGGTATTATGTGCGTGTGCTATTTGACTTATGTGTTCTTAGTAAATTTAGATACTGATGTAGTCAGGATAGGAAATGCTTGGGGTGTCAAGAGTAAAGTAAGTGGCTAATCATAACTGGCCACTGTCATTAGGGACTTACTATACTTAACATAAACTAAGCAATTGCCTTGAATGATTATGTTAGTGTTGAATCTTATAGCATTTAGGAAATGGCTGGACAAAAACCTTCCAAGGTTTCTAGAGGTAGAGGTCAGCCACGTGTGACTAGGAGTAATGCTAAGGCTCCTGAGACGACTCATGAGAACCTGAGGTTCATGGCCGAAGTGAGGAGAATGAGAATGCCAGCCTAAATGCCTCAGCTAGGGAGGCGATTGCTGATGAAGTGCACCAGGTCATGCAGACAGTTTTACCGTCTGTGGTGACTGAAGTCATCAGGGCTGTGAGAAGCGAGGAGAGAAAGGAGAAGGAGAATAGGAAGGGACCAATGGGCAAGGGGAGTAAAGGGGAGGAGGAACGACCGGAGCCTGAGACTGTATTGTCTGACTAATAGGAGGATGATGTAGTGGGGGGTGACGACCAAGGGATGCAGTTATAGGGCATTCCAAAGGTGGAAGCCCCGACCTTTGATGGCAATGGCAATTATGCTGCTGCTCACGTTGGGTAAGGGAGTTAGAGGTGGTGTTGGAAATCAATGAGTGTCGCGAAGACGAGAAGGTGAAGTTCGCGACTCACTCTTTGTTGACTCAGCGTTGTGTTGGTGGGACAACATTGTCCAAGCTGAGGGTGCCAGAGCCATTGGGAAGATGCGATGGAAGGAGCTGAAGCAGCTAGTGATCCAGGAATTTTGTCCTCACCGGGAACTTGACAGGATCGAGAGAGAGTTCCTGCAACTTGAGGCGGGAACCATGACCCACCAGCTGTACTCCACTAAATTTAATGAAATGCCGAGGATGGTACCGGATCAGGTGACGCCAATGTCACGGAAGATCAAGATGTACCTCTAGGGACTGCCAGCTGATATTCGCAGGCATCTTATTGCTGCTCAGCCAGGTTCCTTTCGATTGGTGGTGGACTTGGCGGGCACATTGTACGATGAGCAAGAGGAGACTGTGGTGGAGGTGAAGAAGACGAGTGGTGGCGATAAAAGCTGGAACGGGAAGAGGTTTTGGCGTGGTGGTTTCACCCCAAACAACAAGAGGATGAAGGTGGACGACCGTAGGGTGTCGTCAAGCTCAGGGCTGAAGAAGTGTGGCAAATGTGGAAGGGAGCATACCTGCGAATGTAGGTTGGGATTGAATGTATGCTTCAGGTGTGGCAAGCCTGGCTACATCGCTAGAGACTGTAGGGTGCTGAAATGTTATAACTATGGCGAAAAGAGCCACGCGACCAAAGACTGCCAGAAGCCAAAGACGGAGAGCTTGGGGGCAAGGAAGAAGCTGGAGGAAGGAGGACAAAGGGAAAGTGCTAGAGCTTACACCATGACCCAGGAGGAGGCCAGAGTAGATCCCAATGTCGTGTCAGGTATGTTCTAGTAAATCAAAGTTATGCCTCTGTATTATTTGATTCTGGTGCTAGTAGGAGTTTTATATCTACTACTTTCTGTGCTAAGTTGTCTGCTTGTAGTAGAAGTATTAGTGAGACATTCGATGCAGAAACTGCTATCGGTAAGACCACTAGAATTATCGACATTATAGAGGACCGTGCCATAGAACTAGAAGGTCGTAGGTTTGCTTCTAAATTACATGTGATGACCCTAGGTGGATTCGATGTAGCACTAGGGATGGATTGGTTAGCAACCTATGAAACAAACATCATATGTCGCAAGAAGATGATTCGAATAGTTGCGCCCGATGGAAGTTTGGTGATGGTTTATGGAGACCGCGTTACTACGATCCCAAAGGTGATTTTGATGGCGGTGGTGGGAAAATGTATAAGACGTGGATGTAGTGCCTATCTGGCCTACGTGAAGGATGTGGACACGTCAACACCATAACTATCCGATGTACCAGTGGTGTGTGACTTTTTGGATGTATTCCCAGAAGATTTACCAGGCGTGCCACCGGATCGTGAAATTGAGTTCCAAATCGATTTGATACCCGGTGCTCAACCGTTGCCAAAGCACCGTATCGATTAGCTCAAACTGAAATGAAAGAACTCATGGAACAACTAAAGGAGTTACTCGATAAGGGGTTCATTAGGCCGAGTATCTCTCCTTGGGGTGCTCCGGTCTTGTTCGTGAAAAAGAAGGACGGTAGCATGAGGATGTGTATCGACTACCGCGAGTTGAACAAGTTGACGGTGAAGAATTTGTATCCATTACGAGGATTGATGACTTGTTGATTAGCTCCAAGGTGCCAATTGGTTCTCGAGGATAGACCTTCGATCTGGATACCATCAATTAAAGGTGAAGGAGCAAGATGTTCCTAAGACAGCTTTTCGTACGCGTTATGGACACTATGAGTTTCTTGTTATGTCTTTTGGACTAACTAACGCGCCAGCTGCCTTTATGGATTTGATGAACCGAGTGTGTCGGCCAATGTTAGATAAATCAGTGATAGTATTTATTTATGATATCCTGATTTATTCTAAGAGCGAGGAAGAACATGCCGACCACATACGCGAGGTATTGGAGACACTTAGGAGAGAGAAGTTATATGCCAAATTCTCAAAGTTTGCTTTTTGGTTGCGTGAGGTTCAATTTTTGGGTCATGTTATTAATGTTGAAGGAATCATGGTGGACCCGGCAAAGGTTGAGGCGGTGATGCAATGGAAGTCTCCAAAGACACCATCCAAGATCCATAGTTTCTTGGGTTTGGCGGGCTATTATAGGAGGTTCATTCAACACTTCTCCAAGATAGCCTCACCTTTGACCAAATTAACTCGCAAGGATGTGAAGTTCTAGTGGGGTCGAGAACAGGAATGTGCTTTTGAGGAGTTGAAGACGAGATTAACCCAAGCTCCTGTCTTGACATTACCCGAAGGTAGTGAAGACTTAGTGGTGTATTCGGATGCCTCTTATTCTGGGCTAGGTTACGTGCTAATGCAACTTGGAAGGGTGATGTCACACCCCGGGCCCAGAGAGGCGGGACATAACGATTAGTAAACAATAACCAAAATGCAGCGGAAACTAACTGGTTTATTGCATAGTGTCACATGATATTTACATTAAAATATTGGCTTTGTTTCCAATTCACAAGGTGCTTCAATCTATAATCTATAGGTGTCGTGATCAATCTCTCGGTAAATATTTCTTGAAGCTTCGATAACTAAGGCTTCTAGGCTCAACTAGTGTCTTTAACCTCTACCCACATATCTTGCTTCGGATTTGGGTAACTTCTATAGCTCAACTATTCTCCCTAGCTGTACCTGAAGACATGCTCAAAAAGATTTTGTGTCAACCTAAAGTTGGTGAGTTCAAGTGGTTAAAGTTTCAGAAAAATAACAGGACTCTTAAAGTCCACATGTTAAAGTATTAGTATCTATTATAGCTGTTGTGGGGTCACAATCAACCCTGCACTCAATCCCGGCTTGCCTCTTCTAAAGTTATGTTGTACCGGTTAACCCAAAAGGGGAGAACTGAGCCTCATAGCAGTGGACCGTACCTGCCGGATGGTCCACCGTTGTATCTTATTAAAACTTGTCACATGCCACAAACGACCCCTCAGGATCAGTGGGGTACCTCCCTGTAGCGGGAGCCACTGTGTGTGGGGGATTCCCCAAATATATCTATCCATATAAAACAAGAGGTTCACAAAAGAACTAATGATTGTGATTCAAGTATCAGCAGGTATCATCAAAAATCCACAACATAAGCATCACATAGTATCACAGATAAAAGTTCTAGTTTAAAAGAGCATGCTTCATCCCCAAAACCAAAGTAAAAAGGGGAACACGAGAACTCACCTGGTATCCTTATATAATTTCAGAGCTCGATAAAGAAAAAGTGATGATCACCAACAAAGCAATCCTAACTAGAACATATAAGATTCACGTTTAGAATTAGCATGATGTTATTACATTCGTGCGGTTGAGCCCTTTAGTTAACTTAAAGTTAACGATTAGTATCATTGTTGTATCTTAGCTTTTTGTACATGTATTAGTTGTTATGTGCTAATTTGTGCATATTAGATTAATCAAGTTCTTATCCGAGTAATGATTCTTAGTACAATAATTGTAGCAATAATCTGTTGATTTGGAGATTCCAATCTTTATAGATGATTATCATTGATGACATTATTCATACAAGAGAGGGTTATACACAATGTATATATTATAGTTTTTAAGTATTAATAATCATACCCTCTTAAGTATAAGTTGCTTAATTGTTAGCATGTTATAACTATTTCTCATAAACAGATATCCATCTTTACCTAGGTTATGCATGGAGTCTCCTTTCATCAATTTCAGTAGTAATATTATCTTCCCAATGATGATATTTATTTGGATAACAAATCTACAATTATTGTTAGAAATTATATTCTGGCATTATTAAATATGCTAATAACAATTTAGGTAAAATAATGTTATTCCATTATATGTACATATTTGTGGTTTAGAAAACGCTAACAAGTCACACGCATTTGTTTGAATACTTTGTATTAATAAACTATACACCAACTATAGTAACAATCTTGATCGGGTTTTAGTAACTATTATTTTATACTTATGTCTCGTGTATGAACTAACCATTTTAAAGCAAACAATTATATCCATTGGCGTTCATTTTCATCTTTATAATTTATGTATTTTACAATTAGAGCTCAAACAACACACGTGCAAATTATAATTAAATTTTTAACTAAGTGACGAGTGCGATTATACCTTTCACTCGTTCATGTACTCTAACCCACTCGTATTCGTCTCGATCTAATCGCGTTCATGTTCTGTTGACTGCTCGTTGACCAAGTGATGCGGTGTGAAAGTATATATATTTTTGATAAAGAATTTTCGCACAGATTCAGTTTTAAATGGTTGTTACTACTACTAACTACACACACAAAAGGCAAGTGCACCTATCGTGAGGTAATATAGTGATGGTAACAACCGAGTATCAATCCGTGGACACACTAAGACTACTCAACAATCCTTGTAATTGACTATCAATTTTGTTTAAGAGAATGATGAATTGCATTGATATAAATTAGGGTTTTAAACTAACGATAAAAATAAGAAATAAAGTGAAACAAGTTGAAACTTTTGGATTTTGAATCAAGGGATAAAGGCTATCATCCTAACTTGGATTACACTTATGTAATTATGATGAAGTGGTGGTGTGATTAAAGATATTGAATAAAGTAATTGTGTTAACGTTTATAAAGATGAGCTGGCGCGATTTCTCGTCTATCCTCTCCGTAGTGACCAAGACCAACACAGGCTGAGATTTACTGCTTAGGTCAAGGCCCTAGTGATGTAGGTAAATCTTTTGTGCCCTTTTCGACATACGATTTCTGAAAACATAACTTAATGTAAGAAAAGAGTTGATCAAGTTCTATTCTAACATACCATTAATTTTAGAAAACCATAACAATTACTGTAGATTTCTCAGACTAATAAAAGGGAACCCGTAAATGATCAGAAAGTTAAGGTCTTATGATTTCTAATAACCATCTCTAGTTAATTAGCCATAGTGTTATGAATAAAAGTTGTTCATACGTTTTTCAACCGTGTATGACAATCACAATTACAAACCATAAACTTATAACCCCGTTCAAATGTAGGTGCTACCCATCGAAAGTTTTCCCAAGACCACCATAACATTAACACAATATTTATCATACCATTAATTCATCACAAATTACATAAGTTTCATCCAAAGGATGATAATAAGAGTTTAGCTCATGACGAGCTGTAATGTAACAAATAACATAGAAGATAAATATGGATTCATTGATAAAATAGAACAATCAAACCAATGATCCACAATGGATGGTGTTTAGATAATCCCGAGCTTCTTCCAAGAGTTGTATGCACCTCTCGAGCCTCCAAATAGTCTTCAAAACTTGATTCCCGAGAGAATTCTGCAGAGTGTCCCTTCCACCAAAAACTTTCAAAATGAAGAGCTTGGACCTCTATTTATAGGCTTCCCGGAGTGTTTAAGCACGGCCCTGTGACAAAAAGGCACGGCCCCGTGTTAAGTACAATGCTTACGAAAGTTGGTCGGTTCATACGTGCAGGAGCTGTCGGGGCACGGCCCCGTGACAAAATAGGCACGGCCCCGTGAAAGGGGGTATCACGGCCCGTGGTCATATGGGGCACGGCCCCGTGATCACTTTTGGGGGACAGTACTTTTGTCCTGTCAGATGTCCAATCACGGGGGTGTGCCAAATTAGCACGGGGGCGTGTTTTAGGCAAGGCATGGGGGCGTGCTTAATGAGGCATGGCCCCCTGCTTGGAGCTTTAAGCTTGGATTTCTTCAATTTCTTGTCCATTATGCTCCTTTTGTCCATCTTGCCCTTCACAACACCTGAAAACACAATTAAAAGATTTTAAGTACGTAATCACCATATTTCGGGAGGAATCAAGAAATAAATGATGTGCTTTTGATAGTGTTTATATGTGTAATTTGGAGCACATCAAATATCCCCACACTTAAACTTTGCTTGTCCTCAAGCAAATCACTTAAAATGACAACTCCACCAAAAACCAAATAAAACAAAAGATAAATATGTCTTTCGGGAAATATGCAAGTAAAAATTATTTCATCCAAATGCAAACATTTTAAGCATGTATAGAATGATATCCTAGCAAGCAATGGGATTGTTAGTAAAGATTATAATCATGCAAAATCCACACTCCTCACAAAATACTCTCACGCTCGGCTGAATATATGGAATCATACATAAGATGAAGTATGACTAATACGCTCATTGCCTAGCATGAATACGTGTGGAATCATAAGCTTGCTAAGGGATCAATTCTCCACCTACTTAGATATTTACTTGCATAAATCATTAGGTCTTTTGATGGGTTGTAACTTGGCTCGGGCTCTGGTGTGAAATATTTGGAAAAAGTGGCTAAATGCTAAAGACGACGGTCTTGGTTTATTTTTCTAACATAAACTACAAGGAAAGCAGTAAAAAGTTCCCTATACAATACTTCAAGCTAAAGGGATATGCTAACTTGAGGACTCGTTTAAGGTCAGATTGTCAAGACCGTATTTTGCTTTCAGGAACCTACTTCATCCTTTACCCGAAGATACACAAAACTATCCTTTCGTAAGGATCGTTCGGCTTGAAGCCTAATAGCACCCAATCGGATCAGTTCTGTGTATTCGTATTGGGATTCAGTTTGGTTCTTTTTGCATTTTCCATCGTGTGACCAATTTCCACAATTCGGGCATCTTTCGTATCTTTTTGCCCGTCTCTTTATGGCGCTTTTTGAAATTCCACAAAATGGCGGAACTTGTTCCTTTTTTCGCCATTTCTTTCTTGCGTCGTACGTGAGGTTGTAAATTTGTTCGCAGATTTCCGGGGGAAGTCCCGGTTTTGCGTGATAAAGGCAACAAAGCAAATTAAAATCAAAAGAATGCATTCCAGTTCTTTTAGGTCTGCCGGTAAAAGACCAAATTTTTCTTTCTTTTTTCTTTTTTTTTCTTTTCTTTTCTTTTCTTTTTTTTTTTTTTTTAAATAAACCAAAATCGTGTCTTTAACGAAAAATGGGTTTGTTGAAGGCTTTTTGGTTGAGTGACTTGGTGATTCGGGTGATAAAGAATAAAATGTTTAGGCTCAACGGGGCTAACTAGGGTTGACGTTCGGGTAGGTAAGATTAAAAGAAAATGGTTGGGGCTTGAATGGTTAAGGGTTTCCTAATGCCTAACTCATTTTTATGCAGAAAATACTAATTAAGGTCTTGAAATGTATACCAAAGAAGTTCTAATCACACGTATCATGAGGTACTCTCAATTGAATCCAGAATGAAAGTAAAATTGCAAATATTTGCAAAAGCTGTTTAAGGCTCAAAATAAACTCACAAATGGATGGAATTGGGTAAAAGTGTTTCATTTTGCATGATTACATATGTTTACTTGATTATTGCTTTTAAGGATATCACAAAAAATATTTTCAATTTTTATTTGGATTTCTTTTATTTACTTATTTATTTCCCGAAAACCTATATTTATAATTTGGTTTATCAAAAATTGTTTAAATTTTTGGCTTCGTGTCACAAAAATTTATGGTTAAGTGATTTGGTTAAAAATTTTCAATTTGGACCTGTTTTTAGCAAAGTATTAAGTATGTGTCTCGATTAATCCCATCCCCACACTTAAAATTCACATTGTCCCCATTGTGATAGATAAATTAAAAACAAGGAATGGAAACGAGATACTCCCCAAAATATTATGAAGTTGACTTGTATCTTTGCTTGCAGAACCATCGGGATCACCTGAAATATCATCCATTTATTGAAAGCATTAAAATCCTAAACACACAAAATAAAAATAAAATGACATAAAGTAAAGGATAGATTGGCACAAAACGACTGTGCCCGGCCCCTGAAAGTGATTTGGATTTTCAAGGGCTTTGTGGTGGGATATCCCCCCACTCATGATACATTCGGTTTCTGATGTATGTGATATCATTGCTCAGGTCGTCCACTCAAGAGTTCAGATTTTCGACGCGGTTGAAAGCTTGTTGCGCGTATTCGAATGATCTCCTTGCATGGTCACTGGTGGTCTGGATTGCTTCATAGAGGTCTAACATGGTTGGAAATTCTCCGGCGTGTGAGCTGGAGGCCCCGGCGTCTTCATGATGTGCTGGCATATCAAGATCCATGATAATCTCCTCGGGGTCTGCCGGATCCCAGATTTGTCCCTTCCTATCCATGAATCTCGGTTGTCCATTTGGTAAGGTTGTGATCATGTACATGCTTGTGCAAATGCTTAAGTCCAACAATCCTGGCATTACTCCTTCGGTTCCTTCCGTGTTACACCCATAACTCTCGTACAAGTTCAGGATCCAGCTTCCTCCAAACATGGTGTCGGGGCACCAGTAGTTGCATTCCTGGCAAACAAGTTACAAAACAAATACCCAATGTTGCAGGGCAAATGATTAGTCATACAGTATAAGATAAACAAGTGTCTCAAACTAATAACTCCCTCGCTTTGTCCACGAGCTGTTATCGAATGGCTAAGTAACCGATGTATGTATCGTAGCAATGGGTCCCGAATCTGACTACTCTTGGTTTTACTTGAGTTGAATGCCCCTGTTCCAATCTTCTCCCAAAATGCCTTTCTCATGGCGCCGCTTTCTGCGTCCCTACTTTCCTCATCTGGAAATGTATGATAAGCTGGCATTCCGGAGATTGCTTCCTCCTCCATTTCATGTTCTGTATATATTCCTAGATAGACACCAAACAAAGCGATGGATGTTTTTCGCCAATGTCCACCCAGTCTGAATGTAACTGCTTCCTCATCCCAAGGGTTGGAGTCTTTCATGCTAAATCTGAAAGATGCTAAAAATTCAAGAGTTAGTTCATAAATGGAAGGCCTGTTTTGTGAAAACAACCGCTTCCACTGGATACTCAATAAATTGTTATATCTTTCGAGCTGTCCGACAGCCGCCAAGGTTTCTTCATCGGCTTGCAAATGTGACCTTTCGGCCCTTTGCAAGAGCCTTTGCAATCGATCACGACACCATCTTTCACGGTTTCCTCCAAATTGCAAGTATGGATGGTTCATGATCCTGAAATTTGGACAAATCAGTTAATATATACAAAACAGATTTTTTGGAATAAACTATCTATTTTAGGGGAAAGATTGATTTTCAAAAGCCACGTTACCCCTTTTTATCAATTTGTGTTGAAAAATAGTTGACACGGTTGCTTTTTAAGAAAAATTTGTCAAACATGGGGGTGTGCCTCTTGAAACGTGGGGGTGCGGTTAACATTTTGAATTATGAAATTTCAACTCGAGCCAATGTGGTTTTGTTTGTAAATTCTTGATTAAGCATAAATTTGTCATTTTCTTGCTTGAAAAACCAAAGATTATACGTTAAACATTTTTATCAATTGTTAATAATTCAAGACAAAAATATATAATGTTTCAACACTACTTACCAATTCTTGTATCTTGAACATGATTAACAAAGAAATCACCACACATTATGAAGATAGTCTTTTAAACACTAACGGGAAACATACTAACACTAACACTAATTCTATGGAAAATGACATTTTAACACTAATTACTAACTAATCAAACTAATTAACACTAATCAACTTTCAAGAGAACATAAACAAAGAGGCATGAAGCATTCATAATTCCATAACGTTTAAGCACAAGCTTTTACATATAATCATTAGGATTTCGGTTGTTTAGAGACCTAATCACCTAAATACATGCAAATGGCTACCATAATCATGGAAAATGACATACTAACCTCTTGATTATCTTCTTGAAATGATGCTTGAAAACAAGAAGGAAGAATTGAAAAAAAATTGATAACAAAATGAAGAAGAAATGAAGTTGCAGGTCAAAAAATCGGGCTTTATCACTAGTCATTGATGGGGAACAAGACAAAATGCTGAAACAAGTCAGATTTTGTCGAAATTTTGTCGTCACGGGGGCGTGCTTGTTGGGGCACGGGGCGTGATTGCCTTGTGCAGTCTCGGTTCAGTATTTTGTTGTTCCGTTTTTCAATTTCGCGCGTTGCGTAATTTACCGGCTAAGTTTTGACACGTCCAATTCATCAGAGAAGTTACAAAATTAGTTCTAGAATTCAAATAAGCAAACCAAGCGACAAATACATTTTCCTATCTTCTACGATTACATAATACGTTAATAACCGGGAATCTGAAACTGCAAAACCAGACTCCTTAACGCGCACTAGCGCACATGACCCTTCACGGAATGCCTCTAGAAGAAGCCTCCACACATTTCGTGTGGAAGGGTCGGGATAGGGTAGTGTGAAGTGCGGTTGCTAAGTTCCGCGAGCCGACGGTTGATGGAAACAAGCTCCTCGCTCATGTCCTGAACTTTCTGGATGAGTTCAGCCAAGCGTTGAGTTGCGGTGAGATTCATCTCCGTCAATTTCTTGATCAGCTCATGGAGCTTAAAGAAATACTCTTGAGTTGTTGGTTCTCTCGTTTCAGTTCGAGGCTTCGTTGCAGGATTCCAATTAGAACTTCCTTGACTGGATTCTTTCATCTTTTCTTCGTGAGATTTTGAGCAGAATTGGGTGTGATGAAAGCTTGAAACAAGTGTGGTATTTATACACAAGTCTGCAAAGTTGATCACGGGGGCGTGCTTGGGTAGGCACGGCCCCGTGCTTGTCAGAAGTCGCCTTAAATTCGTCCTGCAACGTTCCAGAGTCGTCAGCGGAGATCGTGGAAAAAATTTGTCAGAGGCACGGGGGCGTGCTTGGTGGTCCTACAAAAAGCTAAAATTTGAAATAAAATCTATGTACAGGTGCCGTGTTTTCGTTTCGGGTCTTCGGCGCGACCCTTCCCCACACTTAATCCTCGTCGGGGCGGAGGTGTAATCCTCCGAGAAAATCTTGGTTGGCCCATCGTTATATGGCTTTAAACGATGTCCATTCACTTTGAAACTTAAACCGTCGTGGTTGTCAATTTCGATTGCACCATTTGGAAACACATTTTTAATCGTGTAAGGTCCAGACCAACGTGATTTTAACTTTCCGGGAAACAGACGTAAGCGAGAGTTATACAGTAAGACACGTTCCCCCACACGAAATCGTTTAGTGCTCCTTAAACGAGAGTCGTGGAATTTCCTTGTCTTTTCCTTGTAAACCCTAGCGTTTTCGTATGCTTGTTCTCTCAGTTCCTCAAGTTCATGGATTTGTAGAAATCGATTCTTTCCTGCAAGGCCTTGGTCTAAGTTTGCTGCTTTGAGTGCCCAATAGGCTTTATGTTCCAATTCCACAGGTAGATGACACGACTTCCCATAAACGAGTTTAAACGGTGTTGTGCCAATGGGAGTCTTAAAGGCTGTTCGAAAAGCCCATAATGCATTGTCTAGCTTGGCAGACCAGTCCTTGTGATTTTGTCCTACGGTTTTTTCTAGGATTCGTTTGATACCTCGATTAGTGACCTCCGCTTGCCCATTCGCTTGTGGATGATAAGCGGTTGTAAAGCGATGATTTACTCCATAACGGGCCATTGCTCTTTCGAGCTGGTTGTTACAAAAATGGGTTCCTCGATCACTAATCAAAGCCTTGGGGGTACCAAAACGAGAGAATAATTTCTTAAGGAATCTGACAACATTTCTTGCATCGTTGGTGGGCAGGGCTTGAGCTTCGGCCCATTTTGAGACATAGTCAACTGCTACTAAGATGTAACGATTTCCAAATGATACCGGGAATGGCCCCATGAAATCAATACCCCATACATCAAATACCTCGCATACTTGAACGGGTTTCTGAGGCATCTCATCCCGTGTCGAGATGTTGGTTGCTCTTTGACATGCATCACAGGTGCGTACCATGTTGTGAGCATCCTTGAAGATCGTTGGCCAATAGAATCCAGAATCGAAGACCTTTTTGGCTGTTAGAGTTGCTCCATGGTGGCCTCCTGTGGGTCCTTCATGACAGTGCCTTAGGATCTGTTCCGCTTCACTTCCGTATACGCATCTTCGAATGAGTTGGTCCGCACCGATTCTGAATAGGTATGGATCTTCCCAATAGTAATGTTTAATATCAGTAAAGAAATTCTTCTTTTGCTGATAAGTCATTCCTTTGAGAAGGAGTCCGCTTGCCAAATAGTTTGCGAAGTCGGCAAACCAAGGATACTCATCGATTGAAGATTGGATGTTCAAAAGGAATTCGTGAGGGAAATTATCGTTTATTTTGAATTCCTCGGTTTGTGGATGGTTTGAATCTTCAAGACGCGAAAGATGATCAGCCGCAAGATTTTCTGCTCCTTTCTTGTCACGAATCTCAATGTCGAATTCTTGAAGCAGAAGTATCCATCGTATCAATCTCGGCTTTGCATCTTGTTTGTTGAACAGATAACGTAGGGCTGCATGATCGGTGTAGACGACTGTTTTGACAGGACTAGATACGAGCGAATTTGTCAAATGCGAAAACTACTGCGAGAAGTTCTTTCTCGGTGGTTGTGTAGTTTTCTTGTGCGTCGTTTAAGGTCTTGCTCGCATAGTGAATTGGGTGGAATTGCTTGTCTTTCCTTTGTCCTAACACGGCTCCTACCGCAAAATCGCTTGCATCGCACATGAGTTCAAATGGTAACGTCCAATCTGAGGAAACCATAATTGGAGCGGTGACCAACCTATCTTTTAACAGATCAAATGCACTGATGCATTCGTTGGAAAACACGAATTTTGCATCTTTCTCAAGAAGTTGAGTCATCGGTCGTGCGATTTTTGAAAAGTCTTTAATGAAACGGCGATAGAATCCTGCGTGACCTAGGAAGCTTCTAATTTCTTTCACGGTTGTGGGATATGGCAGTTTGGAAATAGTGTCCACTTTAGCTTGATCAACTTCAGGCCTGCTTGAGAGATCTTGTGTCCCAACACTATTCCTTAAGTAACCATGAAATGACACTTTTCCCAATTTAGAACAAGGTTAGAGTCCTCGCATCTAACCAGCATTTTTTCCAGATTTTCAAGACATTGTTCGAATGAGTTTCCAAAGACTGAGAAATCATCCATGAAAACTTCCATTGAGTGTTCAATCATGTCATGAAAAATTGCTACCATGCATCTTTGAAATGTAGCAGGAGCATTACACAATCCAAACGGCATTCGTCGATACGCAAAAGTGCCATATGGACAGGTGAATGTCGTTTTCTCTTGATCTTCGGGAGCAATGGGAATTTGAAAGTACCCTGAGAAACCGTCGAGGAAACAATAGAACATTTTTCCAGAGAGTCTCTCGAGCATTTGGTCAATGAAAGGTAAAGGAAAGTGATCCTTTCTTGTGGCGTCATTGAGTTTGCGATAATCGATGCAAACTCTCCAACCTGTAACCGTACGAGTTGGAATAAGCTCATTCTTTTCGTTAGTTACTACAGTCATTCCTCCTTTCTTTGGAACAACTTGGACGGGACTGACCCAAGGCGAATCAGAAATGGGGTAAATCAAACCGG
Source organism: Flaveria linearis (assembly GCA_024085815.1). Lineage (NCBI taxonomy): Eukaryota > Viridiplantae > Streptophyta > Magnoliopsida > Asterales > Asteraceae > Flaveria > Flaveria linearis. The sequence goes on from CM044004.1 coordinate 20,459,816, forward strand.
CATCTAGCAGTTTTATTACTTCTTTCTTCACCACCTCTTGCATGCTCGGATTTAAACGTCTTTGAGGTTGAATGACGGATTTGAAGTCCTCCTCCATTAATATTTTGTGAGTGCAAAAGGATGGATTGATTCCTTGATGTCCATGATTTTCCATGCAATTGCTCGTTTATGTGCCTTCAGCACATTGAGCAATTTATTCTTCTCATCTTTTGATAGGGCGGATGAGATTATGACAGGAAGCTGAGAGGTATTTCAAGAAAAGCATATTCGAGATGAGATGGAAGTTCCTTGAGTTCTAAAGCCGGAGGGTCTTCGACAGAAGGTTTGGCTTTAGGTTCTAATTCTTGATCGATGATCTCAAACGCTTCTTGACAAGATGATGTTTCGTCCACTTCGAGTTCTGGGATGATTTGGTGCTCACAGACGGGTTAGTGGTTTGGATTTCTATTAATTGAGTATCGCAGGCTTCAATTTGACGAGTGTTCTTCAGATGACAGCTTATGATTGAGTCGCAAACATCAATATAATAGAGTGAATCGTCATGATGTTGAGGATGTTTCATGGATTGTCCTATGTCGAATGTCACTTCCTCCTCATCCACTCGGAGTGTGAGTTTGCCGGTGCAAACATCAATGAGGGCTCGAGCGGTTGCTAAGAAAGGTCGACCTAAGATGAGAGGAACATTCTTATCCTCATCCATGTCGAGGATCACAAAATCAACGGGAAATACGAACTTGTCGATTTTAACTAAGAGATTTTCAACAATGCCCCTCGGATATTTGACAGAACGGTCAGCTAATTGGATGCTCATACGAGTAGGTCTAGGCTCACCTAAGTTTAATTTTTCAAAAACTGCATAAGGCATGAGGTTAATACTAGCACCTAAATCGGCTAACGCGTTGCTGACAGAAAGATTTCCTATTAGGCAAGGTATGGTAAAACTCCCTGGATCAGTCATCTTTTGAGGTAGTTTGTTTTGAAGAACTGCTGAGCATTCCTCATTCAAAACTACATGTGATAACTCTTCCAGTTTCTTCTTGTTTGACAATACACCTTTTAAAAACTTAGCATAATTTGGCATTTGGGCTAAGGCTTCCACCAATGGCAGATTAATATGGAGTTGCTTGAACAATCCCAGAAATTTGCCATATTGTGCCTCCATTCGTTGTTGTCTCAGACGACCGGGATATGGAGGTGGTGGAACATAAGGTGGTGGTGGTACGTATTTCTTGGCTGGTTCTTCAACAATGACAGGTTGCTTTTGCTTGTCACTTGTATTACGTGGTGTCTCGAGTTCTATTTCTTCAAGGATGGGCTGTAATACAGGTGCATCACCTTGAGTGGTTTTGCCACTCCTTGTGGTGATGGCTTTGACTTGAGCATTGGGGTTTGTTACAGTATTGCTGGGCAAAGTACCTTGGGGTCTCACAGATAGTTGTTGTGCTATCTGACCCACCTGGTTTTCAATGGTTTGCAATGATGCTTTGTTGCTTTTGATTTCAGCCTCGTTTCTTTGGAACCTTTCCTCGTTTCTTCGATCAGATTTCCGGATGTACTCATCTGTGGCTTGTGTGGTTAACAACAATTGCTGTAATAAATCTTCCATTGATGATGCTCCACGGTCTTGATTACTACTGCTTGGACCTTGATATGGTGGTTTCTGTTGCTGGTAAGGTGGCCTACGGTTGAATCCAGTTGATGGTTGGCTGTTACCGGCTTCTCTGTAATTCGGATTGCTCCTCCAATTTGAGTTGTTGTTATATGCGTTGTTTGGGCCTCCTACGTAGTCAACATCTTCCATCATCATAATGCCTTGCGGGCATTCATTGGTCTTGTGTGAGCTTCCACATGTGTTGCATCGTGTTGGAGTCTTTTTAAGTTCAGCTTACAATTGTTCGAATCATTTGGTTAAGGATTCTAACTGGGCTGTGATCAGTGTCTCAGAGTCTACTTGATGAATTCCTCTAGAGTTGATTTTGTTTCTCAAGGGATTGTAAGCAAAACTCTTCTTAGCTGCCTTCTCTAGGGCTTGGTATGCTTCTGTTGTGTGACACTTCCGAAATCTCCTCCCGCACTTTGGTCTACGGCTTGTTTGTGTGCTCCGCTGATTGCATCATAAAAGGTTTGACACTGCAGCCACATATCAAGTCCGTGATGTGGGCATCTCCGAAGGAGACCTTTATATCTCTCCCATGCTGCGTGTAATGATTCATCATCGTCTTGGCGAAAGCTCGTGATGCTGCTTCTCAATTTGGCAGTGCGATCGGGTGGAAAGTATTTCAACAGGAATTGTTCAGCCATTTCCGCCCATGTGGTGATGGAACCAGGCGGAAGTGAATCGAGCCAGTCAATGGCTCGGTCTCGAAGTGAAAATCGAAAAAGTCGTAGTCTAATAGCATCGTCTGAACAGTTGTTGATTTTGAAAGTTGCACAGATACGAAGGAATCGTGAGATGTGAGCGTTAGGGTCTTCGTCTTGCAATCCGTGAAACTGAACAGAGTTCTCTACTAGTTGGATAATACTAGACTTAATCTCAAAATTGTTGGCCGCTATTGCTGGTTGGACAACACTAGACTCATAACCGTCGATTGATGGTGTGGCATAGTGCGTTATCTTCATTTCCTCGTCTTGATTAGCCATGTCTCCTTCGGATGGTGTATCTTCCGAGATGTCTTCTTCGATGATTGTTGCTGCTTGTTGCGGTCTTTCACGTAACCTTTGTCGGAAAAGTCGTTCAGGTTCCGAAAGAGGTGAAACAAGTTCAGGACTAGACGAGTCGGACATACACTAACTTAAGGAAGCATAAACTAACTAGGTTTAAAATGAATCAGGCAAATGTAACTAAACTGGCTAAGGTAAACTAACTATAAAATTAAAATGAATTTGAACAAAAAATATTAACAAGATATAAACAGGACAGTCAAAAATTTAGATTGTCTTTCAAACTTGCCGTGTATCCCCGGCAACGGCGCCAAAAACTTGATGCGGTGTGAAAGTATATATATTTTTGATAAAGAATTTTCTCACAGATTCAGTTTTAAATGGTTGTTACTACTACTAACTACACACACAAAAGGCAAGTGCACCTATCGTGAGGTAATATAGTGATGGTAAGAACCGAGTATCAATCCGTGGACACACTAAGACTACTCAACAATCCTTGTAATTGACTATCAATTTTTGTTTAAGAGAATGATGAATTGCATTGATATAAATTAGGGTTTTAAACTAACGATAAAAATAAGAAATAAAGTGAAACAAGTTGAAACTTTTGGATTTTGAATCAAGGGATAAAGGCTATCATCCTAACTTGGATTACACTTATGTAATTGTGATGAAGTGGTGGTGTGATTAAAGATATTGAATAAAGTAATTGTGTTAACATTTATAAAGATGAGCTGGCGCGATTTCTCGTCTATCCGCTCCGTAGTGACCAAGACCAACACAGGCTGAGATTTACTGCTTAGGTCAAGGCCCTAGTGATGTAGGTAAATCTTTTGTGCCCTTTTCGACATACGATTTCTGAAAACATAACTTAATGTAAGAAAAGAGTTGATCAAGTTCTATTCTAACATACCATTAATTTTAGAAAACCATAACAATTACTATAGATTTCTCAGACTAATAAAAGGGAACCCGTAAATGATCAGAAAGTTAAGTTCTTATGATTTCTAATAACCATCTCTAGTTAATTAGCCATAGTGGTTATGAATAAAAGTTGTTCATATGTTTTTCAACCGTGTATGACAATCACAATTACAAACCATAAACTTATAACCCCCCGTTCAAATGTAGGTGCTACCCATCGAAAGTTTTCCCAAGACCACCATAACATTAACACAATATTTATCACACCATTAATTCATCACAAATTACATAAGTTTCATCCAAATAGGATGATAATAAGAGTTTAGCTCATGACGAGCTGTAATGTAACAAACAACATAGAAGATAAATATGGATTCATTGATAAAATAGAACAATCAAACCAATGATCCACAATGGATGGTGTTTAGATAATCCCGAGCTTCTTCCAAGAGTTGTATGCACCTCCCGAGCCTCCAAATAGTCTTCAAAACTTGATTCCCGAGAGAATTCTGCAGAGTGTCCCTTCCACCAAAAACTTTCAAAATGAAGAGCTTGGACCTCTATTTATAGGCTTCCCGGAGTGTTTAAGCACGGCCCTGTGACAAAAAGGCACGGCCCCGTGTTAGTACAATGCTTACGAAAGTTGGTCGGTTCATACGTGCAGGAGATGTCGGGGCACGGCCCCGTGACAAAATAGGCACGGCCCCGTGAAAGGGGGTATCACGGCCCCGTGGTCATATGGGGCACGGCCCCGTGATCACTTTTGGGGGACAGTACTTTTGTCCTGTCAGATGTCCAATCACGGGGGTGTGCCAAATTAGCATGGGGGCGTGTTTCAGGCAAGGCATAGGGGCGTGCTTAATGAGGCATGGCCCCCTGCTTGGAGCTTTAAGCTTGGATTTCTTCAATTTCTTGTCCATTATGCTCCTTTTGTCCATCTTGCCCTTCACAACACCTGAAAACACAATTAAAAGATTTTAAGTACGTAATCACCATATTTCGGGAGGAATCAAGAAATAAATGATGTGCTTTTGATAGTGTTTATATGTGTAATTTAGAGCACATCACCAAGTTTGACCATTGCTGCCTAACATTTTGACAAAGGTTAACACCTTTGTCCATGACCCGAGCAACTTCATAATCCCTAATTGCTTCTATCTCGACACACCATCATCTATATCACACTCCATTACAACCAACGATATCATCCCATTATCAACCATCATAACCCTATTGAACCACCACCATAACCGCCTTCCACGACCATCACAACCCAACTGACCTATCACCAACAGTCATAACCAATAATCACAGTGCAGCCACAAACCACACCATCATCCTCACCTTACACCACCCTCGTAGCTAACAACCATCAATTCCAGCCACCATTACCAACACAACCAACAACAGCCACAACCGTGACCTGCACCATCCACCGGTACCACTGCCTTGAGCCCAGATCTGGTACAGATCTACACATGCAACCCAAAATCATAGCAATTTGCGGTTTGTAGTCCAAGAAAACAAAGGATGAATGAACTAGATCGGTGCTAGGGGAACCTTACCGAGAGAGAAGGCAGTGGGGCGGGTCTAGGCCACCTTCGGGCGCTCCCTTTCTTTCACAACCTCGGCTGCCGTCGCTGGTGCCACTGACCTACGGCAACCAAACCGACTTTGAGGTCGGCTGCGACCACCGAAGCCACGACCGACCATCACCGCAGCAACAGTCACAGCCAACCACCGTCACCACAGTCGACACAACATAACCATCACAGCCACGACCACCACAACAACATTCGAGGTCAAGACTCCCTTCACCACCGCTTACCTTCACCGACGCCCACCACAAGGCGCGGGGGCTGTAGCCACCGATTCAAGCCTCCAACACAACCGAAATCATCAGTCGTTAGTGTCTAGATCCAGAGCTGTCTCCACCCTTAACATCATCTATCGCAGCCAAGTTTCACCGGAGGGGTTCTCAAGACCACCCGACAACAGTCGCGACCGACACCCATCACCAAATCGACCACCATGGAAGTTGAGAACCACCGTACAACCACCATCTTCTTGCATCACCATCACTGTTGTGAGCCTACCTGGCCATCTTCGAGGTGGCCGGAGGTCGTTCATCCAGAGATAGTTCGCCCATCGGAGCCGGCAACTCTTCCCACACTCGAGCTTCTCTTCTTCGGGGCTGAAGGGGCCGCGTTTGTCTGGCTGGAGGTCGATCGAAAGGAGAGGGGAGGGAGGAGGCTATGACCGCCTCTTTCTCTCTAAAATGAGAAAATTTTGTTTATATAGGGGGGTTAAGTGAATGGGTTCGTTAAAAGGGCCGGTTTGTAACGCGTTCGATTAAGTTTTTCGCGCGACTTTATAATTCCGCCGCCCGTTGGATTCAATTATACGAAACGTTATAAGTATTCCGGGATTATGAATTTTATTGCATTAAAAACATACCGAACAGTTAAACGATACCGCGAAATCGACACGTTAACGGTTTTACGTGTTTTCCTCGAACGAGCGCTTTTATTATTATTTTGATATCTAAATGCATGAAATTACGTATTAAAATTATATTTTGAGCGTTATCTTCCCACGTTGGCCGCGTTAAAACTTATCTGTCCCATTCTCGGGTTTGACCTTATTCCAGATCGATGCACGTCACGGTTGCGTTTTGGAACGCGTTTATTCCAGACAACGTATCACTCACCAATTTAATATGATATGATAATAAACAATGATTAGATAATTGTTTACGGAGTTACGAGGCTCGGTCGACGTATCAGATGACATTTAAATGCCGGTGAAAACCGGTATTCGCGTTTCGGTTACGAAATTCCGTTGGTAATGCATGATTGATGAAAAATCTTTTAGCAAGCATTATTTATGATATTAGTTAAGGTTAACAATGATTTAGATTGGATGACAACCCATTTTAAGGATTTCTGATGGAATTCAGACGTAGTACGTGGTAAATTGACGGATTTTACTCGGTATGTGTTCTGAATCTGTTTTTAGCTTGGATCTTTCCATAGTTATTTCAAATCACCTAATAATTCATTGTTTCATGGTTTCTTGTTTAATTAGTTCCTAAACATGTATTTGGGCCTTAAATGGGCCTTTTTATATGTTCGGGCCCTTATTGGGCTTATTGGGCCCAAAAAGTTAGTTTCATTTCCAAGTTCTCTTTGGTAAGCCCAACTCAATCCAGACCTTTATTGGGCTTTACAATATTTTGTGGTTTTCAAATGGGGCATATTTCAGAGGTGTTACAGGTGATAGCCTACGCATCCTGACAGTTGAAGACCCACGAAGTCAACTATCCTAAACATGATTCAGAGCTATTGGCTGTGGTTTTCGCGTTGAAGAATTGGAGACACTACTTATATGACACGAAGTGCACCATATTCACCGACCATAAGAGCTTGAAGTATTTCTTTGAGCAAAAGGATCTCAACATGAGACAGAGAAGATGGTTAGAGTTCATCAAAGATTATGACTGCGAGATCCACTACTATCCGGACAAGGCCAACGTGGTGCCCGATGCCCTCAGCCGAAAAGAGAGACCCGAGCCGATTCGGGTGAAGGCGTACCAGTTATTGATGACCTCAGATGTGATGACTCAAGTGAAGGAATTTTAGAATGAGGCGTTGAAAGAAGATCTCTACAACTCTGAACGAATGAGAGATCTAGTCAAGGAACTGGGAGAAAACACTCATGGGGTTAGAACCCGCTTTGGACGATTGTGGATTCCTCGTTATGGAGATCTGCGAGGGTGAATTATGGATGAAGCTCAAAAAACTCGATACTCCATTCATCCCGATGCCACCAAGATGTATTAAGACATGAAGAAGGACTACTGGTGGTCGGGTATGAAACATGATATGGTGGAGTACGTAAGTGCCTTACTTGCTTGCAAGTGAAGGCAGAGCATCAGAAGCCCTACGAGAAGACACAACCGTTGGATGTACCCGAGTGGAAGTGGGATCACTCCATGGACTTCATTACGAAGTTACCCCGCACGTCGAGGGGGTACGATGCTGTCTGGGTGATTGTTGATCGTCTAACCAAGAGTGCTCACTTCCTACCGATCCGTTAGACGTACTCATCTGAAAGACTGGTGGATTTGTTCATTAAAGAGATTGTAGCTCGTCATCGTTTGCCGGTGTCAATCGTTTTGGATCATGACACCTGATTCACATTGAAGTATCAGAAAAGATTTCATGACATGATGGGGACGAGGCTACACATTAGTACTGCTTATCATCCTCAAACGGACGGTCAGTCTGAGAGGACGATTCAGACGCTCGAGGATATGCTCTGAGCATGTGTAATCGATTTTGGAGGAAGTTAGGATGACCACTTACCGTTAGCATAATTCTCATACAATAATAGTTACATGCTAGTATTGGCATGCCACCCTACGAGATGCTATACGATAGGAGGTGTAGGACGCCCGTATGTTGGGGAGATATTGGGCAGAAAGAATTAGGAGGTGTTGTGGTGATCGAGGATATGAATGAGAAGCTGGAAAAGATCAAAGCCTTTATGAAGGCGGCGAAAGATAGACAAAAGTCGTATGATGACAAGAGGCGAAGACCGATAGAATTCAAGGTTGGCGACCGAGTTATGTTAAAGGTCTCACCTTGGAAAGGGATCATCCGATTCACGAAGCGAGGTAAGCTAAGCCCGAGATACATAGGGCCTTTCTGAATCGTCGCACACGTAGGAGAGGTAGCCTATCGACTTGAATTACCAGATGAGTTAAGTGGAATTCATCCTACATTCCATATATCTCATCTAAAGAAGTGCTTAGATGGTAAAGACATGGTTGTACCACTGGAGGATATCGAGATAGATGAACGGCTCAATTATGTAGAGCAACCAGTGGCGATCATCGATCAAAAGGAGACGAGGCTAAGGAATAAAGTGGTTCCTCTTGTGCATGTATAGTGGAAGCATAGGAGAGGATCCGAGTCTACGTGAGAGACTGAAGAAGAGATGAGGTAGCATTACCCTTATCTGTTTGAGGAATAAAAGGTTTCGGGGACGAATCCTATATAAGGGGGTGGACTTGTAACACCCGGATATTTTAAGAAGTTGTAAAAAGAAAGTATAAAAGTGGCAAATGCCATTTAACCCAAATTAAGGGGTTAAAAATGTCCAAAGTACAAAATATTATATAATTTTGTACAAAAGTAGCATGGCCGCCCATGTCATGCTAGTTTTCACCATTCTGTCGAATTTAGAGAGAGAAATAGCAGAGAGTTCGGTTCCTAGAGAGAAGAAGAAGAAAAAAATTCAATTTCAAGGTAAGAATTCTTTGTTTTGAGTTGTTCTTAGTCGACACATGCCTTGGTTATATGCTTATGTGTGTTTATGTGTGTTCGAATGTGTGTTTTGTGGGTTTCTAGGTGTTAGAATCATCTGAGAAGCTCAAGTGAAGAGTTTAAATTTCAGAACAGCAAAGGCGAGTTTCTAGACCCCATAACTTTAAATGTTTTAACAATTTTGGGGCTGAAAATGTATGTAAAACCGTTTTTACAAAACCTGCTTGAATACCCGTATGTGTCTATGTATGCATGATGATATTTTTATGGGTGTTATGTGTTAGTTATACTTGGAATGGTGTTATTAAGCTTAGAATATGTAAGAAGAATGATTGGGACTGATAATATGTTAATAATGTGCTAAACAGGTTGCCCAACCGCCTGAATAGTTCCCAACCGCCTAGAATTTGCCTTAGAAGGTTTCTAAGTAAGCCTAAACGTCTAAACAGGGCCCAACCGCCCAAACAATGTCCTAACCGTCTAGAATATGCCTTAGAAAATCCAAGTGTAAGCCCATGCGTCTGAACAGTAGCCCATACATCTAAGGTTTTTGACTCAGACGCCTAAGTGTGGACCAAACGTCCAAATAGTGCCCATGCGTCTGAGATGGCCAAACGTCTAAGTGATGAAATGTCCAAATAGTGTCCATGCATCTAGGATGTTCCAAACGCCTAAGTGTTAAACCTCCCAAATAATGCCCATGCGCCAAATCATGACTCATGCGCCTGCATAGTGCTCATGCGCCTAGGACACTTAGAATATTTTTTGAAATTTGAGTAAAATAGAATCATTAGAGTTTGACCCAAGGTTGACTTAGGGTATTTAATTGCTATTATATTTGCATTATTATAAGTTGTTCCTATGATGATAGTGATTATTATTGTGTGACTTATGTGGTGTGCCTATGATCATAAATGCAAGTATTATATCTTTAACAAAGTGAAAGAGTAATGATAAAGAGAAGTGGAACTTAATTAAAATGTTAACAAGTCTTGCAAGCATATAGCAGGTGCACGACCATGTTGTCGTTTGCTCAACTGTGATGCGGGTTAGCTACCGTGATAGTGCTCACGGGGCCAATCAATTGAGATTCGTGGACCTTTGTAGCATGCCCTAAGTGACTGGGCCAGCCTTGTATACAGTGATCAGAGCATAGACCAGAGAGGCCCAGCACCAGTTTCCCCACGTATATAGTTTAGGGTATTGCTCATTGGTCCACATAGACAGTAAAAGATGAAGTTAAAAGAGTATGAAATAAACAAGGCATACAGTAAACAAAGAAAACATTACCTTGTTGTATAGTTAATGCGTGCTCACGTACAAGAGTAAGAGATGTATTTTTACAAAAAGAGTATTTTCATATATATACATTACACAAGGTATTTTAATACTTTTAAAACTAGAACTCACTCAGCAACGCTGACTTTAATACATTTTCAGTTGTCAGGTAAGTGTTGCTGAGAATGGCACGAGGGTGAAGCTACTCGTCAGGGAAAAGATTAACATCCATTCCTAGGATATTATATTGTTGTTTTGTAATGCAATTAAACAGTCTTTTGATAACTTGAACATTATTGTATTGCTTAACAATAGTATCTTTTAATAATAGAGAATGGCTTTTGCTAACGTGATCTCGTTGTTTATTTAATGAAATGTATATTAATATGTATCTATGATGCAATGAATGACCAACTGTGAGGTGCCCGGGAACGGGGCCCTACAATACGTATATATATACATATATACGTATATATACGTATATATATACGTATATATACATATATATACACACGTATACGTATACGCGTCTATATACACACGTATTCGTATACGCATATATATACACACGTATACGTATACGTGTATATATATACACGTATACGTATACGCGTATATATATACGCGTATACGTATACACGTATACGTATACGCGTATATATATACACGTATACGTATACGCGTATACGTATACGCGTATATATATACACGTATACGTATACGCGTATATATATACTTATATCTATATATATATACGTACATATATATATATATATATACATATATATATATATATATATATATATATATATATATGTACGTATATATATATATATAGAGAGAGAGAGAGAGAGAGAGATATATATATGTACGTATATATATGTACGTATATATATACGTATCAATATACGTGTGTATATATACGTATATATATATACGTATATATACGTATATATGTACGTATATATATATACGTATATATACGTATATATGTACGTATATATATACGTATCAATATACGTGTGTATATATACGTATATATATACGTATATATATGTGCGTATATATATGTACGTGTATATATGTACGTATATGTATATATATATATATATATACGTATATATATACGTATATACGTACATATATATACGTATATACATGTATATATACGTATATACACGTATATATACATATATATACGTATGTATATACGTATGTATATGCATACGTATGTATATACGTATCTATATACATGTATGTATATATATATACGTATATAGATACATGTATGTATATATATACGTGTATATATATACGTATATATATCATATATATACGTATATATAGATATATATACGTATATATTCGTATATATACGTATATATACGTGTATATATATACGTAGATATATACGTATATATACGTGTATATACGTGTATATATTATATATATACGTATATACATCTATATATGTATATATATACGTATATATACGTATATATCAATATATATACGTATATATATACGTGTATATATATATACGTATATATATATATAGATATATATATATATATGTAAATATACATATATATACATGTGTATATATACATATACGTGTATATATATACACGTATACATATACGCGTATATATATACACGTATACATATACGCGTGTATATATACACGTATACCTATACGCGTGTATATATACACGTATACCTATACGCGTGTATATATACACGTATACCTATACGCGGGTATATATACACGTATACCTATACGCGGGTATATATACACGTATACCTATACGCGTGTATATATACACGTATACCTATACGCGTGTATATATACACGTATATCTATACGCGTGTATATATACACGTATACCTATACGCGTGTATATATACGCGTATACCTATACGCGTGTATATACACGCGTATACCTATACGCGTGTATATACACGCGTATACCTATACGAGTGTATATACACGCGTATACCTATACGCGTGTATATACACGCGTATACCTATACGCGTGTATATACACGCGTATACCTATACGCGTGTATATACACGCGTATACCTATACGAGTGTATATACACGCGTATACGTATACGCGTGTATATACACGCGTATACGTATACGCGTGTATATACACGCGTATACGTATACGCGTGTATATACACGCGTATACGTATAAGCGTGTATATACACGCGTATACGTATACGCGTGTATATACACGCGTATACGTATACGTGTATAGATATATATATGCGTATACGTATACGCGTGTATATATACACGTATACGTATACGCGTGTATATATACACGTATACGTATACGCGTATAGATATATATACACGTAAACGTATACGTGTATATATATACACGTATTGATATACGTGTATATACATACACATATATATATACGTATATATATATACGTATATATATACGTGTATATATATACTTATAAATATATACGTGTATATATACGTATATACATACGTAATATATACGTATATATACGTATATACACACGTATATATATACGTATATATACGTATATACACACGTATATATATACGTATATATACGTATATACACACGTATATATATACGTATATATACGTATATACACACGTATATATATACGTATATATACGTATATATACGTATATATACGTATATATATACGTGTGTATATACGTATATATACGTATATATATACGTGTGTATATACGTATATATACGTATATATATACGTGTGTATATACGTGTATATACGTACATATATACGTGTATATACGTGTATATATACGTATATATATACGTGTATATACGTGTATATATACGTATATAGACACGTATATATATACGTATATATACACGTATATATACACGTATATATATACGTATATATACGTATATATACACGTATATATATACGTATATATACGTATATACGTATATATACGTATATATACGTATATACGTATATATACACGTATATATATCTTTGTATATACGTATATACACGTATATATACATGTATATATAAGTATGTATATACATATATACGTGTGTGTGTGTGTGTATATATATATAGATATATATATATATATATATATATATATATATATATATATATATATATATAGGATGTGGTTCAAATGAGAACTTATTCTATTTGTGAGAACCCATTAACTAGATCTAAACCTCAGATTTGAATCAGATTTTTTGATCTAATGGACAAGATTAAAAGTGAATATTTTTATATATCTATAGTCAATAAAGGTGTTGGAAGGACATACAAGTAATTTCACAGCATCATTAATGTATTTTAAAGCTCTAATAGTCTACTTGCTACGACAACCTAATATCCATCAAATCATATTTTCTTTCAAGTACACATATCACATCATATTACTTTTACTTTATCATATTATACGTACATCATATTAAATAACATCAATTAAGTATTGCATAATATTATATTGCACTAATAATGTAATTACATCACATTACTACTATTAATAAGTGTTCCGTAATAATACAACCAAAACACGTCATGCATTTGACGAAAAATTTGTGCTGTTATTTTCTATAGAACATACAAGTTTTTAACGTCTGGCCAAATTTCTTTCCCTTTTTGATTGTCGCTCGTTTCTCTAACCATATATCTATGATTGGAACTTAATCTTCAACTCTTTAACTTTATCGAGTTGTGATTAGTTGTAAATCAAATATAATCTATCAAGTAATGATAAAAAATTAAACAAAAGATGACACGATAAAATTTAATGAATAGAATACAAAATACATCTATATTGATGGTGCAATACCAAAATAAAAAACATGAATTTTAAATAGATTACATTATATTACACTAATTCATTAGCCAAATTAAATCAACATACAGTAATATAACTAAGGTAGAATTGAAAAACTATGAAAAATTACATTAAATTAAATAATACATCTATAATGATGATATACTATGCTCAGGTGCAATACCAAAATAAAACCTATAAATTTTTAGTAGATTACATTATATTACACTAGTGCATTGGGCGAAATAAATCAACATACAGCAATGTAACTACGGTCGAATTAAAAAGCTATGAAAAAATTACATTAAATTAAATAATGCATCTATAATGATGATATACTATGCTCAGGTGCAATATCAAAATAAAAACTATGAATTTTTCGTAGATTACATTATATTACACTAGTGCATTGGCCGAAATAAATCAACATACAACAATGTAACTACGGTCGAATTAAAAAACTATAAAAAATACATTAAATTAAATAATACATCTATAATAATAGTATACTATACTTAGGTGCAATACCAAAATAAAAACTATGAGTTTTTACTAGATTACATTATATTACACTAGTGCATTGGACAAAATAAATCAGCATACAACAATGCAACTACGATCGAATTAAAAAAACTATGAAAAAATTACGTTAAATTAAAAATACTTCTATAATGATGGTATACTATGCTCAGGGGAAATACCAAAATAAACACTGAATTTTTAGTAGATTACATTATATTACACTAGTGCATTGCCCAAAAAAAATCAACATACAATAATGTAACTACGATTGAATTAAACAAACTATGAAAATTTTACATTAAATTAAATAATACGTCTATAATGATGGTATATTATGCTCAACTATGGTTATATTTTCATTTATGCAACATGCTACAACACCCAGATTAAAAACTAAAAAGTTTTAGTAGATTAGATTAAATTACAGTAGTGCATGAGCCTAAATAAATTTACCTAAGTAATTTAGTTAAAGCCTAAATAAATTAACCTAAGTAATTTAACACCAAAATAAAAAAACTATAAAATTCTACTAGATTACATTAGATTACAGTAGTGCAATAGCCTAAAAAAATTACCTATAATAATGTGACTATAGTCTAATTAAAAAACTATAAAAAACAATTACATTAAATAAGAAATGTATCTGAGATAATGGTATATTATACTCAACATTGTTTATATTTTCATTTGTGTAACATACTCCAACACCAAAACAAGAAAACTAAGAAATTTCAGTATATTACATTGAAATACACTTGTGAATTGATTTAAATAAATTTATCTATAGTAATATAAATGTAATAAAATTAGAAAAACTAGAAAAAAACAAATACATTTCAAATAGCCAATTCTAGTACAAGATCATAACAAATTGTGTCACTTTAAATTTTCCATAAAAAATAAATACATAATAAAAGAAACAATAGAACCCAAACAAAATAATTAAGCTTTAACCTTATATACCTTCTACAACATGATTTGTCTAGAAGAAAATATACATCAAAACCCATATCGTAGATCTTCTAAATTTGTATCTCGTTATAATCTTGATGTAGATTATAAACAAGAAAATCAACACAAAAAAACCATATCAACACCCATTTGCTTACCGAAGCTTGTGCTCATGGATCTACAACCATCGTCTCCATCACATGAGTAGGGAGGTGTTGTGTTCCCGGTGAAAACAGGTAGTCCGGTGGTGTTTGATGTGCGAAAGGGAGGTGTTGAACGATTCCATTTTTGTTGATTTTTCGTTCATCATCGTTGATTTTTTGGTTAGATTTTGATTCATGGGAGATTTTCAACATTGAAGAGAGAGAGGGAGAGATGAGAAGAAAAAGAAAGAGAAGAAGATAATCCTATTGTATTATAAGAGAGAGAAAATAATTTAAAAAAAATAAAAGTACACTGACATTAGTGTATCTAAGAAGTAGGTGTAAGAGGTAAAATGACAAAAATAGCCTTCTACTTTGAAAAAGGATGGGCGACGTGGCAGATTAGCATTGGCTGAAAGAGTTAATTGGTTCTCACATTTAGTAAACATTCCTATATATGTATATATATATATATATGTCACATGCCAAACCACAGCGGTTTCCCTCGGGGGTGCGAATGTGATGGTTTCATAGTCACTGATCAACCACTACATCGTTTTGTAAAACAGACATCTTAATTATGTTTAAGATACATAATTGTTTTAGAGTTAAATTTGCGGAAGCAATAACAATAAGGTAATTTGTTTTCAAAACATGATAAATACGAAAATGAATGTCCCAAACAGCATGAATGGCCCTAAACATGAGATGATCTATGCTAGCTTAACTTGGTGCATTTATCAATTCCATGAGAAAACATGCATGAAAAATATTTGAACATAATGTTGGTGAATTCACAAGTTTTAAATACTAATAAATAGTGTAAAGGACCACAAGACTTTCAATGATTTGATTGTTGTACATACAATGCTACAAATTATATAAGCACCACAATCGAAGCTAGACTGTAACTGTAATAAATTCCCCTACCTGTGCCTACCGTAAGCACAGGGGTGAACAGGCTAATAATGCACCCGTTTAAACCTCCAGTCAAGGTTAGAGTAAATAACCCGGGTGGGGGTAGTCAAACCCAATAGTACTATCCATGATTACCTTGCTTTGGGAATAAAACTAACGGTTTAATAACAGGAGACTTCATTCGATAAGTAAACAACTTATATAAAATGTGAAATCATTGACAAGTAATTGTGTCCAAAGAAATTAGTAATTTGCATATAATCTCCTTCAAAAGAAAAATAAGTAGAAATAAGGCCGTGGAACTCACCTGTGGAGTGAGTCAGGCGTGAAATCTATAAATATCGCAAGTGCTCGGGAAAATCCAAACTAAGTTCACCCTAGAACAAACAAGGCAACTTATGTCTAAGTAATTGCTCCTACGTGTAATATGAGCATGTAATGATTTCATTCACACCCTTGGTAACAAAGTGTTTGACTCGACGACCTGTTGTGACACGAAATGAATATTTGTGAAATATATATTACTTAGAAAATATTAATAAATTAACTTTGCTTGAAAGTGTTCAAAAATCTTTGTATCTTGTAGTTGACATATTATTTGGGTAATTAAATATCATTTTGACTCGACTCGAGTGTTTAGTAATTAATTATGTAATTTACATATGAAATTATAAAAATTATGGTTTTAAAATAATCTTATTTTCTAAAGTAAAATAGTATTTACATTATAATAATTGAAATATAATTTAAAATATTAACATCCAAGTGAAATCACTAGTTTTTCATATTTTACAATCCATGTACTAATATATATATATATATATATATATATATATATATATATATATATATATATATATATATATATATATATATATATATTTTGCCCATAAAATAATTATTTAATTATTTTCTTAGTAAGATTATTCTTTTATTTAATCTTGTTTTTGACATACATTAAAGTTTCTTTAATTTATTAAGTAATTTTGGTATATTATTAAGTAAAATCTCTTTAATATATTAATTAGTTACTTTAGTGAATTTTACCAACTTGTCTTAACCCATCTTTTAGTGACTTGGTAACTAATATTATAAAGTATATAAATTTATGTTTTAAGTTCCATGTCAAACTATCAACAAAATCACGTGTCATCTTTGTTAAAAGCTATCTACTAACTATTTTAACATCCCCTTTAAACTAACATAATATTTAGTTATGAAGTTCATATTTTTCTCTTTTAAAGTCTCATATTTATATATATTTAACCATACTTGTAAATTTGGTCAAATTGTCATAAAGTTATAACCCAACTTTTGTAATAACATATTATCATTCACTAACTAAGTATAACTTGAAGAATATACATAAATAATCATAATAATACATGTAAAGGTTTAAAATCCGATAACTATAAATTCTCTTAAGTTTTAACAATTCTATATGATTTTTTATAAAATCACCAACTAGTAACTTGATCAAACGTGGATCTATGAATATTTACCTTTTAAGAACAAGTATCATTATTTAGTTCATGTTAAAATGTTTTGTGTGAAGTAATATTCTTGAAATTCCTTGTTGGTAAAAACACCAATTTTAACATGAAAGACTTTTGTGGATGAAAGTTGTTACATATGATCTAGTAGATAGATAATGTGAAAGATATATAGACAAGAAGAGAGTGTTCTCACTAAAAACAAGCAAGAAAAGATGGAAGGGTTGATGTAGAATGCTTGGAAGCTCTAAAAATCACTTGGTCTTCAACAATGGCACTTGAATCACCCAAGAATTGAAGAAAATGAGTTGAAAATCAAACAAAGCGGTGGTGGGGATGCCTTGGCTGAAATTTGAAGGGGAGGAAGAGGGAAGATGAGTGTGATGTGTTGGTGTAGTTGAAGTGAAGGGTGCATGTCCTTTATAACTCTCAATCCTTTTCAAATATAAAATTCTCGGAGCATGGACTTCAATTCAGGGTCAAGGGATCGGAAAATGGGCATTCCAATAATGGTAAGGTAGACATGTTGCTTTAACCCATCAAAAAGGAAGCTTCATGAAAATGGCAAGTTGTATTTTGTCAAATCTTGCAAGTCTTGTAAGCTTTATTAGGAATAAGGAGGGAGAGTAGGGTGGTGGTGGCTTGGACGACCACATGCATGGGAAAAGGATGCATTTTCAATTTTTGTGTAATATTCGGTATTTGGGTAGTATTTGTTGTACTATTGGTATTTTTACATATTTCTATATATTTACTTTTTAAAATATATTAAAATATTATAAGAACTTGTATAATATTATATATTTAATATTGGTGGTATGTTAATAATGTATCATGTACTTAGTGGTTGCGTTAAAGGAATTCGTTTCGGATAAATATCAATTTACGCGATTAGGTTTATTTATAAATTTAAGCTTTTTCCAATGTATTTAATTGGAATCTAAAATACTTTGAAACACTAGAATATAAAATACTTTGAAACACTTTAAAGTATTTATTAGTAACACATATATTAATTATCACCAGCACTCGTGTGTGCCGGTTGTATCACGTGCGAAAATGGTAATTACGTCGAATCACTGATGCATGAAATATTATGCATGAAATTTTGTAATGCATGAAATGACTTCAAATAATTGGAACTTATGTAAAATATGTATGATTATGACTAAGTT
The DNA here is from genome assembly GCA_024085815.1 of Flaveria linearis. Lineage (NCBI taxonomy): Eukaryota > Viridiplantae > Streptophyta > Magnoliopsida > Asterales > Asteraceae > Flaveria > Flaveria linearis. The sequence continues at coordinate 20,479,051 of CM044004.1, forward strand.
GGGCCGAGTATTGACCCGAAATTTTCCGGTTGTCACATACTCCCCATGTTAGAAATTTTCCGGTTGTCACATACTCCCCATGTTAGAAAGAATTTTGTCCAGAAATTCAGTTAGTGTCTTCTGTAGTCGCTAGGGTTTCAAACAAGTAAGGGTACTTGATTTTTATTTGATCCTCGTGTTCCCAGGTAAATCCTGGTTCTCGTCCGGAGTTCCACTGGACCTTCACGATGGGAATACGGCTTTGTTTCATCCTCTTCACTTCTCAATCCATGATCTCAACAGGTTTCTTAACAAAATGGAGTTGATCATCGATCTGAACCTCGTCGAGTGGTATAACTAGGGTTTCATCTTGCAAGCACTTCTTTTAAGTTCTTGGGGTAGCTTGAGTTCGTACGCTACGGGACTAATCCTTGCCAGGATCTCAAATGGTCTAATGTATCCAGGGTTTAGTTTATCACATTTACCAAAATGGATAACTCCTTTCCAAGGTGAGACTTTAAGTAGAACTTTATCTCCCACTTTGAATTCTAATGGTTTGCGTCTCACGTCGACGTAGCTTTTCTGACGGTTCACGCACGGCTTTGAGTCGGTTCTGAATCTGAGTGATCTTTTCAGTAGTCTCGTGTATGATCTCAGGACCAGCAAGTTGACTATCACCTACCTCGGTCCAACACAATGGTGATCAACACTTCCTTTCGTATAGTGCTTCGAATGGTGCAGCCTTGATACTAGTGTGATAACTGTTATTATAAGAAAATTCAGCTAAAGGTAGATGAGTATCCTAATGGTGTCCGAAGTCTATCACACAAGCTCTAAGCATGTCTTCCAATGTTTGGATAGTCCTTTTGCTCTGACCATCCAATCGTGCCTAAGGCCTTTTGTAATGATTGCTAGAATCTAGAGTTGAATTAACTGTCTCGATCAGAGATGATGGAGATTGGCACACCATGTCTTGAGACAACCTCCTTAAGATAGATCCTGGTCAACCTTTCCATTTTATCAGTTTCTTTAATTGGTAGGAAATGTACAGACTTTGTTAATCGGCCCGTATCACACACGGTAGATGTCTTGGGTAGTTTTTTTATGAAGTTCATGGAAATATATTCCTATTTCCATTATGGAATTTTTGGTTGGTGCAGTAGTCCTGATGGCTTCTGATATTCTGCCTTAACCTTTGAACATGTAAGGCTCTTACTGACATAGGTGGCTATGTCAGCTTTCATGTTAGGCCACCAGTATAACTCCTTCATGTCCTGATACATCTTATCAGAGCCCGGGTGGATGGAGTATCTAGATTTGTATGCCTCATTCATCACAAGATCCCTTAAGTTTCCAAAATTTGGTACCCAAATTCAGTTCATGAAGTAGCGAGCTCCATCAGACTTGATCTCAAATTGTTTATCCAAGCCATGAAGAGATTCTTCCTTCAAATTTTTTTCCTTTAGTGCTTCGATTAAGCGTCACGAATTTGAGTCATTAGACTCGTGTGGATCGCCATTCCCAATGCTCGCACTCGTAAGTTTTTGGTTTGTTCATTCCTGCTCAAAGCGTCTGCTACAACATTCGCTTTTCCAGGGTGATACCGAATCTCGCAATCATAATCGTTTAGTAACTCAACCCACCTGCATTGTCTCATGTTCAGTTCCTTTTGATCGAATATGTGTTGAAGGCTTTTATGGTCAGTGAATATAGTACACTTGTTACCATACAAATAGTGTCGCCAAATCTTTAGTGCAAAAACAACAACTCCTAATTCGAGGTCGTGAGTAGTGTAATTTGTATCATGCACTTTCAATTGTTGGGAAGCATAAGCAATAACCTTGTCGTGTTGCATTAGGACACAGCCAAGTCCTTGTCGTGATGCATTGCAGTACACCACAAAACCATCAGTTCCCTCTAGTAGGGACAAAATTGGTGCACAACATATTTTTTTCTTCAATAATTGAAATGACGCTTCCTGTTTATCACCCCAATCAAACTTTTTGTCTTTCTAGGTTAAAGTCATCAACGGTTGGGCTATTTTGGAGAAATTTTCAATGAAACGCCAGTAATAACCTGCAAGACCTAGGAATTGTCATACCTCGGTTGGAGTCTTTGGTGCTTTCCTGTTCTTAATAGCCTTTATCTTGGATGGGTCAACATGTATTCCCTTCTCGTTAACCACATGCCCAAGAAATTGCACTTCTCGGATCCAAAAGTCGCATTTTGAGAATTTTGCGTACAACCTCTCGTTCCTGAGTAGTTACAAGATTAACCTTAAATGTTCTTCGTGCTCATCCTTGGTTCGTGAAAATATCAAAATGTCATCGATGAAGACGATCATGAATTTATCCAAGTAGGGTTTGCACACTCTATTCATGAGATCCATGAATACGGCTGGTGAATTGGTTAACCCAAATGGCATGACCATTAACTCGTAGTGACCATAACGAGTTCGAAAAGCGGTCTTGGGGATATCCTCCTCTTGGATTTGTAATTGGTGATATCCCAAACATAAAACGATCTTTTAGTAATAGCTAGAACCTTGAAGTTAATCGAATAAGTCAACTCTTCATGGAAGGGAATACCGATTCATGATAGTGAGTTTGTTTGATTCTCGGTAGTCAATGCACATTTGGAATGATCCTTTCTTCTTCTTGACAAACATGACCGGAGCTCCACAGGGTGAGAAACTCGGCCTTATGAATCTTTTATCTAGCAATTCTTGCAATTGGGTTGACAACTCCTGTATCTATGATGGTGCTAGTCGGTATGGTGATCGTGCTACTGGAGCGGATCCAGGTACCAACTCAATTTGAAATTCTACTTGTCTTTGGGGTGGGAGTCCAGGCAAGTCCTCGAGAAAGACTTCCGGGTAGTCTCACATGGTGGTATGTCCTCGATTCTCTTCTCCTCCACTTGCTTCTCTACCACGTGTGCCAAGATTGAATGATAGCCTTTTCGTAAGTACTTTCGGGCCTTTATACACATAATAATCCTTAGCATAGTGCCACATATTTCTCCTTGAATCGATATTGTCTTTCCACTCGGAAGTGGAATGCGAACATTTCTCACGACCAATGATTTCTGCTAGATTTTTCAACAACCAATCCATGCCAATAACGATATCAAAACTCCCGAGAGTCACATGTAATAAATCAATGTCAAACGAGTAATCCGCCAAATTTAGAATACATCCTTGTATGCTCTTGTCGGTTTCGATTAATTTACCGTCAGCTAATTCTACGATATACTTAGAAGTCAAAAAGCAGTGAACTAAACTCATTAGACACAAAACTCCTATCGGCACCTGTATCAAATAAAATAGAGGCATAGTGATTGTTTACGAGGAACGTACCCATGCTAATGTTCAGGTCCTGTTGAGCTTCTCCGGCTCCAATAACAAAAGCTTGACCGTATGCGTTGTTTCCACTGGTCCGTTTCAAATTCGGGCAATCCTTGAGAAAGTGTCCAAAAACGCCACATTCAAAACATCCCCGATTGTTTCCTGTTTTCGGGGTAGGGTTCGCCTTGCGACAATCCTTAGTTGCATGACCAAAACGCTTACATTTCTGACACATGAAGTCCACAGATGGGCCCACGTGATAGAAGTTGCACTTGTTACACTTAGGTAGGGTTCCAGCACACCCACCTTTTGCTTTCTTCTCAGATGGGCCAGCAGTGAAAGCCCTAACAACTTCTTGTTTGTTTTGAGTTTGAGGTGGAGCATTCCTGCCATGGTTATTGTCCCACTTTCTCTTGTTGTCATAACTCCTTTCTACCACAATCTTTTCACAAACACTCCCTGGCGCACAGCTTGATCAGTCAAATAATAAGCTATTCTGACCGCTTCTTGGATGGTGGCTGGCTTGGATGAGGTCACCACGCTTTGGATTTAGGGTGCAAGGCCCCAAATATACCTTTCTATCCGCTTGAATTCCGGGTTAACCATGTGAGGGCATAAGCGAGCAAGATCATGAAATCGAGTGGTGTAGCTTGTCACTTCCGCGCCCTTCATGGTGTGGTTCTAGAATTCTACCTCAAGCTTCTGTAATTCATTCCGAGGGCAAACTCGTCAGTCAGCATCTGTTTTAGCTCATCCCAGGTGATTTGATAAGTAGCATCAATACCCAGGGTCTGGGCATGAGCATTCCACTAAGTGAGTGCTTGACCCTCAAAAGTACATGTGGCAAATTTCGTCTTGTTTTCCTCAACACAGCTCCTGATTCGTTGAACTGACTCAATCGTCTTGTTGTGCCACTAATTGCTCGATAGCTGCTACTGTCATAGGAGTACCGCTTCCCAAGTTGGTTCGGACATTTCTTCTTCATGGTGGCATGTTTCTTCAAATCATAATAATAACTAAGATAAGACAATATGTAATGATGTCAAACACATGTGCACCAATAGTAAACAATTATAACAACCAAGCAACCACGCAATATAAAAGATAACATAACTTGAAACAAATTGTACAAAATACAAAGTATTTTTAAGAGTAATGCTCCTACAACCAATTTAATCCAAATATTACATGAGCACAGCTCACTCACAACAGGCAATCAATGAAATGAACGAGTAAATACGCCCGTCTGCACTGCTGCCATGGCTATCAATACACATACAGTTGTAGTGCGGCTGGGTCAGCTGACTGAGAATCAATGGTCGTGTGGCTAGGCTTAAGTGGTGGCTCGGTATAAATGTGTGACTCGGTCAACGGAATGGCCATCGCCATCATCGGTCCAATGATGTGTGTGACTCCTTGAATGAGCTCCTTCGGGAGGCTGGCATGAAACTAGGGTCCAGGCATCCACCAATATGTGCCTGGGGGAGGGGGAGATAACCCATAATATTGGGTCGTGGGTATGGCCTCAGTGGTGTCATGAATGAGGTTTAGATTGGGAGTGGGGACAGTAGTAGGAGAAAGTACAGGGGTCTCATCCTCGTTGGGGTCAGTAGGCTGGTGCACAACGTCAGGCGTAAGGGTCGGGATGGCAGATGTAGATCCTGCGGATGAGGTCAGAGATGTCAGATCATACTCTTCATCTAAGTCAAATGTAGATCGGCATCGATGCAGATGACATCTCTATGACAAGGCAACACACAAGTACAATTAATATAAGTACGGTTAATGCTTAATGTACTAAGGCAATGCAACGACCTACAGTTATAGTTTAGGCTCACTAAATGCAACCTAATTCCCTATAACCAATGACTCTGATACCAATCTGTCACACCCCAAACCACTATGGTTTCCCGCATGGTACGAATGTCATGGTTTCATAGTCACTTGTCAACCACTACATGGTTTTGTAAAACATACGTCTCAATTAACTTAAGATATATAATTTTTTCAGAGTTAAATTTGTGGAAGCAATAACAATAAGGTAGTTTGTTTGCAAAACATGACAAATATGAAAATGAATGTCCCAAACAGCATGAATGACCCTAAATATGAGATGATCCATGCTAGCTTAACTTAGTGCATCTATTAATTCCTTGAAAAAACATGCATGAAAAATATGTCAACATAATGTTGGTGAATTCACAGGTTTTAACTAATAATAAATAGTGTAAAGGACCACAAGACTTTCTATGATTTGATTGCTGTACATACAATGCTACAAATTATATAAGCACTGCATCTGAAGCTAGACTGTAACTATAATAAACTGCCCCTACATGTGCCTATTATAAGCACAAGGTGACCAGGCTAATAATGCACCCATTTAGACCTCCAGTCAAGGTTAGGATAAATAACCCAGGAGGGGGTAGTCAAACCCAATAGCACTACCCATGATTACCTCGCTTTGGGAAATAAACTAACGGTCTGATAACAGGGCCCTTCATACGATAAGTAAACAGCTTATATAACATGTGAAATCATTGACAAGTAATTATGTCCAAAAAAATTAGTACTTTGCATGTAATCTCCCCCAAAAGAAAAATAAGTAGAAATGGGGACGTGAAACTCACATGTGGAGTGAGTCGGGCATAAAATCTGTAAATAACGCAAGTGCTCGGGAAAATCCAAACTAAGTTCACCCTATAACAAACAAGGCAACTTATGTTTAAGTAATTGCTCCTACGTGTAATATGAGCATGTAATGATTTCATCCACACCCTTGGTAACAAAGTGTTTGACTCGACGACACGTTGGTGACACGAAACGGATATTTGTGAAATATATATTACTTAGAAAATATTAATAAATTAAACTTCACTTGAAAGTGTTCAAAAACCTTTGTATCTTGTAGTTGACATATTATTTAGGTAATTAAATATCATTTTAACTCGACCCGGGACGTGACTCTAGTGTTTAGTAATTAATTATGTAATTTACATATGAAATTATAGAAATTAGGGTTTTAAGATAATCTTATTTTCTAAGATAAATAGTATTTACATTATATTAATTGGAATATAATTTGAAATATTAACATCCAAGTAAAATCACTAGTTTTCCATATTTTACAATCCATGTACAAATATATATATATATATATATATATATATATATAGATATATATATATATATATATTTGCCCATAAAATAATTATTTAAATATTTTCTTAGTAAGATTATTCTTTTATTTTATCTTGTTCTTGACATGCATTAAATGTAAGGCCCCGATCCCGGGCACCTCACAGTTGGTCATTCATAGCACTAAACGTACGTAATAATAAACATTTCATAAAATAAGCAGCGGAATTACATTTAACAAAAGCCATTCATTTTCCTTATAACTACTGTTGTTAGTAATACAATGCTTTTCATAAGTTACAAAATGATTGTTTGATTGCATTACAAGGCAACAAAATTATTAATCATGAACGGATGTCAGTCTTGTCCTGCCGGGTAGCCTCACCCTCATGCCATCCTCAGCAAGATTACCTGCCAACTGAAAATGAACAAAAGTCAGTGTTGCTGAGTGAGTTCTAGTTTTAAAAGCGTTAAAATACCTCGATCAGTTTATATATGAAAATACTCTTTTCATAAAACACTTTCTTTACTTTCGTACATGAGCATACATCGTACATACAACAAGGTATAACCTTATTCATTATCGTACGTTTTGTTCATTTCGTACTTTATTATTATCTTTTACTGTTTCTAGATCCTGTCAAGCTTTACCCCATCGTGACCCGAAGCAACTATTCCAGGCACAAAGCCTCCTCATTTACTGGAACGAAGCCACAGACTATCCTGGCATAAAGCCACATCATCTTCGGGGTAAAGTGACAAGGATCCCGTTTCGTTCTATGGGTTCAGTCACTTAGAGTGATCCCCCTGTGTTGGGTTAAAATCGCACGTTATAACACACAGTTGAGAAGACAACTCTCAAGATTTGTGATCCTTCCTTCATTCTACTTGCAAGTCTTTTCTTTCATTCATTCTTTATGTTCCACTTTCGTTATCATTAATCTTATCTCTTTTATTAATGATAATACTTTACGTTTATGGTTATAAACACACCATGTAAAGTCACACATCAATATATCATAGTATAAGGAAGATAAGAACAAATCATACATAAGCATAACATCATCACACATAATCATACATGACATATCACCCATCATTCATCACCAAAAGTCAACTTACATTACCCCCGGGAACATCCCAACTCAATGCCTATACTTTACGATTTCCCCAAAATTCAGAAAAATATTCTAAGTCTTAGGTGCATGGGCACTATGCAGGCACATGGCCTTCTGGGCGCATGGGAACACTTAGGCGCCTGGGAAAGGTCCTGTGCGCATGGGCACTATTGGGGCGCATAGTCCAACACTTAGTCATTCTGGGAAATTTTTAGGCGTATGGGCACTATGCAGGCCCATAAGTGCCTGGGCGCATGGAAACACTTAGGCGCATGGGACACTTAGTCAAATCCATCCTAATTCTAGGCGCATGGACACTATTTGGGCGCATGAGTTTCAGGCGCATGGGACTTAGGCGCATGACAACTAACTTTAACTACCATCATCGTAATTCAAGCCCAAATTTAATTCTAACATGTTCTAAGGTTAGTTCTAACATTCTAAGCATTAGGAACACATACTCAACATCATCCTAACCATAAATCACCCAAATCATACCCCACCCGCTTACACACATGCACATTCGTACGGGTACCCACTTTTATAAAAACATACATACATGCATTTCCAGCCCCAAAATCAGTTGAAACATGTAAAGAGGGGGTTCTAGAACTCACCTTATGCAACTGTGGGTATGACTTCCTTCAAACCCGTTTACTATGAGCTCAAACACCTAAAATCCTGTAAAACCGAACCCAAACAAACACATATAAGCATGTAACCGAGGCAAAATCTAGCCAAGAACAACTTAAAACACTATTTCTTACCTTGAATTCAAATCCTTCTTGAAGTTTTCTCTAAAATCCGAAGCTTCTCTTCTTTCTCTCATGGAAAATCGACCGAAAGTTGATATGCGGGTAGAGTGGGGGCCCATGCCCACTTTTGTACCAACTTTTGATACTTTTTGTCCTTTTGAAACTTTTAACCCCTCAACTTGGGTTAAATTGTGTTTCCTTCTTTTATTCGCTTTTTATTCTTTCTTTCTCGTCAAAAAAATATCTGGGTGTTACAAGTCCACCCCCTTATATAGGCTTCATCCCCCAAACCTGTTATTCCTCGAACAGATGTGGGTAATGCTGCCTCATCTCTTCTTTAGTCTCCCATGTAGACTCGGATCCCTTTCTGTGCTTCCACTGTACACGCATAAGAGGAACCACTTTATTCCTTAACCTTTTCTCCTTACGGTCAATGATCGCCACTGGTTGCTCCATATAGTTGAGCCGTTCATCTACTTCGATATCTTCCAGTGGTACAATCATATCCTCGTCTACTAAACACTTCCGCAGATGAGATACGTGGAATGTTGGGTGAATTCCACTTAACTCATTGGGTAGTTCTAACCTATAGGCCACCTCTCTTACTCGAGCAATAATTCGGAAAGGCCTTATATACCTCGGGCTCAACTTGCCCTGATTTCTAAACCGTATGATACCCTTCCAAGGTGAGACTTTCAACATGACTCTATCTCTCACCTTGAACTCAATCGGTCTATATCTCTTATCAACGTATGAATTTTGTCTACCTTTAGCTTCCTTCATAAAGGCCTTGACCATTTCTAGTTTCTCAGTCGTAGCCTCGATCACCTCCATATTTCCCAACTCTTTCTGACCAATGTCACCCTAACAAACTGGTGTTCTACATCTCCTACCGTATAGCATCTCATAAGATGGCATACCAATGCTGGCATGATAACTATTGTTATATGAGAACTTAGCTAACGGTAAGTGGTCATCCCAACTTACTCTAAAGTCAATGACACATGCCCGAAGCATATCTTCAAGTGTCTGTATGGTTCTCTCTGACTGACCATCCGTCTGAGGATGATAAGCCGTGATGATATGTAACCTCGCCCCCATTGCATCGTGAATCTCTTCTAACACTTAGATTTAAACCGAGTGTCACGATCAGATACAATAGACACCGGTACACCATGACGAGCTACAATCTCCTTGATGAATAAATCCGCTAGTCTCTCAGAGGAATACGTCTCTCGGATCTGTAGGAAGTGAGCACTCTTCGTCAAACGATCAACTATCACCCATATAGCATCATACTCTCTCTAGGTATGCAGTAACTTCGTAATAAAGTCCATGGTGATATGTTCCCACTTCCACTCGGGTATATCCAAAGGTTGGATTTTCCCGTACGGCTTCTGATGCTCCGCCTTCACTTGCAAGCAATTAAGGCACTTACTCACATACTCCACTACATCACGCTTCATACCCGGCCACTAATTATCCTTCTTTCAAAACTGGAATTGGCACAATATCGCGAAGTGGCCGCCCTTGCTCAATTTGGGTCAGACCTGGATGCTATGTCTTGATACATTTTAGTAGCACCAAGATGAATGGAGTACCGAGTCTTGTAAGCTTTATCCATGATCTTTCCACGTAAATCCCCGTAATGAGGAATCCACATCTGCCCATATCGGGTTCTAACATTGAGAGTGTTTTCACCCAACTCTGCGACTAGACCTCTCATCCTTTTAGAGTTAAGATGATCTTCTTTCAAAGCCTTGTCTTGGAACTCCTTGACCTGCGTCATCACGTCAGATGTCATAATCAACTGATATGCCTTCATCCGAATCGGCTCGGGTCTTTCCTTTTGGCTACGGGCGTCCACCACCACGTTAGCCTTGCCCGGATGGTAATGGATCTCACAATCATAGTCCTTGATGAGCTCTAACCACCTCCTTTGCCTCATATTGAGGTCCTTCTGCTCGAAGAAATGCTTTAAGCTCTTGTGGTCGGTAAAGATGGTGCACTTCGTCCCGTATAAGTGGTGCCTCCAAATCTTCAATGCGAAGACCACCGCAGCTATCTCTAGATCGTGTGTGGGATAATTAACTTCGTGGCTTTTTAGCTGTCGGGATGCATAGGCTATTACCCTTCAATGTTGCATCAACACGCAACCTAGCCCAAAATAAGAAGCATCCGAATATACCACTAAGTCTTCACTCCCTTCGGGTAATGTCAAGACATGAGCTTGTGTTAATCTCGCCTTTAACTCCTCGAAAGCATCCCCCTGTTCTCGACCCTACACGAACTTCACGTCCTTACGAGTCAATTTGGTCAAAGGTGAGGCTATCTTGGAAAAGTCATGAATAAATCTCCTGTAGTAGCCAATCCCAAAAAGCTACGAATCTTGGATGGCGTCTTTGGAGACTTCCATTGCATCACCGCCTTAACCTTTGTCGGCTCCACCATGATTCCTTCAGCATTCACTACGTGACCCAAGAATTGCACCCCGCGCAACCAAAAAGCACACTTAGAGAATTTGGCATACAACTCCTCTCTTCTAAGTGTCTCTAATACCTCGCGTATGTGGCCAGCATGTTCTTCCTCACTTCTTGAATAAATCAGGATATCATCAATAAACACAATCACTGAATTATCTAACATTGGCTGACACACCCGGGTCATCAAATCCATAAAGGCAGCTGGTGCGTTAGTTAAACCGAAAGACATAACGAGAAACTCATAGGGTCCGTAACGCGTGCAAAAAGCTGTCTTAGGAATGTCTTGCTCCTTCACCTCCAATTGATGGTAGCCAGATCAAAGATCTATCCTCGAAAACCAACTGGCACCCTGAAGCTGATCGAACAAGTCATCAATCCTTGGTAATGGATACCGATTCTTCACCATTAACTTGTTCAACTCACGGTAGTCGATACACATCCTCATGCTACCGTCCTTCTTCTTTACGAACAAGACCGGAGCACCCCAAGGGGAGATACTTGGTCTGATGAAACCCTTATCAAGCAACTCTTGCAGTTTCTCCATCAATTCTTTCATCTCTGAGGGAATGATATGGCGCCTTAACAACAGGCTGACCACCTGATACCAAGTCAATCTGAAATTCGATTTCACGATCCGGTGGCGCACCTGATAGATCCTCTGGGAACACATCAGTAAAGTCACACACCACCGGTACATCAGACAATTGTGGTGTTGACGTGTCCACATCCTTCACGTAGGCCAAATAGGCACTACATCCACGCCTCATGCACTTTCCCGCCACCGCCATCGAAATCACCTTCGGAATTGTCGTAACTCGATCACCGTATATTGTCACCAAACTCCCGTCAGGCCCTGTCAGTCTAATCATCTTCTTGCGATACACAATGTTCGCTTCATAGGTTGCTAACCAATCCATCCCTAGTACTACATCAAATCCTCCTAGGGGCATCACATGTAACTTATTGGCAAACCTATGACCTTCTAATTCTATGGCACAGTCCTCTATCACATCAGTAATTCTAGTGGACTTACCAATAGCAGTTTCTACATCAAATGGATCATTAATACTTCTATTACTAATGGATAACTTATCACAGAAAGCGGTAGAAATAAAACTCCTACTAGCACCAGAATCAAATAACATAGAGGCACAAGTTTGGTTTACTAGAAACATACCTAACACGACATATGGATCCTCTCTAGCCTCCTCCCGTGTCATCGTGAAGGCTCTAGCAGTTGCCCTCTGTCCTCCTTCGTCCGGCTTCCTCTTCATCCCCGAACGCTCGGGCCATGGCTTCTTGCAGTCCTTGCTCACATGACCCTCCTCGCCACAGTTATAACACCGTATAATCCTGCACATCTTTTCCACATGACTGGGCTTCCCACACTTGAAGCACACATTCAATACCCACTTGCACTCACCAGTGTGCTCACTGCCATATTTACCACACTTCTTCATTCCCGAATTCGATGATCCCATCCTACGGTAATCCACCTTCATCCTTTTGTTGTTTGGAGTTAAACCACCACGTCCAAACCTTTTCCTATTCCAGTTCCAATCACCACCACCAATCTTCTTTACCTCGACCATCGCCACCTCTCTCTCATCGTATAACCTCCCAGCTAAATCCACTGCCGACCTAAAAGTGCTAGGTCGGGCAGCGATCAAGTGCCTACGAATATCGGCTGGCAATCCCTGCACATACTTCTTGATCTTTTTCGACACCGGCGTCACCTGATCCGGCACCAGCCTTGCTATATCGTTGAACTTGGTGGTGTACTATTAGTGGGTCATAGTTCCTGCCTCGAACAGTGGGAACTCTCTCTTGATCTTGTCGAGTTCCCGGTGAGGACAGAATTCTTCGATCGCCAATTTCTTCAACTCCTTCAATCGTATCTTCCTGGTGGCCTTACTGCCCTCGGCCTGAACAATATTGTCCCACCAACATAGTGCCGAGTCGACGAATGAGTGAGTGGCGAACTTCACCTTCTGGTCCTCTCGACACTCGCTAATCTCCAACACCGCCTCCATCTCCCTAACCTAGCAGTGAGCGGCGGCAACATTGCCATTGTCATCAAAAATAGGAGGCTTACACCTCTGGAATGCCCCATAACTGCATCCCTTGGCCGTCACCCCCACTGAATCATCCTCCTTATCATCGGACAACACAGTCTCAGGCTCCGGTTGTTCCTCCTCCCCTTGCTCTCCTTGCCCGTTGATCCCTTCCTATCTTCCTTCTCCTTCATCTCCTCATTCCTCACGGCCCTGATGACTTCGATCACTACAGACGGTAAGACTATCTGCATGACCTGGTGCACCTCATCAGCAATCGCCTCCCTAGCTGAGGCATTCAAACTAGCATTCTCATTCTCCTCACTCCGACCATGAACCTCAGGGTTCTCGTGAACCGTCTCAGGAGCCTGAGCACTACTCCTGGTCATATGTGGCCCGATACCACGTCCACCATGACCTCTGCCTCTAGAAGCCTTGGAAGATTTTCGTCCAGCCATTCCCTAAACGCTATAAGATTCAAACACTAACACAGTCATTCATGGAATAGCTCAGTTCATGTTAAGTATAGTAAGTCCCTAATTACAGTGGTCAATTGTGATTAGCCACTTACTTTACTCTTCATACCCCAAGCATTTCCTATCCTGACTTAATCAGTATCCAAATCTACTAAGAGCACTTAAATCAAATAGCATGCACACATAGTACCGGTAAATATTAAGAAAAGACATACCTGATGGCACGTAGCTACTCGGGCTGACATCCTTCCATTCGTCCCATTTTCAGTTTAATTTAGGTTTTATCTTGAAATTTTAAACCATTTTACTTAAACTTTGGCTCTGATACCAAATTGTAAGGCCCCGATCCCGGGCACCTCACAGTTGATCATTCATAGCACTAAACGTACGTAATAATAAACATTTCATAAAATAAGCAGTGGCATTACATTTAACAAAAGCCATTCATTTTCCTTATAACTACTGTTGTTAAACAATACAATGTTTTTCATAAGTTACAAAAGGATTGTTTGATTGCATTACAAGGCAACAAAATTATTAATCATGAACAGATGTCAATCTTGCCCTGTCGGGTAGCCTCACCCTCATGCCATCCTCAGCAACATTACCTGTCAACCAAAAGTGCACAAAAGTCAGCGTTGCTGAGTGTGTTCTAGTTTTAAAAGCGTTAAAATACCTCGATCAGTTTATATATGAAAATACTCTTTTTATAAAACACTTCCTTTGCTTTCGTACATGAGCATACATCGTACATACAACAAGGATAACCTTATTCGTTATCGTACGTTTTGTTCATTTCGTACTTTATTATTATCTTTCACTGTTTCTAGATCCTGTCAAGCTTTACCCCATCATGGCCCGAAGCCACCATTCCGGGCACAAAGCCTCCTCATTTACTGGCACGAAGCCATAGACTATCCTGCCACAAAGCCACATCATCTTCAGGGTAAAGTGATAAGGATCCCGTTTCGTACTATGGGTTCAGTCACCAAGACTGATCCCCCTATGTGTGAACAACCCTCATGGGTTAAAATCACACGTTATAACACACGGTTGAGCTGACAACTCTCAAGAGTTGTGATCCTCCCATCATTCTGCTTGCAAGTCTTTTCTTTCATTCATTTTTATGTTCCACTTTCGTTATCATTAATCTTATCTCTTTCATTAATGATAATACTTTGCGTTTATGGTTATAAACACACCATGTAAAGTCACACATCAATATATCATAGCATAAGGAACATAAGAACAAATCATACATAAGCATAACATCATCACACATAATCATACATGACATATCACCCATCATTCATCACCAAAAGTCAACTTACATTACCCTCGGGAACATCCCAAGTCAATGCCTACACTTTACGATTTTCACAAAATTTAGAAAAATATTCTAAGTCTTAGACGCATGGGCCTTATGCAGGCACATGGCCTTCTGGGCACATGGGAAGACTTAGGCGCATGATAAAGGTTCTGGGCGCATGAGCACTATTGGGGCACGTAGTCCAACACTTAGTCATTCTGGGAAATTTCTAGGCGCATGGGCACTATGCAAGTGCATGAGTGCCTGGGCGTATGGAAACACTTAGGCGCATGGGACACTTAGTCAAATCCAGCCTAATTCTTGGTGCATGGACACTATTTGGGTGCATGAGTTTCAGGCGCACGGGACTTAGGCGCATGACAACTAAACTTTAACTACCATCATCATAATTCAAGCTCAAATTTAATTCTAACATGTTCTAAGCCTAGTTCTAACATTCTAAGCTTTAGGAACTCATACCCAACATCATCCTAACCATAAATCACCCAAATCATACCCCACCCGCATACACACATGCACATTCATACGGGTATACATACCCACTTTTATGAAAACATACATACATACATTTCCAGCCCCAAAATCAGTTGCATTATGTAAACAGGGGTTCTAGAACTCACCTTATGCAACTTTGGGTATGATTTCCTTCAAACCCGTTTACCATGAGCTCAAACACCTAAAATCCTCTAAAACACACAACCGAACCCAAACAAACACATATAAGCATGTAACCGAGGCTAAATCTAGCCAAGAACAACTTAAAAACAATAATTCTTGCCTTGAATTCGAATCCTTCTTGAAGTTCTCTCTAAAATCCGAAGCTTCTCTTCTTTCTCTCTCTAGAAAATCGAAAGAAAGTTTATATGCAGGTAGAGTGGGCGGCCATGCCCACTTTTGTACCAACTTTTGATACTTTTTGTCCTTTTAATACTTTTAACCCCTTAACTTGAGTTAAATTATGTTTCCTTCTTTTATTCGCTTTTTATTCTTTTTTTCTTTTCTAAAAAAATATCCGGGTGTTACATTAAATTAGGGTTTCTTTAATTTATTAAGTAATTTTGGTATATTATTAAGTAAAATCTCTTTAATAAATTAATTAGTTACTTTAGTCAATTTTACCAACTTGTCTTAACCCATCTTGTAAATGACTTGGTAACTAACATTATAAAGTCCATAAACTTATGTTTTAAGTTCCATGTCAAACTAGCAACAAAATCATGTGTCATCTTTGTTAAAAGCCATCTACTAACTATTTTAACATCCCCTTTAAACTAACATAATATTTAGTTATGAAGTTCATATTTTTTCCTTTTAAAGTCTCATGTTTATATATGTTTAACCATACTTGCAAATTTGGTCAAATTATCATGAAGTTATAACCAACTTTTGTAATAATATATTATCATTCACTAACTAAGTATAACTTGAAGAATATACATAAACAATCATAATAATACTTGTAAAGGTCTAAAATCCTATAACTATAACATGACCCTTTTGTAGATTCTCTTAAGTTTTAACAAATCTATTTGACTTTTTATAAAATCACAAACTAGTAACTTGATCAAACATGGACCTATGAATATTTACCTTTTAAGAATAAGTATCATTATTTAGTTTATGTTAAAATGTTTTATATGAAGTATTATTCTTGAAATTCCTTATTGGTAAAAACACCATTTTTAACATGAAAGACTTTTGTGGATAAAGGTTGTTACATATGATCTAGTAGATAGATAACATGAAGATGTGAAAGATATATAGACAAGAAGAGAGTGTTCTCACTAAAAAAATGCAAGAAAAGATGGAAGGGTTGATGTAGAATGCTTGGAAGCTTCAAAAATCACTTGGTCTTCAACAATGGCACTTGAATCACCGAAGATTTGAAGAAAATAAGTTGAAAATCAAATGAAGTAATGGTGGGGATGCCTTGGCTGAAATTTGAAGGGGAGGAAGAGGGAAGATGAGTATGATATGTTGGTGTAGTTGAAGTGACGGATGCATATCCTTTATAACTCTCAATCCTTTTCAAAAATGAACTTCTTGCAGCATGGACTCCAAATCATGGTCAAGGGATGTGGAAATAGGTATTCCAAGAGTGGTAAGGTAGACATGTTGCTTTAACCCATCAAAAGGGAAGCTTCATGAAAATGGCAAGTTGTAATTTATCAAATCTTGCAAGTCTTGTAAGCTTTATTGGGAAGGAGGAGGGAGAGTAAGGTGGTGGTGGCTTGGACGACCACATGCATGGGAAAAGGATGGATTTTCAATTTTTATGTAATATTGGGTATTTGGGTAGTATGTGTTGCACTATTGATATTTTTACATATTTTTATATTTTTATTTTTACTTTTTAAATACATTAAAATATTATAAGAACTTGTATAATATTATATATCTAATATTGGTGGTATGTTAATAATGTATCATGTACTTAGTGGTTGCGTTAAAAGAATTCGTTACGGGTAAATATCAATTTACACGATTAGGTTTATTTATAAATTTAAGTTTTTTCTAATGTATTTAATTTGGAATCTAAAATACTTTGAAACACTAGAATATAAAATACTTTGAAACAGTTTAAATTATTTATTAGTAACACATATATTAATTAACACCAATGCTTGTGTGTGCCGGTTGTATTGCGTGCGAAATGGTAATTACGTCGAATCACCGATGCATGAAATATTACATGAAATTTTGTAATTCATGAAATGACTTCAAATAATTAGAACACAATTGGAACTTATGTAAAATATGTATGGTTATGACTAAGTCGGGCCGAGTATTGATCTGAAATTTACCGGTTGTCATAATATATATATATATATATATATATATATATATATATATGTATATGTATATGTATATGTATATATATGTATATGTATATATATGTATATGTATATATATGTATATGTATATATATGTATATATATGTATATGTATATATATATATATATACGTATATATATGTATGTATATATATATACATATATATATGTATGTATATGTATATATATATATACATACATATATATATGTATATGTATATATATATATATGTATATATGTATATATGTAATATGTATATATATATATATATATATATATATATATATATATGTATAGGATTGGGTTTAATTGAAAACCCTCAATTAATGTGAGAACCCTTTAACCCTTTACATCCAATAAGATTGTGACACATCATCAACATTGAAGAGTACATTGAGGGGTATTATCGTCAATTGCACTCAACCACCCTTTCATGTGTTGCTTTTTGTCAGTACTTTAATGTATTTTGGAAGCTTTATTTCACCAACCCATCAAATCCTTTCTTTTTGCATATCTCGAGTGCCATACTTTTTGTACTATATTCACCAACTTTTGGTTGACTCCATTACAATAATCATCCATAAACATATTCATCCATCAACATAACCATATTTCGAGTTCAAATATACTTCATCACTTTTGTTGAACATTTTCTTCCATTATCTACTTGCTTCATGGGTGGCGGTGAACTTATCCCTCCACCAACTTCACAACCATCTCATTTACTCGAAGTTTGTGTGGATCCACCTCATGTCACACCGGCACCGCCATCACCACCTGCGCCACCCACTTCACAGCCATCTCACTTAGTCGAAGTTTGTGTGGATCCACCTGTAATCACACCGGCCCCGCCATCACCACCTGTGCCAACCGGAAATTCGGATAAAGGCGACCCCGTTCATGATGAAGAATGTCCTGTAGTTGATCCTCCTCCACCTGACCCTGTTTCTTCAATTTCTCCTTTACGATATGTGACAACTGGAAAAATTTCGTTAAAATATATATATATATATATATATATATATATATATATATATATATATATGTATATTTGATATTCTAATAATGATAATGATATTATTATCACAATTATTAATAATAACATTAATAATAATAATACTAATAATGATAATAATAATAATGTAAATAATAATAATAATATTTTTATAAAAGTTTATAAGTTCAGGGGGTTATCTTGTAATTTAAGAAACTTGGTTTAAGAATTTTCCACATGAAATAATAACCCAAGTAAAGTTGAGGGACTAGTTTTGTAAAATCCCAAACCACCCGCCCCTTTCCTTTCCCGTCGACTTCCCCTCCGGCCACCCTCTCCGGCGGCCCTCCGGCAACCCCAAACGCCAAAATTTAATCATTTTTCGATCAAATTAAACACCCCGACACCATATCGTGCATGAATCGAACTCGAGGACCACTGCAATTTGAATAATGAAGTTGGTTTAGTGTGATTCCCACTCTCGACCGAAAGTCGGCCGACCCACTCACCAAAATCGCACTACAACCGCAATAACAACTAAATTAATCATGCATTATCGAACTTTAGAGCATTTAAAAATTTCCTTCGAGTTCCATTTTTTTCTAAAACAAACACAAATCCACGATTTGTGCACCTCACTGCCGCGACTTGTTCCCTTACCTGTTCATCATCAATTGAACTTCATAGCAGGTAATTAAACTTGGTAATCAACTCGATTTTGGTTGGTGAACAAAAGCCCCAACATCAATTTGGGTATAAACATCGAATCGAGGATCAATTTGATTCGGATCAAATTAGGGATCTTGGTGGAATTTGGGTTTCTGGAATTTGGGTTTAAAAGAATTAAAAGTTGAGTTTCACCGCGGCCTTGTGCCTTGGTTTACTGGTTTGTGTGTATGATTGCGAAAACATTTATTTTTTTTAAGCCTTTTTGAGCCCATTAAAATACAGAAAAATTATTAAAAATTATAAAAATAATTTTTATAAACTTTGTTTATTCTAGAAATTATATAATTATTTTCTTGAAAACATGTTATTACCGGTTGTTGGTTGGTTTTGCATATATGTTTTTATTTTTTATTTGCGTTACTATACCTTCCAGCACCAACATAACCTGTAACATTTGATTTACATTATGTAACATGAGATTTACATTATGTTACACCTACCTCTTGAGATTTATATTATGTTACATAAGTTGTGCTATAAATGTAAGATGTACTGACATGCATAATGTAGTTTAAAATGTATTGTACATGACTGTATATGTATGGTACAGTTAAAATGACATCCTTTAATAATAAAAAAAATTGTTACATACACTAGTATAACAAAACAAAACAAATATTAATGGAACACATGAAAGTTTTATCAAAAATCATGTTAATAATTGTTAAGTTACATTTGGTTATTCATCTGATTATGTGATGTGTACTTGGTGGAAAATGTTAGTGGTAAGTAAAAAATTTTAAACCTGTTTTTGATTATTACATGTTATTACATGTTGACGCATTTTGTTGCACATTATTACACATGGTTATATAAGCTTACAGAGAGTTATTTTGAGTTTTTACAAAATGTGCAACAACGTGTAATAACATGTAACTTCATGTAATTACATGGAAAAAATCATATATAAAGAAAAAAAGCTTAACTGTTTTCAGAAAATTCTTTTACTGCATTCACATTCTTTCAGGAGACAAAAAAAACACTTAAACACATAATTACATGTAAGTACATGTAAGAAAAAACATGCTGCATTTAAATTTCATGTAACTAAATGTGTATTATTATTTTTTAATAATATAAGTACATTCACTTTTTTGACACTAAATTGTGGTTGAGTTTGTTTTTTTATGAAGTTTTTTCTTTAATAATGGACTGAAAACTTTTAAAAGTAAGAGCAGTGGATGTAATAACATGTACTTGTAATAACATGTACTTGGGGGTTAGTCTTTTTAACTTGTAAGAACATGTAATAACATGTAGAAACATGTAAAATAGGCTACGTACCAAGTTGTGTTTATTGAGTGTAGTATTTTTGTTGTTAACATATTTTTGGTCCAATTTTTTTTATTTGCACGAAATCATTGTAGTAAATATTCCAGACTCCAAATGGAACTAAGTTTTGGGTGCCTGAGGTTTCTGTTGATGACAAGCCTTACGTTGTGGTTCATGTATACTGGAAACTAAAAATATAATGTAATAACATGTAAATGGATGTACGAATATAAGTTGTGCTATAAATGTAAGATGTACTGACATGCATAATGTAGTTTAAAATGTATTGTACATGACAGCATATGTATGGTACAGTTTAAAGGACATCCTTTAATAATAAAAAAAATTGTTACATACACTTAGTTGTATAAAAAAAACAAAACAAATATTAATGGAACACATGAAAGTTTTACCAAAAATCACGTTAATAAGTGTTAAGTTACATTTGGTTATTTCATCTGATTATGTGATGTGTACTTGGGGGAAAATGTTAGTGGTAAGTAAAAATTTTAAACCTGTTTTTGATTATTACATGTTATTACATGTTGACGCATTTTGTTGCACATTATTACACATGGTTATATAAGCTTACAGAGAGTTATTTTGAGTTTTTACAAAATGTGCAACAACGTGTAATAACATGTAACTTCATGTAATTACATGTAAAAAAATCACATATAAAAGAAAAAATGCTTAACTGTTTCTAGAAAATTCTTTTACCGCATTCACATTCTTACAGGAGACAAAAAAAACACATAAACACATAACATCAAAATGAAAAAGATGGTTGTTACAAAGTCTGGATAATCAATGATGTTTCATAATACCATATGTATGCGTTACCCCACATAAGACTACAGGGTAACCAAAAAACATATGGCGAAGAAACATAATGATCTAACATAACAAACAACCGTACTACAACGTTTACCCAAAATATTATAATGTCAATGCAATATGAGAACACTTTACGTTACCCATAAAACATAGTGGTAACCAAAAAATACAGTACATGTGTCTCCCAAACCTAGAGGGTTGGGTCGACAGCTCCAGGCTTAACCTTTTTGTGGCAGTTCCTAGAATCATGGTGCGTGTACTCGTTACATATTTTACACACTCTTGGCTTCTTCAGACTCTTCTCGATAGCTTTCTCCCCCGGTCCAATTAATCGTCGATTGGTGCCACATCCCTTGTTTCTAATGCGTTGAGGTGGTGTTAAATTAACTTTAGCTTCATCTTCAACACCATATAATGGTCCCTGCTCTAAATCTTACATGTTCTTACATCATGCTACAATATGTTACACTATAAAAATTATACTAACCACATCAGTTTTGTTTGACTCTAAACAGTAGATTATATGTTTTTACATATGCAGGAAGAGAGTTGGATTGAGTCGTACAATGGGTACACATTTTCTTTCATTCTAATACTAGGTTAACTATAATTATACATAATAAAAGCTAAAATGCCTGTGTGCAAAGATACAGAGTTGAACGTATTAGGGCGTTGACTAATCTTTCTCCTACATGTTATTACATGTAGTTACATCTTATTACATGTAGTTACATGTTCTTACATAATTATACTTAATATTACAGCGAATTTCAAAAAACAAAAACTAACATGACTACTCCCTTTTAATAAAACCGGATTCTAATTTCAGCCAAACTCAGTTTACTTAAACAGAAATCTAATCAACACATACTTTCATCTAATCTATCCAACCAAAAATGTCCCCCCCCCCTCTTTTAACCACCCTAGTAACTTTTTTTACATGGACTTACAAGATACATTAAAAGAGTTCAATTTTGAGTGTTACGATAGCTACACATTTCTTATATTGTATTAGTAACTTAATTATACATTATACTACAATGAATCTATGGTTTGACCAACAACACAATGACTACTACACAAGAATGACAAACGATTACACAACAGAACATTGTATAACTCAATTAAATGAATTTTTTTATTACACCTTTCTTACAGTTAATTACAATATACCCACTTTTTAAGAAAACGTTTTGGTCATGAAAAATTTATAACTGCATAAATTTTTAATAAAACCGATTTAGAGATTTTTGTCAAAAGGTATTTGTACCTAAATCTAATGTCTAACGCCTTATTTTAACATAATTTACACTAAAATATCATCATCACAAACGTGAAATTTGTAAAACAAAAAATTTCCTAAAATTTGAAGCTTTATAAACGACTCCCCTATATGTCATGTTTAAAGGTTTAATTTGAACATAATTTAACCTAACACAAATAATTATGGTTCTAGGGTTCACAGTAGTCTCTACACAGTACCCTTATAAATCATCGCGAGAGAAAGGGTGTGATTCATGTATAATTATCAAACCAAATCACAATTAATCAAGGATCACAGACATGGAAATACCTAAATTGTAGTCAAGTAAATTTCGAGGTTGGTAAAGGACTTACCCATTTATAATTTCTTCCATCTTCTTCCCTAAACGAAGGCAGTCGACGCAGCACTACTTCATCGCTGTTGGTCCCCTTCTTTAATGAGATTCACGCACAGGGTTCTCACAAGAGGACGCAAAAAGGTGCAATGTAGCAATAATCGCGGGTGTTTGGTGTGTCGAAGATAGCAGATGAAGATGACAATAAATTTTCAGTTAGCAAAAGGGGGGGTTATGATTCAGTCTTTTAGGAAAGAAGAATTTTAAAAAATGAAAGAAGAAGAAGACTTTTTAACAAAAGTGGTTATGATTGTGATTGATTAGAAAGTTACTTTTTCAATGGTACTGTACTTTCTTGACAGGCATGTGAATTACCTTCATACCCCTGAAGGATAAATCAAGCATGCATAGAATGAATATTTAAAACAAAAAAATCAGGGCCTTTAGATCAAAAAGTACACTACAAATCAATGGCCCACATTGAGTTAAAGGGTTCTCATAAAGACCATGAGTTCTTATTCTAACCTCATCCTATATGTATATATATATATGTGTATGTATATATATATATATGGATATACATATATGTATATACATATATGTATCTGTATATATATATATATATGGATATACATATATGTATATGTATAGATATATATAAATATATTTATATATATACATATATGTGTATATATATATATATATATAAATAGAGAGAGAGAGAGAGAGAAATTATAGATTTAATCTCTTTCAACAGTAAAAAATAAACAAGAAAGGGTATAGATACCTTCCTCAATTAAAAGTTAAAGACCACCATAGTTTCATCCGGTGAGGGAAGAAGTATTACAAGCATAATCGATTTTGGTAACACTGAAGACAGTGAGACTTTAAACCGAATATAGTCGGATGGTTATTAGTGATAATCATAATAATATTTGAATTAAATAATCAAATTATTCATCAATATATATCACACAGAAAATCTCTACCAACAAAGAATCGGACAATCGAATCTGACAATCGGAAAACTATCGGTAAACAAAAATATATCACAAATGAAAATTGAAAACCTCCTATCATCTGCTTAGGGCAGATAACAAAAATGATGAAAGGTGAAAGAAATTGGTTAGTTTTGGTTATGTTTTATTTCTAGCGGGTTAAGTCGTTAAGCTAAAAAATTTAATAAACAGGAAATAGATTAAATGGGTCAAGTTCATCAATAATTATGAATGATATTCATAATATAAATGTTAATTAAACAATCAAATTATTCATCAATTTGTACCATGGGAAATCTCTTCCGATTAACGATCTGAAAGTTGGAAAATTATACACCTACAATCTCCTCAGAGCAGATGATAAAAACAGTGAAAGAGAGAAATTGATAAGTAAGAATAAAGTTTTAAGATTACAATCAGAAGGCTTACTCGTCTAGACCTATAGCTAAAAGGTGGCAAATGGGCAGGTCAAACGGGTTGGTGACCAATCAAAAATGGGTGTGGGTCCAAATAGATCAGGTTGGGTTGGACTGAACATTAACACTATTTGCCCAATTTTCATAATTTAGTAAAATTAATGTATTAGAATAGATTATACAACTAGAGGAAAGTTTCCATACAAATAGTTATTTGCCTAAGAAGGCTAAGAATTAATCGTAGCCTTCTAATTCTATAATCAATGGATGAAATGAAAGTGCACGAAGAAAAAGAAAATAAGGGGTAGTTTGGGTATATCATCTTTGTTTGATTTTTGTTATTTTCCTTCAATTTTTTTAAATATTCATAACTTTTTCATACAATATCATTCTTTTAAAAAAATTACACCATAAAATCAAGAATTTCTTTGCTCTTTAAAATGAGTATAGTATTGATATACTTTTAATTTTTCAAAAAAAAATATGTGTGATGTGTTGTATTAGGGTGAAACTGCATGATTTGTGTTGTTTTAAGGTAAAACAACACGTTTTGTGCTATTTTAGGGTAAAAAAGCACGTTTTGTGCTGTTTTAGGGTAAAACAACACGTTTTGTACTGTTTTAGGGTAAAAATGCACGTTTTGTGCTGCTTTAAGGTAAAAAAGCACCTTTTGTGCCGAATTACATTAAAAAAACTCGTTTTGTGCTAACTTATATTTAAACAACACATTTTATGCTAAATTACATTTAAACAAAGTTTTGTGCTGGATTACGTTAAAACAACATGTTGATTTAGAGTAAACCATCACGTTCTTTGCTGATTAACTATAATGCAACATATTTTGTGTTGAGTTACCTTAAAACGACACGTTAGGTGTTGATTTACCATTAGATGCCATGTTTTCTACTAAATTACATTAAAATGGCATAATTTGTGCCGAGTTCTGATGTGTCTATGCTAGTTCACCTTAATACTACCCTTTTTGTGCTTGTTTACCTTAAAAACTTAGATTTATGTTCTACCTTACTATATATATACAACATGTGTTTGTACTTATTTACCTTAAAACACCGTACTTTGTGTTGTTTTTGCTTAAAAACAACACTTAATTTAGATTTCAACACATTTCCATACATTTAAAAAGAACGAAAACACAGCAAAATATTGTGCTACGATAAAATCTAACGTGTTATTGTGTTGTACTAGAATTCAGCATATTTTAAATATGCAAAATACCAAATACAGCACAATCAAATAGAAAAGAAAAGAAACATCCAACATAAGTAAAAAAGAAGAAAGAAAAATATAGCACGACCACTTGCATAAAACAATATTCAACACATTGTTGTGTTGTATTGAAACCCATCTCGTATTATTTTCTTTAAAATTAGTATAGTATTGCAATTATAAAAAATAACGTTATAAAAAATTTACAAAAATCATGTTGTATGTTTATGCTGAATTAAAATTCAACATATCATTGTGTTGTATTTTTTTGTTGTTGAATTAGAATGCTGCACATCATTGCGTTGTATATTTTATGCTGAATTACAATGCAACACATCATTGTGTTGTGTTTTTTGTGCTAAATTTAAATCTGGCATATTATTGTGCCTATATTATAACCAAACATATTTTTTGCTGCAACAAAATGAATAGTGTATTTAGAAAAAACATTAATATAGAATATTATTGTTCAATACAAAATTTATAGCACCGTTATATTGTATTAGAATCTAGCATATTTTGTAGAATGGGATAATTTTTTACTTATGGTTTATGAGAAAAATAACATTATTGCAAAATTGTGCTGCTTTATAATGAAACAACACAAAACACGTGTTCTTTTGCCTTAAAACAACACACGTGCAAAAAATATAGTCTAACAAGACTAAGAAATGATATTTGCCTTCTATTTATTAATCAATGGCTAAAATGATAATGTTGCAAAAAAATGTGGAAGTGTATTTTGGGTATTTAACCACTTTTGTTGATTTTTTTGAGTTTTCCTCAATTTTTAAAACGTTTATAACTTTTTCATGCTAATTATTTTTTAAAACAAATTGCACCACAAAATCAAGCATTTTTTCTCTTTAATTTGAGTATAGTATTGCTATATTTTTTATAAAAAACAAATTATGTGAAATTGTGCTGCATTTTAACGTTTTTGTGTTGTATGTCATAAAACAACATAAAATTGTGTTGTATTTCATAAAACAGCATAAAATTCTTTTGTATTTCTTAAAACAATATATTTTTTGTGTTATTTTGGGTCAAACAAAACAGTTTTATGTTGTATTTCATCAAAACAGTACAAGATTGTGTTGTATTTCATAAACGTATCATAGTTTTGTGTTGTTTTGCGTCAAACAGTACAATTTTGTGCTACTTGTTAAATAACACAGTTTTGTGCGGTTTTATGTAAAATGTTTTATGTTGTTTTACGTCAAAACAACAAGGTCTCATTTGTTGTTTATGTGGTGTATTATGTCAAAATATCAAACAACATAGAAACAACACTTACTTTGCTATTTTAATATTCACTATTATGCTTTAATATAACAAGTTTTGTGTTGTTTTGCGTTAGAACAAGAATCTATGTGTTGTTTTGTGATTGAACAATTAACGTGACAACTGAGTGTGATAAAACGAATGACATTCGAGTGTCATTATTCATTGATATCATCCACCGTCATTATTCATTACCTCCAATTACCACTCTAATTGACTACCGAATCATTGTCTTAAAACACTATCGATTAACACACACCGCTCAAGTTAACACCTTTAATCACCGATTAGTTGTTATATGTAATTATGAAGTTTAAGATAACGAGAGACATTGTCTTTAGTTGTATTTTAAGGTTAATTGTTCATAGGATTTGTGGGTAAATAGAGTGTGTTAAAGAAATATGTTACATTTTTAATAGGAGAAAGAAAATTAAATTAAATGGTTAATAGACCAAAATAACTTTTAACTCTATTTTCTAGTTTTGTCACATGTTATCACCTTTTTTATATTTTTTGAACCTCTTATACAACTGTATTGTTAAAACAGTGATATTGTTCTTTCTAAATAAAGAGTAAAACATTTCCAAACACTTTAGCTAACTTTTGACCTGTCAACCCATTTGACCCAACGACTTTTTATTGTCCAATTTTCATGATTTACTAAACAGATAATGTGGTTGTAAGAAAATATACAAACTATATTGCTATAACATCAATAATAATGATAATAAATAGTAATGAAAAAATAATATAGTTTATCTTAAATAAAATGATTTAAAGATAAAAAAAATTCAAAATACCTTGGGCAACTTTTGACCCTCATTTAGTTGAGCCCACCTAGGGTTTAAATGCAACCCAAAAAAACTCATTTGCCGATGTAATAAATAAGTAGTGATTTAAGGAAAAACTATATTTTATAATAATAATAATAATATAGTTTTTTAAAATAAAGTCATTTAGGATGTTTGAAACATTTCAAAACACTGGGGGACTTGAATTTTGATATCAACATTAGTTCAATCACATACATGATATAAACTCAAAATTTGAACATAATAACAAGAAATCCCATCATTTTATAAACTTGTAGCACTCTAAGGGGACGTTTAGTTCGCGGAATTTGTTGAAATTGGAATTGGAATTGGAATTTAAATTTGAATTGAAATTCAAAGGAATTGTATTTGGAATTCAATATTTTCCAAAGGATTTGGAATTCAAAAGAATTGGAATCTATAAAGGGAATTTAAATTCCATATGCATTTCTAGTGACAAAACATTTATAAAGGATTTTGAATTTATCACCCGTTGCAAACCGCTACCACCTCAATGACCACCGATCATCGCCACTACATACCACTGACCGCCGCCGCCGTCACCGTCGACAATCTACCGCGACCACCAATCGCGCCCGTTGACGAAAACCGACCGCCGCCGCCGTCACCGCCGCCAATCAACGCCACCAACTGATAACGCCCGTCATCGAGACACGGTTCAGCAACGACGGTCGACGGTTAGGAGTGGCGGTGGTCGGCATCGGGGTTGCGCGGAGTCGGTGGGTGGCGGCGGCGGCGATCGAGGGCGACTGTCTGCGACGGGCGAGAATCGGCGGTCGGGGGGGCGGCGGCGGCAGGGGTTGGCGGTCAGTGACCGACGATGGTGGTCGGCGGACGACGATGGCGGTTAGTGATCAGGGGCGGCGGCGAGCAAGGGTCGGGGGCGGGCAGCGGCGTCGACGGTCGGGGGCTGGCAGCGGCGTCGAAGGTCGGGGCGGCGGTTGGCGATCGGGGGCAGCGGCGGTTAGGGTTGGCGGGGGGTGTTGGCGGTCGGTGGTAAGGGTCGTCGGTAGTGTCGGTCGGCGATGAGCGGGGAGGTAGGTGGCGGTTGGTGGTGGAGGCAAGAGTCGGTGGAATTTGAAATCCTTCAATATTTGGAAGGATTTTGAAATCCTTTATTTGAAGGAATTTGAGGGAATTAATTCTAATTTCAACTCCAATTCATTTCTCAACCAAACACGTTAAGAATAAAATTCAAATTCCAATTCCAACGAATTTCTACCAACCAAACGTAATGATCAATGGAATTCAGATTTCAATTCCATTGAATTCCATTGAATTCCTGCATACCAAACGGCCACTAATATTTCAAGTTAACATATTTATATTTATATATAGTTATATATCACATGAAAGGGTATTTGAAGTCTGGTTGCGGGGCCTGATGTCTAAGTAGCCCATATCTGCCCTTTAACGGTGATTCTACATGCACCTAGGATATATGTATGCTATGTGTTGTATGATTTATTGTGTACTGTATGCTATGTGTTGTATGATTTATTGTATGATGTCTTGCTATCGATATGACTTTTTGTATACTGTATGCTATGTGTTGTATGATTTATTGTATGTGGTCTTGCTATCAGTATGGCTTTTGCTATCGAGTCGGGGGTCTCTTTGGAAGCGGTCTCTCTACCTAACAAGATAGAGGAAAGACTCGCCTACACCTACCCTCCCCAGACCCTGCTCTTGAGTGGGATATACTGGGTTTGTTTGTTTTATATATCACATGAAAAGGAAATAACAAGAAATAACAAGAGACAAGAAAAGAAAGGAAAGCAAAAAAAAGAAAGAAAGAAAGAACAAACTCATCGACGACCATCATCTTTCACTTAGACTACTAGCTCATTTCTAAACAAGGGTCTCATGATAAACAAATGTGGACAAACAACACACATAAGGGAACTTCACTCTTCTGGATTTCTTCCGTTCGAGATCATAAATCAAATACTCTTTGTGGTTAATTTCCAAGACCACTTCTTTACGGTTGTTCAAATACGTGATCGGTCTTACACGTGGAAGCGGAAACATGCCACATCTAATTGTCACTGAAACCAACTTGCTCCATGATTCCTTCACTCCATATGTTCCCATCACCCAAATATCCACATTATAGCTCTCACGATTACCAACCACACAAAGACATCCTCCTAATACTCCCAGATCTAGATCTTTGTAATTATCAGAATACTCAGGTTGTGGCACTGATTGAAAGGTATGACTAGCAAGGTCAAAACTAACAATCAAGTAATCCGCATCTGGATTATTCTCTTGATTTAAAAGCCAGTGTAAAGCACCACTAACACACAAACCTTGATTTCTATAAAACCCAAGTAGATAACTGTAAGGAAATTTCTGCTCCACTGGTTGCCATGTGTTCAACTTCAGACTGTAAACAAAAAATTTAGAATCTGACTGCTCACTTGATGCATAAGATTGGGTCAATCTAACCACCTTATAGTCATTGTTCACATGATCATAACCTACTTGTTCAACGGCAATCGAAGCACTGTAATGAGGTGGATAGTCTATTGGTGTTGGTATCAGTTTAGACTGTCTGGTTGAAGGGTTCCACAATAAAATTGTCCTCTCAATTGACCCGCTACATAAACATATCCATCCATGGCAAGAGCCAAGAACAAGAGGGAAATGAGCCCTGTTAAAAGGAGTGTCCAACACAACACCAGTTAGATCTGAATCCAGATATAAGGACCAGAAGGAAGTTATAAAATTGTAGCCAGTAAAAACAGTAAGAATTTTGTCTGTTTTCATGGATTGTTGCATTTGCAGATTGACGAAATAAGGACTGTCAATTAGGGTACGAAATGGTTTGGAAACAGATCTAAACCGGAGAAGAGAGTTCACGGGCAAGCGTGAGAGAATATTAGCAACAACTTCCGGTGGAACGTCTGACATTGCTGTGAGAAAATTGGGATTTTTGATCTGATGGAGGAGATTGAATAATTTGTGGTGCATATATAGCAATTCAGAAATGCCAAACAGGTAAATTTGGGATAAGATTATTGAATTGAATTACTCGAGTTATAACTTAATTACTATACTCCACAACCACCACCATTAAATTTGATAATTGCGAAATGGAAATGCTTTCACTTTTCTTCTAAGAAGTCAAATGCCACCACATCACTCATAATGACAACCGACTAACAATGTAAACGATTAGATCTGTCATGAGCTACTTGAGATCCTCTCGCTAAAAGCTTAATTGAGCAGAACTTAAACTAGCCTGAGCCCTAGCTTAACTAGGTTGAGGTAAATGAGGAGAGCACAAGGAGAATTACATATATCCCCCTCTCCACCCTTGAAATTACATATTTCCCCAAAATGCAAGTTTTCAATGCATAAGTACAATGCTCTTTAAGCATGATTTGGGGATATATGTAATCTTACAAGTGTAGTGGGATATATGTTGTTGTATATAGTTATGACAAAAATAACCTATATTACATATTATGCTATATGTATTATAATAATTATAAAAGAGGGTTCCCTTGAAAACCATATTTATGATTGAAAACTACGAACATGGTTTATGTATATGTAACTACGGTTTACGTATATGTAACTACGGGTTACATATGTACAACTATGGGTTACGTATATATAACTCATACAAATTTATATATAGGTAACTTGTTTTGTCTAACATTTTTCGGGTTTAAATTAAAAAACATATAATTACGTAAACTAATTAGGTTGAAGTTTACTCAAATGCATGTTGAACAATTAAAATGACAAAATAATTTATAAATTATGTGATTGGCTAAAGTTGGTGTTCATGATTTTCTTCTAAGATGGTGATTTTCATTTGATCCCTCCCACATGGAAAACTACAAATATTACGAGAACAAATCTAACTTATTCATTTGTTAATAAAAGTTATATGAAAAGTGTATAATTGTAAAGATTAAATCATTTCTCTCTAATTAACTAATTAGATTACTATTTCTTCCTCGTAACAAGTTTTGTGCACGTGTACGTCAGAGAACTATAGTGAATCTACACATCTTGATGTTTATAATATATGAATACACATAAATTTATGCATATCATTTCAAAGATATTCACATAATAATGTTGTATTTGACCAATTATGTATATCATTTCAAAGATATTCACATAATAATGTTGTATTTTAATGGTCATGTTAGAATCTTATTAAATACGCATATAAATTAATGACTAGATCGATTCTCACAAGTTCTCGCAATATTTGCAGTTCAGTAAAGAACCCTATGTGTGTATGTATTTGTACTTTAAATAACTATGTAATTAATAAACAAAAACGATATATATACACACACATTATTACGGACCAAACAGGAGAAATCAACCTAAACGACTAGTCTAATGGATTAGAGAACTCATTTGATCTACAAACCCCACATCAGTTGTTGGACAAGTCTCATACCTTGTAATGGTTTCGGTCCATAACATTCGCCCCTCCTTAAGGGTCAACGTCCTCGTTGATCACGGGTGACTCTCTCCAAGCCAACACTCCAAGTTTGGCTCTGATACCATTGTTACGAACCAAACAGCAGAACTCAACCCAAAAGACTAGTCTGATGAGTAAGGGAACCCATTTGATCTATAAACCCCACATCAGTTCCCTATAAAACCATGTTGGACAAGTCTCATACCGTGCAATGGTTTCAATCCATAGCATTGATAAGAACTAGAAATCAAAGGCATTGATTCACTGAAACTGATTACAAGAACAACCACATTCAAAAGGGAAAATCTCCAAATTCTAAATACAAACCACTTAATAAAATTCAAGACAAGTTCTTCCTAAACGAAACACATATATAAAGCCTAAAACCTATCTGGCAATTTTCCCCGCTCCCCTTACTAGTCGGGAACTGTTGGGGTTGGTTTGACTTGGCAAATGGGTCAAGGGTGGGGACTGGGTTCGTATCAATACTACCACCCTAGAAAAACGACGACCTCAAGTCAAAGATATCGTCATAATTGTTCCAAGCGGCTTTCACGTCTTCATTGATTTCCACGTGTCTCATACCCGCAAAGTTAAAATCCAATTCGAACATAACATCTAGAACCAAATGTTATATCTTTTTAAGAGGACTATTGTAGTCTCTAATCTTGTCCTAATTGAGCACATAACTACAGATATAGAGACTACCAAACAACCCAATTAACTTGAAAATTTCCTTCCCTAGGTCCCACACAATGATAAAAAATACAACCATGATACTGGGCAACAACACCAACCTCGCAATGACAATACCAATTTTTCCTAGCCCTTTCCGATAACGGCTGTCATTTGCTGTTAGTTTCTTCGCCGCACCCAAGCTTCAATTATGTTGTCATCAATTTTGTCAATGAGAGCGCCAATGTCTCCTCTCTTTCGATCATGGATGCCAGTTTACGTTAATTTCTTCATCAGCCCCCACGCTATAGTGCCATCTAACAAACAAACATACCCAGTGTATCCCGCTGAAGAGCAGGGTCTGGGAGGCTATAGTGCCATCTGTTTTGTCTATTTCGTCAACGGCCGCAATGCCATCAGTGGTTGCGTCATTTCGATTAGTGATTCCGCCACTAGTGTTGGATCCAAGATGCTGAAGAGTGTCATGCTCGGATCCCTGCGGATCCACCTCCACTATATTCTTCAAATCATTGTCTGATTCTTCACTGTTCCAACCTTCTGTGAGGTTCAACCGAGCTTTGATTTTTTCAACATCGTTCGTCAAAGATGCAAGAATGGCATCTAATTTTGCTACAATGGTTGCTAGTTGACCTGCCAAATCCCGGGTGGCAGATACCATTCGATTTCCTAACAATGGAACCATTGATAAGAACTGGAAATTGAAGGCATTGATTCACTGAAACAGGTTACAAGAACAGCCACATTCGAGAGGGCAAATCTCTTAATTCTAAATACAAACAGTTAATAATATTTAAGACAAGTTCTTTCTGAACAAAACACACATACAAAGCCTAAAAACTGATCCAGAAGTTTTCCCCACTCCCCCTCTTAATCGGGAACTATTGGGAATGGTTGGACTTGGCAATAAGTCAAAGGTAGGGACTGGGTTCATATCACGTACACTTACATAAATATATGTTTAGAGAGGGGGAAATTAAAGATAAAATATTTTTTTAGAATGAAAAATTTATCCTACTGCTACTCCCCACATATATATTGCACTTGCCAATGTTTGAACCTTAAATCTCCCCATAATGGTGCTCCTAGGGGCAAAACCTCTGCCACTAGGCCACTTACCCAAGTGGTAGATAAAATAACTATCAATAAACAAAAAAATGATCCGAGCTTAGGCTCATTTACACCCCTACACCCGGCCAACTTCAAGAAAGAAAAAAGCTTTAAAGTCTAGGCCTGAAAACTAACAAAAGGTGAGCTTTATGTCATTGTTTAATCTTTACAAGCTCTATGTGCAACCTTAGTACTCTTATTAAGGCATCCAAACTGAACTATCAAGACAAAAGAGTGATTCGTCAACCTTGTACTGAACCATTATGTCACACCCCGGTTTCAGTGCACCCCGGGAATGCGACCAATTGGTACGCGTTACTATTCAGTTTTTTTTTGCTCGCCTTGAAAGACGTTTACGCAGCGGAAAAATATTTCACAATTCATTTCATAAATTAAAATAACTCCGATGATTTATAAAAACAAATTTTCATATATTCGTAGGGGATTAAATACCTAAAATTTACATAATATTGCTCAAATCAATGATTACAAAATTTTCTGTCTACTGACACATATTCAAAACTTGCCACAAGGTCTATGCCTAGGAAACTTTAGTCATTCCAGCACTATTCTTGCTACTATATTCATGATAGGGTTTCCATGCCTAGGATTTATAGTCCATCCATCACTAACACCTGACTAAACATATTTAGTCATGTTTACCTGAAAAGGTTTGAAAATAATACATCAGCGAAAAGCTGGTGATTACATTTAATTTGACACAAAAATATTTTGGCATGATTAACGATAAACAGATAATCATGAATTAACAATAAACCACACATTTAGCAGTCTATTTCAACTGGAAGTCCTCTATATACACTGGTATTGGTGCTCAGGCGGTCTTACTACGAGACTCTCCGGATCTGCACCGAGTCTGAACCAGCCCTGGTATGGGATTTTCACCCATCCCTAGGATATAATTTGATCAAACATACATATACTTAAACATTTGGTTGCTTTTAACATTAAGATTATTCCAACATGATTTGTTGGTTTGTCACCCTTGATATTAATATCTTCTCCGGTAGGCGTACAAAGTTTAATAAGCTTTTAATTATAAATTATATGAGCTTGGTTCGAGGCCAACCAATCCATACCAAGTACCACGTCAAATCCCGTTATTGTCATAGGCAAAAGTTTCACAGGGATGACATGATTAGAAAGAGTAATCCTACCGTTATCTAAGGATTCTGAACTTTTAACTAGATCTCCGTTATAGGATTTGTCTAACTTTACTAGAGGTTCATTTAACAAACTACGGAATTTATAATCTATAAAGCTTTGGTTTGCACCAGAATCAAATATAATTCTAGCATAAACATTATTGATAAGATGTGTACCGGTAATGATGTCTGGCAAGTCAGCAGCCTCACGAGCATTCATCACAAATGCTTGTGTCGTCTTCTTCACACCAGGATCTGTCTTGGTTCCAGATCCTCGACAGATCCTCCAACACAACCTTCTTTATTAAGCTTTAGGCATCCAGACTTGTAATACCCTTGTTCATTGCAGTTGAAACAAGTAATCACCCTTTTCTTGTAGCAAGCCTCAGAAGTGTGTCCTGAGGTCTTGCAGTAGTTGCAAAATAGAGTGGATCTACATCTTCTTGTGTCTCTCTTCCCGCACGTTTTGCATCTAGGGAGAGAGTATGAATCTTCTTTTTTTCCTGGCCCTTTATCAAGTTTCTTTGTATCTACATTTAGTTTATAGGCCACCTTTTTCTTCTTGTTCTCTTCCTAGGTTCTTACCATTCCATCTGTCAAAAGCCCAGCTAACTCTACCGCGAATTCTATTTTCTGTGGCATGACCGCCTTCACCATATCATGAATTTCATTGACCGGTCCCCAAATACGACTGATCATGTTGTATTCGGGTGTCATAAGATGTGGCACCAGTCGGGCATATGCAAAGAATTTGGTATTATACCCCTTATTATATGAACCAACCATTCGAAGATTTAAAAATTCATCAGTGCTTTCTTCTTTTCATTCATTGGGTAGAACTTTCAAGTTACCCATGCACGAAATTCATCTCAATCATTGCATAAGTCTTATCTCGTCCCTTCGATTGAATAACAAAGTTCCACCATTCCAATGTCTCATCTTTGAAAAAATACGAGGCAAACGGAACCATGTCCTCATCAACACACTTGCTAATGGCTAAGACTGCTTCGATCTTTTCCAGCCATCGGATGGCTGCAATTGCTCCTTCGTTGCCTAAAAACTCAGTAGGTTTACACGCTTGAAATGTTCGATATAAACATCCATCTTGTTTCTTCCTTTTCTTAGGCGTTTCATCTTCTGAATTTTCGACACTCGAGCTATGACGATCATCATCTTTCTTTCTAGATCTTGAAACTTCTTTAGTTTGACTAGGGGGTTCTTTCTCTTTTAATGCTAAGATTATGGCAGGAATCGCATCTTTAATTCCCTCAGCAATCATCCTTTGTATTTTGGCTTTCTGGGCCGCAAGATTTTCATCTTCCTTAACTATCTTACGATTCCCTCTAGTATACACCGAGGGTCTACTCTCATTGTTCTTTGACATTCTACAACGAGAATAAGAGGGAGTATCTTAATACAAAGATCCGAAATTTCCATCAAAAGTATTATTAGGTACTTCGATAATATCTCCATCATTTACGAGAAATAAGGTTCGTTTATTATGTCAATATAATACTTTTTCCGATATCCTGCATGTCAATATAACAAGGCATCTAGCTACTTTTTCTTAGTAGGCAATATTTCTAATATTGGTTAAAGCCTATATACTAAGGCAAGTATCTAATTCGCTAAAACCTGTGGCTCTGATACCAACCTGTCACACTTCGGTTTCAAGACACCCCAGGAGTACGACCGATTGGTACATGTTACTGTTCACTTTTTTTTTTGCTTGTCTTGAAAAACATTTACTTAGCAAAAAACATTTCACAATTCATTTCATAAAATAAAATAACTCTGATGATTTATAAAAACAAACTTTCATATATACGTTGGGGATTAAATACCCAAAATTTTACGTAAAAAAAGATAGTGCTCTTATTTTATAAACACATCTAAAGCAGACATATGTCTTGTGTAAAGATTAGAATTAGAAGCATTATTTGATTCTTTCATTCTCGGCACTAGAACTTTTCTGATCCAAACAAGTATAAATATCAATCATAATGTCGATATGCAGGTCAAGGCTATGCAAAATAAATATACAATAAGTTTGATTAAAAATTGATATGAGCCATAAGTGCATTTCTTGACATATAAAGTGCCTTAACCCCACCCACCGCCACTACCATGACTGCTAGAAACACAAGGATTATCACTTGTTTATCATGAACACCATTAACTAGAAATGGATCAATTCGGGTTATAACTCTAATGTGTCAAATGGGTTAAGCTAAAAGATTGAACATATAGGAAACGGGTCAAATTGGTCAAGCTTGTTATGAACGATATCATACATATAAAATTAATTAGAAAAATTATAAAAACTATATTGCTAAAATGATAATAATAACAAAAGTTTTAGTTAAATAAAGTAATTTTGGGGCTTGAAAACCTTTAGGCTAATTATAAACTCATTTGACATGTTTCTTTTTAGCTATGTTTTAGAAAAACGATCAATTGCAACCCCAATTAATCCATTTGTATATTAATGGGCCAAAATAGTAACATCTGGTGACAATAATAACAAGAATCCAATTACTTTGCGTGCATGCAACAAGATTCTAAAATTCAATTAACATATATAGTTATATTAACACATGAAAAGGAAATAAAAGTGACAAAAAAGCAAAGAAAGAAAAACTCATAGCACTTCATCTTTCACTTAAAGTACTTGCTCGTTTCTAAACAAGGCTCTCCTGACAAACAAATGTGGACATATGAGATTTATCATACAACCACATTTGTTTGCGTTTCTTCTCTTCAAAATCATAAATCACAAACCTTTTGCTTAAATTCCAAGAGCAGTTCCTTACGATTATTTAGATAGATGATTGATTTTACCATACGAGAAAACACTTATCACGGCATTCATCGTTGTCAATCTAGAGCCACGTAACAATCATAATACTCGGGTTGTGGCATTGATTGAAAATTGACTCTGGCAAGGTCAAAATCAAATATCAAGCAATCCATATTTGGATTGAGTTTTTGACTTGCAAGCCAGTGGAGCGCACGTCCGCACCCACTAGCGCACACACCATGACCACTACAAGACATGGAAAGAAATTGCAAGGAAAACCACTGATTACCACATGTTCAGTTTCAAAATGTAAACAATAACTACAAATTCACGCCTTATGCACTATATTGTCACAATCTAATCACCTTATAGTCATTGTTTACATGATCAAAACCTATTATGTCAATGGAGTGATGCCTCCATCATCATGTGGATCATGTATTGGTGTCGGTATTAGTTTATACTATCTCATTGAAGGATTCAACAATACAATTAACCTATCATTTGGGCCGCTCAATAAACTTAAAATCACATGAGAAGTTAGAATAAACATGAATAATATAGGAGTTAGGAGGTGCGGAATGCTCACTCGTTCAATAATGTTCCGATTTCAGGAACCATGGAACCTCTAAGACTATAAGCGAAGCCCCTAGACTGGGGGTTCCAGAGGGCCAATAGGGAGGGGGTGCACGGGTAGCGGCATTGTGGCGAGACCCACGGGGCAACTATCCAAGTGTTGGCTTATCTGATTATTGATTCTTTGTACCCACAAAATACTTTAACCTAAAAGTGATTACACGCTTTAAAAAGCTATCCAACCCATACAAAACCCAAAAAGTAAAGATCCTGGCAAGCGCGAGGAATTTTAAAAGGAAGCCCCGGGGAAACGTCTTACATGTGAGAAAATTGAGATTTTTTATCTGACAAGTGAGATAAATAATTAGTGTTGCATACATAGCACTTTAAAAATGCCAAACAAGTGTATTTTGGAATAAGATTATTGAAATGTGCTCTTTGAGGTATTACTTAATTACTATAATCCACAACCACCCCTATTAAATATGATAATTCGTGACTGAAGTCTGAAATGCTTTCACCTTACTTCTAAAAAGCCTAGGACCACCACTTCACTCGTATTGACACCCAACTAGGGTGTGAATGATTTTCGTAGCTGGTGAACTATTCAAGATCGGGTTGCTATAATCTCTTGTCGAGACAAACTAAAATGAGCGCGAGCCGAGGCTAAGTTGAAGCACATTAATCACATGAGCTCGAGCATGTTAATTAGACTCGTGAAACCTATTATTTATATAAATATTATAGTTTTTATTTAATTTAAATTTAATATATATATATATATATATATATATATTGTTGCATAATTATTATTATTATTACTATTATTATTATTATTAATATTATTATTATTATTCTTATAATTAAGATCAAAATAACTAGATAATATATATTATATTATATGTATAATTATAACTATATATAAGATAATTATATATGTTTATGAAATATAAAATCAAATAATAAACGATCCAACTCGAGCCTGAAAAATTGCTCACGAGCTAAACTCGAACTTTGACATAGAGCTCGAAAGGAGTCGAGCTCGAGCTTAGACAAGTTCAGACTTGTTTATACCCCTACAACCAAGCAACCGTTGATGTCATGAAAGAAAAAGAACCAAGAGTCCTAAAAATAACAAAAGGCAAGCTCATTGTCATCGTTTTGTCATTACAAGCTCAACGTATGGCCTTACCGCCTTAGTACTCTTACTAAGACATTCATGTTGGGCTTGTGAAGACTTTAGGCTTGGGCCCATGTTTAGTTTTCTTGTTCACTAAGTTGTAAACCCTAATTAATTTGAGAGGCTTCTAGAGTTTCCATGTAAAACTTGGGTCTTCTTGACTTGCGCAGAATTCTATGAAATCTCATGGCAACCTTCTAGTAGTAAACATGTTTTGAATGTATTAAGATCATAAAGCAATAGATTGGATACTTGATTAAAATCCTATTACTCAAACCTATAAAGTTTACCCAAGATATCTTAAAATAATTTACATTATCTTCCGTCCATGTGCAACTATTTTATTATTGATCCAAAACTTATTTGTTCTTACAAGAATGTGTACAAAATCTGAAAATGACCATGGCTAGGTGAAAATATTCAGATGGTAAGACAGAGATATAATTATCTATATAACTGAGATTGGAATTGTATACTTTAGAACCTGTGATGGTAGCTTTTCAAAAGGAAACAGATCTTGAGATCTTCCATTAAAAAATCAATTAAGGTAACCTGCAAGGCCGCAAGATAAAAGTAAGTTTTATTCAAATTTCTTATATTCAGGGATAATCATCTCATGTCTATAAGTATAAAACAGAGATTTACACAAAACATCTATAAACAATACTCATTAAGTAGGAGCATGGATATGAGTCAAACCTATGCTAGAATTTTGTTGTTTAGGGTTAACTGGTAGAAAAGGCGAGGAAATGGAATGACAAGGGAAAGGAACGGATGAGGTAATGGAATGTACGGCAAAGTGGAATGATCCATTGCGTTCCATTACCATATTTGGTGGCATGAAGGATGAGAAGGGTCATTCAAGTATGTCGTATGCGTATTTTTATTTTACCTTTTTTCCCAATTCCTTATTCGAATTACCATTAGATATGATATCCTACTAAAAAAGATAATATTCTTCTTTGTGTATTTAATAAATAAATACAAGTGTATATATCAATTGTTTACATTATAATATTATATATAATTCCACATATATATTTTACTTATCCAGCAGGAGTGGTCGAGTGGTGAAAACTTAGGTCTCCTCAAAGGATGTCTTAAGTTCGATCCCAACCAACTAAACTCCTTGAGTGACTTTGCTCTTGGAAAAGAAAAGATATATATTTTACTTCCAGTTAGACATAATTTAATAAAAAAAAGACATAAGATTATAATAAAATCATTAATTATAAAGTAACATAGGATTTCATGTTTAAATTTTTGTCCTCTAAACCACCATTTTACAACACCCAAATGCCACTAACATTCCATGCTTCAATTATTGTACTTCAACCATCAAAACTGATCTTGATCATAGCCGTAAGGGCTATATTTAGCATTTCCCATGTATATTTATCAGCTAACTATAAAAAATTTATAACACAATTTTATTAAAATATAATTTGACTAATAAATTATTGTTATTATAATCTTTTGAAAGAAAAAATAGATTAAAATATGAACTTTAATTATATTCCTTGAAGGAACGAAAAAACAATATTCCTTCCCAAGAGGATGAAAATCCATAAAGACGAAAGGACAATAAATACAGATAATGAGAAATGGAAGAATTTCGTACCTCTACTTGCAAATTCCAATATGGACAAGAACATCAGGACATCAAAGACTTCACATCCCCATTTGTTTCATCCACAAGGACCACTTAAGTGCCTCCAAAATCATATCATTCTTTTGGAAAGCAACAATCAGATTAGTATATGTGATTCTATCAGGCTCTAGTCCATTTTTTCTCATTTCTTTAACCAAATCCACTGCATCTTCAACCATACCCGCAATCCCATAAGCCTTAATTAAGGAGTTATAGCTGCATAAATCTGGTTTCAATCCAGATTCCTTAAGCTCCATTAATACATCACCAACTTCTTCAATCCATCTTTTTTCTCCATATATATTAATCATAATATTAAATGTGTAATGATCCGCACCACAATTTGATTCCTTCATTCTCAACAATACATTTTTAAACTTCTCCATTTCACCTGCTTTCCCATAAGCATCCAACATACAATTATAGGCTTCAAGAGACACAGAAAAACCATTGAATTTCATTCTTCTTGCAACAGAAGCCATATTTCTTAAATCTTTACCTTTTCCATATGCAGCCACAAGAGTATTATAAGAAACAACATCAACCATACCTTGTTTTTTAGCCATCCAAAACACTTGTCTCGCCTTTTTAAAAAGACCAGACTTCGCATAAACATCAAGGATTACGTTAAAAGTTGTGGTATTAGGTGAAAAACCATGCTGAATCATATCATTGAATAGCCTAGAAAGTTCATCAATAGGCAAAGCACGAGAACAACAATTAATGACACAATTATACATTTCTTGATCCCAAGAAATTCCAGCTTTC
Source organism: Flaveria linearis (assembly GCA_024085815.1). Lineage (NCBI taxonomy): Eukaryota > Viridiplantae > Streptophyta > Magnoliopsida > Asterales > Asteraceae > Flaveria > Flaveria linearis. The sequence continues at coordinate 20,521,153 of CM044004.1, forward strand.
AAGATTTTGTAGTACAGATCAGCCAATTTACTTACCATCCCCAACCTTTGATAAATTCTAAGCATATCTCGAAATAAATATATATCTGGAACGATATCTTTTTGTTTCTCCATTACATCAAGAACTGAACATGCATCATTTAAGGACCCAGATTTCACATACATCCTTACCACTATGTTGTATGCTACCAAATCCAAAGCAATACCTTTTGACTTTAGATTTATATAGAGGGTTTCTGCTTCCTTAAACTGATTCAAACAGCTATAAACATCAATCATAGTGCATGTGATATGCAAATTAGCCTTGTCACATTTAGGCATAGATGTGTATATCTTTATAGAATGATGAAGATGACCCAGCTCCTTACACGTACAAATCAGTAAATGATATAAACTATCCTCGAACGTTTTATCCTTCCATCTTTTAGTCCCCAAAACTTCAATGGCATCATCTACCAAACCGTGTTTCACATATGCCATTACTAGAATCGAACATGAAGTTTGATTAGTCAAAACATGATTGTATAGCAAACCTTTAATAACAGAAGGCACTTTATCGAACCGTTCTGCCTTCTCATATGCTTGCAAAACGATACTAAGAATAGAGGGAAGCTGACATCCAATCAATATCATATCTTTTATGATTCTCATAGCACCTGCTTCATCTCCATATTTGGCTTGCAGATTGATCAAAGTGTACAAATTTGATGAATTCGGTTTAAAATCTAATCTATTCATTTCATTATAATACAACTCTGCTTCTTTAAAGTTTTGTACTCGACCCCAACCTTCAATCATGGTTCTGTAAGTGCTTTCATCAGGTTTCAAACCAGCAGAAACCAGGTTTTGGAAAATTCTTTTGGCATCCTCCATGTTTGAGATTTTCCCATATCCAGTTATAAGTGTATTGTAAGCAACTACGTGAGGGGGGAATCCAGCTGCATGCATCGATGCCAGCACATTTTCAGCCTCATCTAACTTCCCTTGTTGACTGTAAGCATTTAGCAAAACCAACCAATTTTCCTGATTCAAGACCACTCTGTCTTTTTTCAAGAACTCAACAATTTCCTCCGACTTTTCATATAATCCAAGACGCGTATAGAGAGTAATCATAGCTGAATATGCACTATGGCAAACAATCCTATAGTTCCTCATTTGTGAAAATGCAAACTCTGCTTCATCAAGATTCCCACCCTTTTGGTAAAGATTCATAATCATGCCAAATGTAGCAACATTAGGCTGGATTCCTGCATCTAACATCATCTTAAACCACTTTGTGCCGGGACCCACAAGTCCCCGCCTATGACAAGCGTAAAGAAGTGTGTTGAAAATCTGGAAACTGAGTTCACAACCTGCCTTGGTCTGCATCTCCTGAATCAACCTTTCTGCTCCTTTCCAGTCTTGCCTCCTACCCAACACCCTTAAAGCTAACTTATAAGCACTCACATTCTGCATCAACTTCCCATTTATTCTCATCCATTCAAAAACTTCAAAACTTCATCATCACGACGGCCATTCTCAAGCTTCTCCAAGATATCATTACAATGTTCCAAACTCGATTCAATCCCACACAAACTCAATCTTTCGTAAAATTCATTATCATTTTCCAACTCCAAATGTTCAGTATCTACACAACCAATTTGTTGAGTGCTATGTTCATTTACAGAATCGCGCATCACCTTCAAATCCTTTGCCACAGTTTTCATACCATCCAACCGCTTCCATATACTCCTCTTCCCTTTCTTAAACTTCCTATGCAATTTAGGGTTTTCCAGAACAACATTATCATCATCACTCAAATCCACAGGTCTATCAACACTAGCATACTGTACAACATCAGATATCTCTGTATCTAACCTAGAAACCCTAACTTTCTTCAGATTACCAAATGAGTGATTAGTCACACTAGTAAATGCAAAAATCAACGCTCGATGAGAGAAGTGCAACACGGAGTTAAGTTTGTTCGATTCATAACTATCTAAATGCAGACAACATCTAATCGAAGCCATTGAGGATGCAGAATCTACCTCACAACTGAATGAATTGAAAGGTTCAAAGGAATGATGAGGAGTTGATGTGAAAGGTTGAAATGGTGGAGATTATGATATGAAGGTGATGAAGTGGTGGTGTTGGTGGAGGATATTTGGGAGGGATAATGGAGGAGAAATAACCGCATCTTTTTCTTTGGTTGAAGGACTCGCACTCACTAGGATTATTATCTCCCTCTTATCAATTTTTTCGGTTTTTTTTTCTGTTTAATAATTATAATTATTAATAATATTATTTAATTGTAGATTAAAATAACTTTTAATAAATTAAATAAGAGATCATTATACTAATATTATGGCAGAGAGTATCACCACTCTAAGTCTTAAGATCAATCCAATGAACAGGACATATGGCAGAGAGTATCACCACTCTATTGCAACTTTTGAAGATCTGGCACATTGTAAGTGGATAGTAATGCACGATCGCTAAAATGCTAGAAAGGGTAACGTCTTATAGAGACAAGGACTAATGCCATAATATTAATCTCATTAAGGCTCGAGGTAGATGAGAACTTTCATACAAGTAGAAATGAAAGATTATTTCTATATCAATAGTGAAGTTTTATGAGAATCAAGACTCTCATGTCTCAAAGTATAGAAATGAAAATTTGTACTGACTATGACCGTTATCACCCGACAGAGTTCACCGGACTTCTCATGCATGACAAATTACAATTACGTGTGCACCCGTGATGGTAATATGCTTTGCATGGTCACCCCTGGTTCCTCCCATCCAAGCTAACATACCTTGTCAAGTAAAGAGTGTTATCAATGATAGGGGGTATCAAGGATATAGTTTATTAAACCAAGGGTCGATTAACCAAGGTTGTACGAAATAATCTGTGACAACCCGAAAATTTTCACGATTTAATAAAAATATTTATGTGAATTTATAGTTTATTTTTATATTTTTATTATTATGATAATGTTAATAATAATAAAAACAATAACAATAATAATGACAATATTATTATTAAAAATAATAATATTAATAATGATAATATTAATAATAATGAAAATATTGTTATTAATAATAATTTATAAAATTATTAAATTGATTTAATAAAGTCCAGGGTTAGTTTTGTAATTTCTAAAACTTGTTTCATAAACTTAAATCAAGAAATAATAAAACATCAAACTACAGGGACCATTCTGTAAATTTATTAAAACCCAACCCCCCATCCCGTCCCCTTCGAAATTCCGGCCATCCTCCGGCCAACGATTCCGGCGAGACCAAACACCCACAATGCATGGTTTTAATCAAATTAAACTATGCCGACAACTTCTCGTGGATGATTCGAGCTAAACCCCACAAAAATTAGGTTCGATGGAAGTGTGATCGGGTACCTAACCCACTTCGACCCACTCGACCGAATTTTCACCCACTACCGAGCACTAGACAGTATAATAATCAAATTAGATCGACTAAATCGAACTTTATCCACCTATAAATCGAATGCAACCTTCAATTCCATCTACAAACACATAAACATATCGATTTGATTAGTTCTCTCGGCCGCGACCTGTAGCTACTCGAACACCCCTGTTCGAACTTCAAAACCTGAAATTATTTGAGGGCTTTTGATCATTATGGATATTAGAAACTTCCTGTGAATTTAATTTCATTATCATCAAAGTTTGCCACTGAAATCGATCCTTGCATAGTCGCGACTGATTCGTCAAGTGTTCATCATCGATTTGATTCAACAACAGGTAATTGAAACTACCTAAATGCTAGATTTCATGTGGGGATTGAAAGCCCTATGTTTGATTCCATAAACAATTGCGAATCGAGATTCAATTTGATGAATCTTTGAATTAGGGTTCTTGATTTGGGGATTCATTCGGGTTTGTGTTTAAGAGATTTAAAAGCTGAATCTTACTGCGGCCACGGCCTTTGGTTTACTGGTTTGGTGCGAGTGTGGGCAGGGGAGAGGTCCCGGGTTCGACCCCGGGCAGCCTCTTTTATTTTTTTTATGCTTTTTAACCATTTTAAAAATATACAAAAATTCTTAAAAATTATAAAAATAAATATTATAAATTTCCCTTATTTTAAATCTTACAAAACAATTCTCTGTAAAATTATTTTATTTAAAAACTTTAATAGATTTTTATAAAATATTATTTAAAAATATTAAAAATACTTATTTTTATAAAATAAATTCTAAATCAAGTTTAACTATGAAATAATCATGAAAATTATATAAATATTATTTACAAATATTATAAATAATTATTTCTATAAGATAAACGCTATATTATCTTTAAATATATTTTATAAATTCACAAACTATTTACAAATAAAATTGTGGGTTATTTCTTGTAAAATATATTTTAACTAAAGGTATAAATTAATACCTTATTATTAATCAAAATACTATAATTATGATTATCCTTATTTGTAATTATCTTTGGATAATTATAAATTATATAATTAGACCACATTATTTTTATATTTAATTCTAAAAATATTTAAATACACTTATGAAATCCTCCTAATGGAATCAAAATGCAAATAAATACTTTGTAAACTTAATACCCCATAATTCTAATCCTTGATTTAACGTTAATTTCAAACTTAATCTTATAAACATATATACATCCCTTTGTGTACGTGTCACGTGTTAAACCAAACCAACCCGAATCTTACCAAATATATTTATTCGCAATAAACATATTTTAAAGACTTAGTTACAATTAATAATAGGTATTGATCGTGCTTGATCGTGTTTTGCCTAATTCTTTGAAGTTCTTATTCATATACATTACATCAATCCAAGGTGAGTTTCGTGGCCCCTTTTTACGCTTATATAACTTTTAAACATTTTAAACTTGGGGGAAAAGAATGCTCACTTACTTTCAATCACCTTCCCTAGTGGAAGTCTGCTTTAACATTTATGGTTAGCTTATATTGCTATTCTTATTGAACGATGTTATTATGACTCTTGATTCTATGCTATGTTGCTACCTTGTATGTTATTTGGTGGCTTTATATTATAATGCGCTATAACTTTGATGCTATATGTGGTGTGATGATTACTTGTGAATGCTATTGATCTTGGATGCTTTCGGCGGTGTGGTTCTTCTTTGTGGGTCTACTTTGTGGTTCTTCTTTGCCGAGCATCCACTACAACCATTAATCCCGGTAATTGGGACCTAAGGATTGGTTTGGTTGTAACCTAAACGTATGCGCTGTGTGGATCTTGCTACGTCATATTACACTTATTATGCTATGGAAAACCTTTTTACATAACCATTAATCCCGGTAATTGGGACCTAAGGACTGGTTTGGTTATACACTATACGTATGCGCTGTGTGGATCTTGCTACGTCTTAATAAACTATTTAAACTTGGGAATGTTTCCTTTCAGCCAACAATTCCCATGTGGAACCGATGTTTAGGTTTGGCTGTAGCTATTAAAAACTGGTAAACCGCCTATACATAAGTGTAGTCGCGGTAACGCTTATTGAACTTACTGTTTTCATCATCAATACATAAAACCTGCGAAGCTCACCAACAATTATGTTGACCATTTTGAGCATATCTTTTCAGGTGAACATAATCAAAGAGGATAGCTAGAGCTGATGCCTTAGCAGAGACCCTCAGGATTCCAATAGTTTTGCATTAGTAATGTATATCGTTTGTTTTCATTTGTAAACTCTGTGTATTTTGGATTTAGAATTAATAAGACTATGATAGTCGTGGAACTGACTAACCACGACACAAGTCACCATTGTGTCGGGCGACGTCATGACACGAGGATCTTGCATGTATTATGTCTCTGTAATTATACCAAGTGTTATGACGATCCCGTCCGTCGCATCCTCGTGTTTCCGCTATTAGCGAGGGTGTGACAGATTGGTATCAGAGCCTTGGTTATAGAGATTTAGGTGGAGAATTCGACCTAGACTATAACCTAAGAACCTTCATATAGAATGCATGCTAGGGATTGTGTGCATTTGATTTTACCTAAATGTCTTTCATGATTTGTGTGACACATAGACACCTGTATTCTGGATTTCCTGGCAAAAGGCCCTCGGGCTAAGGCAAGCATATCGCATATATCTCATTACGAGACCTGGTATGCTTACCTGGGGATTTCTGGGATGAGTGATAAACTATGGTCAATACACAGATCTACAAGGCAAATGGGTCAAATATATTAAGTCTATGAACTTAATATACAGGTATATTCCTATATACCTAATAATCTACAAGTATGTTCCTACATACTTGATTTTATACATGTACACGTGTTCTCTGAACATCCCGGGAAGACATTATTACTCTCAGTCTTTCTCCATGGGATACTTTTATACTAAGAACTTTACGCTTGTATGCGCACAACATCATATTATTAGGGAACTTCGGTGATCACGCGTAGCGTCGATCTCGGATATTGAATCCGACCCTATCATAGTTATGACTGAAATCCTGAAAGTATGACGGATATGCAGTTATCATTAGACTTAATGTGCTTATATGCTTATTTGCTATTACATGCTATTATTGGAATACTGGCTCATGGACATAAGGACATTACGTTAGTTGTGCTTGCTAAATCTAAATAATACTATGATGTTAACTTGGGGTAAGTGAAGATAAGGGTGATCATGCAAGGTAGATTACCATTACGGGTGCACACGTAATTGTAATTCACCATGCATGAGAAGTCTGGCTAATCTTATCATGAGGTAACGATCATGAGTATCACAAGTTTCTATTCTATACCCTAGGGTGCTAGGGTCATAATTCTAGTAAGTCCTTGTTAAGGCAATCAAACATTATCATATACTCAAGTCCTGTCCTACTTAAAGCCTTCATGGTATTTCTAATCACGATATTGACCTTATGAAACATTCCTCCACTTAGCATTTCAGTAACTACTGATTAATGCTTAGAATGAAAGTGGAATACATGAATGTAGAGGAGTAATGATACTCTCTACCCATACAAAATGTTAATATTTAAGTAGGTGCTAAGGAAAATTAAGATGTTATGTAACTAGTTTAAGTATCACTCAAGGTATATCGTTGATGTGGTGGGAACGCTGCGGGGAACCCTATATATAAACATCACCGGTATACTAAGAATGTGCTTAAACTGGGCTACGTAATGATCTTAATGGACCAAAGCGTGGGTTATAGAAACTTGATAAATCATACGGTAACTAAAGTTCATATCTTTCTGTAAATAGAAGATGGCACCTAAGAGAGTCACCCGTAGAACAAACCAAGAAGCTGAAGCCCCACAGAACAGGAGAAGGGGTAGACCATCAAGAGCTGGTGGTGCTCCAGTTGGCAATAATCAGGAAACTAGCAATCCTGATATAGCTGCTATGATTGCTCAGCAGCTAGCTGCACTGGTTCCAACCATCGTAACCCAAGTAAGCGACACCCTGCTGAATCATCCTCTCCACGGGATCATAATAACAATGGCCAACATAACCAAGGGTAGTGGATGATACTGACATTGGCAGAACAAATGGAAACGAAACTGGTGTCAACCATACCAAACGGGATGCTCATATAAAGAATTTATGGCTTGCAAACCCCACGAATTCGATGGGAAAGGCGGAGCGATAGCCTTGACCAGGTGGATCGAGAAGATGGAGGCAGTAATCGACATTAGTGAATGTCTCGACAGCCAACGAATCAAATATGCCACGTGTTCACTTCAAGGCAAGGCGTTAACCTGGTGGAACACCCAGGTTCAGGCTAGAGGAAGGGAGTCAGCAATGCAGATGACTTGGGATGAGTTTAAAGCATTGATTTCCGAGGAATATTTTCCTCTTAATGAAAGGCAGAAACTTGAGCAAGAGTTCTGGAATCATGCGATGGTGGGAGCTGGGCACGCAGCATACACCGATCGTTTCCACGAATTGGCAAGATTGGTTCCGCACTTGGTAACCCCGGAATCCAAGAGGATCGAGAGGTATATTTAGGGACTTGCGCCTCAAATCCGAGCACTGGTAACAACAGCTGCTCCTCCTACAATCCAGAGCGCAATTCTGAAGGCTGGCGCTCTTACTGATGAAATGGTGAGAACTGGACTGCTGGGTAAGGGAGCAGAGAAGAGAAAGGAGGTTGGGGAAACGAGCCGGTCTGATGCCGAAAGATTTGATAAGAAGGCCAAGACAACCCAAATTTTGTGGCTGTAACACAAGGAAGGAAAGAATATGGTGGGCCATACCCTAGATGTAACAGATGCAATCTTCATCATCACCCAGCAATGCAGTGTAGGACGTGTGTAAACTGTAGGCGCCCGGGGCACCTAGCGAAGGATTGTAGAACTGCGCCGAATCTGGTAGTACCCGTCAACGCGGTTAACCCCGCCGGGAATGCCAGGGCTTGTTACGAGTGCGGAAGTCCTGATCACTACCGAAACATGTGCCCCAGACTGAATAGGGCACCAGGTCAACAAGGAAATAACCAGCAGCAAGTGATGACCATAGCTGGTAATCTGGGCCAGGGGAATCAAGGAAATACTGCCTGAGGACGTGCGTTCGTCGTCAGGGAAAATGATGCTCGCCAAAGACCCGATCGCTCTATATTAATTTCGATTCCGAGCTTGGAACATTTAAATTCTTAAATCAAATTCTTTCTCTTTATCCTTATGATTTGATTCGATCTAGCCAAATGAAACCATTTATTCCTTACTTATCAACTTTCAATTTGAGATATCATCAACGCATAATTGAGTGATGGTAAGCAATCTTTCTACTAAATAAAGACATTATCAACTTGTGATTAGGTTCTCCTAGACATACGAATGTTCTCGACTGTACTTATGGGTTTGACAAAGCACGTATGCAAATCTGCATTTGGAAATTTGTTACCTTGCAAAACATGTTTACAAATACCTTTCCTATTATTCGCGTCACTCCTTGAACCGCTTTTGAATCCTTAACCTTGAAGATCATTAAATTCTATCTTGAATTTGAACAACAAAACTTTAAAAGAGAAGTTCTGAAGAGAGTTACCAGCAAAGAGAGGAAATACTTTTGAGACTAAGTTATTTGGAGCCAAAACATTCTTAATATATGTTGAACCCGTGTTCAGCAAAGATGGGGAGAAAATTTGTGTTAATTACATGGGCATGGAAATCACTGATCAGGTGAAAAAGAAAGAAAAGATGGCAAAACTAAGGGAAGAAATAGCTGTACAGAAGGCCAAAGAGACGGAACTTAATAAAACTGTTCTTATTACAGAGGAAACGATGAGAGCAAAACAAATGCTAGCAACCATGTCACACGAGATAAGATCTCCATTATCAGGGGTCGTTAGCATAGCAGAAATGCTATCAACAACAAAACTTGATAAAAATCAGAAACAACTTTGAGTGTCATGTTGTCTTCTGGCGATCTAGTCCTTTAACTTATTAGTGACATCCTCGACTTTTCCAAAGTTGAGTCAGGAGTTATGAGGTTGGAGGCCACAAAATTTAAGCCAAGAAGAGGTGATGTCCCAGTGGAGGTTATTGGTGATGTTTTACGGATTAGACGAATTCTCACCCACTTGATCAGCAATGCTATCAAGTTTACCCACCAAGGAAAGGTTCAGAGTAATCTTCACGTAATAGCAAACCCATTATCTCACAACGTCGAGAAACTAACCTGCATCTATTTCAAATATTCGTATATCGTAGTATGACGTTAAAACATCAATCGTTATTCTGAATGATTGATTCATTTTCTGTTTTAATAATATTCTTAACCATCATTATAAACCCATTCCAAGATCTTCGCATAGCGTATAATCTTAGACCGATGGTTGGTCAAAGGAGAAATACCTATTCACAAGATATGCGTTAAGATCGTTTCATATGGTGACGTTTGGGATTCTTAAATTCCAACGGATAACCTTTCTTATCTTTGTTGGTCTTATCACCTTACCACGAATTATATATTCTGGAAATTATGGATCGGAAACAACTAAAACATAGTAAGATTCTGATCGTAAGAGTTCGGTGGAACTCCCAGCGTGGTCCTGAGTTCACTCGAGAACGAGAGGACGAAATGATACGCGAGTATCCTAACCTGTTTAAAAATATTGCCAGTACATCTTAATTTTCGGGACGAAATTCCTCTAACAGGGGGATGATGTGACAACCCGAAAATTTTCACGATTTAATAAAAATATTTATGTGAATTTATAGTTTATTTTTATATTTTTATTATTATGATAATGTTAATAATATAAAAACAATAACAATAATAATGACAATATTATTATTAAAAATAATAATATTAATAATGATAATATTAATAATAATGAAAATATTGTTATTAATAATAATTTATAAAATTATTAAATTGATTTAATAAAGTCCAGGTTAGTTTTGTAATTTCTAAAACTTGTTTCATAAACTTAAATCAAGAAATAATAAAACATCAAACTACAGGGACCATTCTGTAAATTTATTAAAACCCAACCCCCCATCCCGTCCCCTTCGAATTCCGGCCATCCTCCGGCCAACGATTCCGGCGAGACCAAACACCCACAATGCATGGTTTTAATCAAATTAAACTATGCCGACAACTTCTCGTGGATGATTCGAGCTAAACCCCACAAAAATTAGGTTCGATGGAAGTGTGATCGGGTACCTAACCCACTTCGACCCACTCGACCGAATTTTCACCCACTACCGAGCACTAGACAGTATAATAATCAAATTAGATCGACTAAATCGAACTTTATCCACCTATAAATCGAATGCAACCTTCAATTCCATCTACAAACACATAAACATATCGATTTGATTAGTTCTCTCGGCCGCGACCTGTAGCTACTCGAACACCCCTGTTCGAACTTCAAAACCTGAAATTATTTGAGGGCTTTTGATCATTATGGATATTAGAAACTTCCTGTGAATTTAATTTCATTATCATCAAAGTTTGCCACTGAAATCGATCCTTGCATAGTCGCGACTGATTCGTCAAGTGTTCATCATCGATTTGATTCAACAACAGGTAATTGAAACTACCTAAATGCTAGATTTCATGTGGGGATTGAAAGCCCTATGTTTGATTCCATAAACAATTGCGAATCGAGATTCAATTTGATGAATCTTTGAATTAGGGTTCTTGATTTGGGGATTCATTCGGGTTTGTGTTTAAGAGATTTAAAAGCTGAATCTTACTGCGGCCACGGCCTTTGGTTTACTGGTTTGGTGCGAGTGTGGGCAGGGGAGAGGTCCCGGGTTCGACCCCGGGCAGCCTCTTTTATTTTTTTTATGCTTTTTAACCATTTTAAAAATATACAAAATTCTTAAAAATTATAAAAATAAATATTATAAATTTCCCTTATTTTAAATCTTACAAAACAATTCTCTGTAAAATTATTTTATTTAAAAACTTTAATAGATTTTTATAAAATATTATTTAAAAATATTAAAAATACTTATTTTTTAAAATAAATTCTAAATCAAGTTTAACTATGAAATAATCATGAAAATTATATAAATATTATTTACAAATATTATAAATAATTATTTCTATAAGATAAACGCTATATTATCTTTAAATATATTTTATAAATTCACAAACTATTTACAAATAAATTGTGGGTTATTTCTTGTAAAATATATTTTAACTAAAGGTATAAATTAATACCTTATTATTAATCAAATACTATAATTATGATTATCCTTATTTGTAATTATCTTTGGATAATTATAAATTATATAATTAGACCACATTATTTTTATATTTAATTCTAAAAATATTTAAATACACTTATGAAATCCTCCTAATGGAATCAAAATGCAAATAAATACTTTGTAAACTTAATACCCCATAATTCTAATCCTTGATTTAACGTTAATTTCAAACTTAATCTTATAAACATATATACATCCCTTGTGTACGTGTCACGTGTTAAACCAAACCAACCCGAATCTTACCAAATATATTTATTCGCAATAAACATATTTTAAAGACTTAGTTACAATTAATAATAGGTATTGATCGTGCTTGATCGTGCTTTGCCTAATTCTTTGAAGTTCTTATTCATATACATTACATCAATCCAAGGTGAGTTTCGTGGCCCCTTTTTACGCTTATATAACTTTTAAACATTTTAAACTTGGGGGAAAAGAATGCTCACTTACTTTCAATCACCTTCCCTAGTGGAAGTCTGCTTCAACATTTATGGTTAGCTTATATTGCTATTCTTATTGAACGATGTTATTATGACTCTTGATTCTATGCTATGTTGCTACCTTGTATGTTATTTGGTGGCTTTATATTATAATGCGCTATAACTTTGATGCTATATGTGGTGTGATGATTACTTGTGAATGCTATTGATCTTGGATGCTTTCGGCGGTGTGGTTCTTCTTTGTGGGTCTACTTTGTGGTTCTTCTTTGCCGAGCATCCACTACAACCATTAATCCCGGTAATTGGGACCTAAGGATTGGTTTGGTTGTAACCTAAACGTATGCGCTGTGTGGATCTTGCTACGTCATATTACACTTATTATGCTATGGAAAACCTTTTTACATAACCATTAATCCCGGTAATTGGGACCTAAGGACTGGTTTGGTTATACACTATACGTATGCGCTGTGTGGATCTTGCTACGTTAATAAACTATTTAAACTTGGGAATGTTTCCTTTCAGCCAACAATTCCCATGTGGAACCGATGTTTAGGTTTGGCTGTAGCTATTAAAAACTGGTAAACCGCCTATACATAAGTGTAGTCGCGGTAACGCTTATTGAACTTACTGTTTTCATCATCAATACATAAAACCTGCGAAGCTCACCAACAATTATGTTGACCATTTTTGAGCATATCTTTTCAGGTGAACATAATCAAAGAGGATAGCTAGAGCTGATGCCTTAGCAGAGACCCTCAGGATTCCAATAGTTTTGCATTAGTAATGTATATCGTTTGTTTTCATTTGTAAACTCTGTGTATTTTGGATTTAGAATTAATAAGACTATGATAGTCGTGGAACTGACTAACCACGACACAAGTCACCATTGTGTCGGGCGACGTCATGACACGAGGATCTTGCATGTATTATGTCTCTGTAATTATACAAAGTGTTATGACGATCCCGTCCGTCGCATCCTCGTGTTTCCGCTATTAGCGAGGGTGTGACATAATCGGTTGAGGAAGGCATTCACTTGAGCGAGAAGTCGTCGATGTACTCAGTTCAGATAGGTAAGATCGAATTATCGTATGTAAACCCTGACAAGTTGTCTCCTAATGTCTATAGTAGTCACCAGTGCAGTTATTGCCAGCTCCACAGGGTAGGGGAGAAGTTGTAACGTAGGTAAATAAAGAATGACATAAGTATCTCTCGTCTGAGAAAGCATTTAACAGGAGGCAGGACATGATCCCGATGAACCATCCAAGTCCAGTACCAAGGATACTGTATCCAATTCTGAGAGGTTTAATGTAAAAGGTAAGGTACAGATAATTCGTAAGTAACCTTCTCGTGACTCATAGTAACTCGGAGTCACCTGCGCTAAGGAACAGGCGGCGAACTGGCCTTTTCCCGTTAGACTGAGCATAAGAAGATGAAGGCACCATCCCTGTAGTTGAACTCTCACAGGAATACGCCAAGGCAAACAATTCTCAGCAAGCAAAACAAGCAAGTAAAACAAGCAAGTATAACTTGATAATCTATGTGTGTGTAACTAATGCAAATCCAGCTATAGTCTAAAATGCAATGCAAATGAGATGCAAAAGTTTATTTTAGTTCGCTATAACCTGGCTCTGATACCAATCTGTCACACCCTCAATTTCCATGAATAGGGTTTTACTATTAGGTGTGTGACATAACCAGGATCTTAGATAAGCATCGGTTACACCAAACGACTCGATAATTACAAAACATATAAGTTACTTAATAATAGTGAAACAAACCAAACATGTTTAAGTATTGCGGAAGCGAAATCGGAAAACATTTGAACAACTTTAAAACTGCACAAACACGCGCCCAAACGAATTTAAGTAAATGTAAATGTAATTAAACCATAAATCAGTTTAAAAATTAAATGAGAATGACATGCAATGGATGCGGTGCTCCTAGACGTGTCACATCAACGACCTGAGAGAAACATGCTAAGATCAGTACAAAGACTGGTGAGTTCACAGGTTTAACAGAAAATAGTAATTAACAGTAATGAAATTCTAGATTTAGTAATCAAAGCATATAAGTAGGTAGCTAGCCTACAGCAAGTCACTACGTGTATAAAGTCGCAACCGAGCTGACAGTAATAATAATGTAATGAATGCCCCGGCTGTGGAATCCCTACCACAACACTATAAAACAGGCTAACCATTCACCCGTTTGACCTCCAGTCAAGCTAGCGCGACTAGCCCGGGCGGGGTTTGTCAAACCCAGTAGATCTACTAACAGTCACCTTTCTACTAACATATTAACGGTCCGAAAGGCATAATATAACACCATAGTTACAGGTATATGCAGTATTATGAAATCTAATGTATTGTATTGTTTATGTAAAACAACATATTTTTCTCCCCCAAAAAGAGTGTATAATGTAAAAAGTGGGGCTGTAAACTCACCTTAGGGTGCATGGCAGACAATGAACCCAATCACCACAACAATAACCTCAACCTATTACACAAATAGGTTTATAAGTTTATGTACAAAACATCCTTACAATGCCCAAGTCATATCACACAATGTTCAACACAATCAACGCATAAAATCAAGCTTTGACAACACTTCACACAAGAATTCATTATAAATCATCTATACATAATTTTGAGTTGAATCTACTTGGAAGTGTTCCAAGACTTATGGGGTTACTTCCCAAATCATTTATTTTAACCATAACTTCATCAAATACAAACCATGTATCAAAACACTTGACCCTTTGTTTGCTGTAAAAAAACAGTTTTAACCTACCTTCACTAAAAAGATAATAACTTGAGTTTTACACGTCCAATTTAAGTGTGGTTGAACTTTCTGAAAACTAAATTTAAAATACACAAATTGGACCCAATAAACACAGTGATTGAGTTTATTATCATGACGTTACAACGTACACAAGTTGACTAATAGGATCTGCCAAAAATAAGAGAACATTAAGTTTTAGACGTAACGTGCATCCTAACAATGTTCAATGACTTCACAAGACTATGTTATCAACTAAAAGAAGTTTAGAAACTCATCCAAGTGTTTTACACATTCATAAATTTTAGAGAAACCCAAACCACACGAGTTATACCCAAACCCTTTTTCTATGAACATTACCCGAATTGGACTAAATACGAATAAAGGTCAAAACTATATCAAACCAACTCGGAATTGAGTGATTCAAGCGGCCACACGTTCGTATCACAGAGATCTACCATCACCTCCACCTTCCACCGCCGATTTCCGCCGTATCCTCCGCCGGAAAACTTAGCAGTCGCCGGAAAACGTCCCAGGCGCACTGCTCTGTTCAGAAAAATAAAAATCAGACCTAAAGGTTTTAAAATGAAAATCCAACGGTAAAACCTTCGCCTATGTGTCTAAAACATCCTGTAAAAATTTAGGATCGATTCAACGGTTAGATCTCCAGGGATCGTCGGATCTCTTCTATAATGTTTTTGAAAACGGGAATAGAAGTTGTGGGGGATGATTTTTGGGTGAGTGGGGTTTAGGGTTGGGTTTTGCATGGGTTAACATGTATTTTTTGCATGTTAAGGTGCTTCGTGGGCTTTCGGTTGGGCCGGATTATCTTCAAATTTTGTTTAGTTGGTAATTACAATAACGATTATCTATTTATAATAAAAATTATTATTATATAATAAAGTCATAACGAGGGAAATGTTAAGTTAAAGTGTAACAACCCTAAAAATAAAGGTTAGACACGTTAGTATTTTAAAAAATTCTTATGTATATATATATTATAGTATCTTACATATATACATGAGTAAAAAAAATAGATGTATGTTATGCATGTATATTTTACGTATGCATGCTTGCATGCATGAAAATTTTGCATGCATATATATATAAGTTTAAGGGTGGTGCATGCATTTTTACGTAAGCATGTAGGTATGTATCCATAAATCATGATACATATATAATCCAACATTAACAAAAACAATAGCTAAACAACGCCATTATGTAACTAGATTAACAAACCTCAAACCTTGTAGCATTAAAACATATGAAATAACCTAACCAAACATCACAAAATAACATCAAGAAAACTTAGTGTCAAAACTAATCAAACATAAGCCTCGAACATAATCGTAACCGAAGCTCTAAAATCGGTTCATTAAGCGACTAAGCACCTGATTAAACATCATAACACTAGTTAATCTTGCAATGATAACATGATGACTTGCTAGCCTCTTTGGTCGACACATATCCTCACCATGACACCTAGCACTCTAAATGGCCAACTAATACTAACTATAATCTCTAGACCTAAAACACATCATGACCACCTCCATTGTATATCTACCTCCCGGCAAGGCACTTCCAAACCACCACCTTTCATCTCTCGGATAACACAAACACAACACACCACAAACCGATCACCTCCACCCTCCTTTCATCTCTCGGGTTCTATCAAACACATCTCTCGGTCACCACCAAACACCTCCACAACCGCCACCTCTCACACCCTTTGAACCTTTGGTTTTGATCATAATCACCACCACCTTCGACCACCATCTTTCACTCTCTCCCTCGGTTCTCAAAACTACCATAATCAACCACCACCATCCTCACACCCCTCGGTTCTATAAGCAAGCAACATCATCTTCAAGCTTGTGAGATCAAGAACTCCCGAGACTCGAAACATCAAGAAGCTAATCCACCACCCCTCTCATAAAACAAGGTATAAACCTCAAAACCATAGCTAACAAGTTATATATATGGGTTTAACTAAACACATATGACTAACTCATTAGCTAAATCATCAAGGTTCTTTACAAACACTTATGAACACAAAATTTTCATCAAAAATCAGTATAAAAAGGGTTTAAAAACAGGATGCTAAAACATTTATAAAAATCAAGGATTTAATACAAATGAAGAAGTTTAAATGATATGTAATCTTGATAAAAAGGTTTATTATTTAAATGACTGTGATTGTGGGAATAAACATTGGAAAATTGATAGAAAAAGGTGATTTATCATTCTATAAATTTTGGTAAAAATATAATAAATAAAATAATTTATACAAATTATCTAAGGTAAATAAAGGAAAATTCTCAAGTAACAGAAACAAATTTGGAAAATTCTGGAAAATCATATAATGATTCTCATATATTATAAAAGCTCCATAAATTATTTTGTAATTTAATTCCTTTTTATGACTAACATATGAATTTTTATGTGATCTGTAAAGGAAAAATTAAAAGAAACATTTAGACAGTGTGAAAAATATCTAAAATTCACTGAAGTAATAATAAATTGAACTCAATAGAATGTATAAACGTCATAATTTTGGGAGTCGTATAGCTATTTTTACTAAATATTGGGATTATTGTAAAAACTACAAAACAAATCTACTGTACGTTAGACATAAATAAATTTATGAATTATTTTAAATTGTTGGAGTAATATTATGGAAAAATTTGGGAATTTATGGACAACAGTAGCTATTTTTATGATTTATGATAAGTTTGTAATAATTATAACAATTTATTATGATAAAATGGAAGTTGGAAATTTTATGGTAATATTATCTAATAATGTTACTATTAAAATTTTAGAAATTGATTTTATCTGAGGTTCTGAAAATTTTAAAGAAAAAAATTATATCTAACTTATAAAATTGATTTTTATAGTTTATCATTTGAAGAAAAGGTGAGACTCATAGCCCCATTTTGGTGTTTATAAATTTTTAAGGGAAAAAGCATACTGTTTATGTTTGATGTATTATTTTGAGATTTTTAAGATATACTGTCATTTGTGATACAACCATTAATCGGATGTGGAACCGTTGGATAATATAGGTAGCGCTACTTAGGAAAATATTTCCTGCACCAACAGGATGAGTGTTGTGATGTTTTTCTCTCAACTCACTGCGAATAACACTCAGCAAGTAGTCTATGAAGAGTTGATCACAATATACCAAGTAGCAAGCAGTAAGAAAATAAACACAGCAAGTAAATTTTCAAGGTACTTTTATATATTGCCTCTCAACTCAAAGGATTACAAGACTCTTGGACTCAAATCGCTTGTCTAAAGAGTTACAAGGAGAAGATATATATAATACTACCTACGGCCGTATATACTTTGATACCAGCTGGACACCTCTAACCTTACATCTATACTACAAGACTCTAGGTGAGGTCTTTCAGACATTTTGCCTGAGAGTTGGTAGTCAGGACATGTCCCTGACTTACCTTTTGTCACCAACTAAAGTTGGTAACATGTACTATCATAAAAAGGTGAACAGTAGAATAAAGTATGGTCAACCAACATGGCTCTTTAGAAAGATGCCATGTTGTATCAGAGGTCTGCAGCGGACTGTCAGGGACTATACTTTTATCTGCTGGTCATAGCAATGTCTTTCGAAGGATAAAAGCTTCGGAAGAATAACTTCTTCCGAAGCCATTTATACTTCGGAAGACTGCTTCTTCCGAGGCTTGGAGTCTTCTTTGTCTTCGAAAGCAGACTTTGTCTTCAGCTCTTTCATCAGACTTTGTCTTCGGAAGCTCAGACTTTGTCTTCAGCTCTTTCATCAGACTTTGTCTTCGGAAGCTCAGACTTTGTCTTCAGCTCTTTCATCAGACTTTGTCTTCGGAAGATAGTCTTCAGCTGTTGGCTTCAGCTGTTGTCTTCAGCAATTGACTCAGCTTTTGCCTTCAGTAGATATCTTCAGCTGTTGGCTTCAGCTGTTGTCTTCAGCAGTTGACTTCAGCTTTTGCCTTCGGTAGATATCTTCAGCTGTTGGCTTCAGCTGTTGGCTTCAGTAGTTGACTTCAGCTTTTGCCTTCAGTAGATATCTTCAGCTGTTTGTTCTTCAGACTTTCGGAAGATCTCTTGCTCAGCTTCGGAAGCCTTTGAATGTAGTACCAAAAATGACTATGTGAAGTGGTTTTGGTTGCACCAGCCTCATCATGATCCAACAAACTCCCCCTAGGGTGATGCTAAAAAAACCTCACTTCCCTCTTCTTCTCAAAGCTCTCAGCACCATGAAAAGTAGGTGTTTATCAGTGTCTTCATTCTTTCCTGTGTGTGGTGCTGAGAATCTTATACAGATCCTTGGTAGACAGAACCTCCACCTGTCACCTTGGATTATGTGTACCCTTTGTTGTGGCCCTCTGAAAAGAGTTAGTTGATGGGAACTATAGTCATATTCCCATCTAACTATTGGTTCCAATTCAGGACCTTCTACCATCTGTAGAAAGGCTGTGCCTTTGGTGGTTGGTCTTTCCTTGTCTTCCCGCTCTTTTCAACTTCAACTCTTCTTCAATCTTGGCTCTTCTACTTAGTTCACCAAGTGAGACCACTGATATGATTTCTGATGTGTGCAGCAGTCTTAGAGTTGGAGGGATTGGAGAATGGCTTCTCTGCAAGCTCAGCAAGGTCGATCTCTGAGATGCAATAGAGATGTGGCGTTAAGCCTGTTGGTTTCACCATTCTCCCTTTCCACCACAAATTGTGAGAAGATTCATCGAACCTCCACTGGATTATAGCATTCCTAGGTCCAGGAGATTGACTAGAAATCCTGTCCCTTTCCTGGTATCCAGCAGAGTCACCCGTCTCCTTCTTAGTCTCTTCTCCTCAGCATTGAGGGTATCGGAGTTGAGACCAAGAAGTCTTGCAGCCTGGCCAAATATCTCTAGACACTCAAGAAATTGGCCTAGAGTGAGGGAGCTTGAAGAGTTATCAACATAGGTGATGTTGATAAGGTCTCCCTCACAGGAGATGCTGCTCAAGGTGATGCAGTTGATGAGCCTTGTCTTGAACTCCTTTATTTCCTCAAAGGGAGAGATGTTGAGGAGGCTGAGGGATGGTTCTGGTGTGGTTGTGGTTTAGGGGTGGTTCTGGTGTGGGTGTGGTTTAGGGGTTGGTGTGGTTGAGTGGTTAGGGTGAAGACCATTCCCTATCCCCTCCTGTACATCTCCCTCTTTTCCCCAAACGGATGTCAGCTTTAATTTCACTGACAATCCGCTGGAGTGTCCTCTCGGACATAGGTCCCACCTGCCTACCAGAGAAGCCATGAGCCCGGAGATAGTCTTCATCCAGGCTTTGTCATTGGACTTCTTGGTGGCAGTGACCCCTTCTCTTCTTCCCTCCTCTTCTTCTTCCTCAACTTCTCCCTAGCAGCCTTCTTCCTTTCCTTCTCCATTTGATCCTGCTCTTTGTTGTGGAGCAGCAGGATCATGTCATCATCATGTGGAGACAGTTCAGGAAGACTGAAGCCTCTGAGAGTAGGAATTTGATCCTACCAAGAAGCCATCCTCTCTCAGCTTCAGGGCTGCCTCCCTTCTCTCTTCTTCTTCCTTCTCCAAGGCCAACCTGGCTTCTTCTTGTTGTTTTAGCCTGGTTGACCTCTCCAAAGTCACCAACTCCTCTAGTGGTAGCAGGAGTATCTCCTCATTGGCAGCTCCTAGGCTGATGAGCTGGTCAATGAGTGTTGTCCTTCTCTTTTTGGTTGATCTCTTCCTGATTGCTGCAACTGCCTTAGAACTAGCAGCTAGCAGCTTTTCAGTAGGGAACCTACCTTTCTTTTTAAGCTTCTCAATCCTCTCCTCCTCCTGAAGCTCTTCCGCAGTCAATTTTCTTTTTCCTTTGTCTTTGGCAGTGCTTGACTGTGGTGGTTCTTGGATGGAGGGTTGTGATTGAGAGAGAGTTCAGCTGGTGTTTGGGTTGGAGGAATGTCAAAAATGTCCTCCCTGCTCACCTCAGATGCTATTTCAGCAATAACATCTGTGATGGTCAGTTCCTTGGAATAAGCCTTCCGCAGCTTCTATTTCGGCCTCGGAAGACTTTTCTTGTTCTTCCGAGGCTTCCATGTCAGCTTCGGAAGCTTCAGCTTGAGCTTCAGAAGATAAGACAGCTGCAAGTTCTGTCCCAACTGTTTCAGTTGCTGGGCCATCAGTCCCCATTTCCCCTTCGAAGCTAATCTCAGGTTCCATGTGGACCTTAGGTTGACCAACTTCTTCCACAGTGGTAGAAGGTGCAGTCAGTCTTTGAAGCTCCTCAGCCCCAAAATATATAGTGTGGTGTCGGGGCTGGGCTGTTCTAGGGAGGATCTCAATACAAACTTTGTGAAAAGTCTGTAGAGATCTTGAAGCATCTTTGAGTCAATCTCTAGAAAAGATTGAGATGACTCAGGTAGTGTGATGAGTTGGGAAGTTAGAGGTTGGGTCTGTGGTTCCTCAAGTGTTTGTCTCTAACTTCTCCCCCTTTTGGTAGCATCATCTTGAGAGCTAGATGAGCTAGAGGAAGAAGTCATTGAGACCTGAATAGGTACATGCCTAACAGACCTCTCTGTCTGTTTCTCAGCTAGTTTAGCCTTGAGGTTGTTAATCTCAAGTTGCTGAGTGGCAGTCCTTGATTCTAAGATCCTCACCTGTGATTCCAGGTTGGAGACCTTAGAAAGCAAGTACTGAAGTGTTAGTTGCATACTTCCCTCATCTTCATGAGAAGAATCACAGGGAGATGAGATAACATACCTAGTATGCTCAGTCTCACCACCAGATGTGGCTTCTTGGCACCCTGGTTTCCTGTGCTCAGAGTCATCTCTTTCAGAGATGTCTATGGGCAAAGTTGTCGTAGACTCAGTCCTAATTATGTTACCACTGTCCTGAGAGCTCAATGAGAGACTCTGAGTAGTGGCAGCTGAGCCTACATGAGTCCCCTCCACATCAGTGGGACTCACCTCAGTAATTGGCTGCTGATGGGGGCTAGAGACAAGGGATCCCTCTTGGCTCTGTTGATCTTTTAGAGGGTGTTGTAGATCAACTTCATGGCCATGGAGAGATGTAATCTCTTCATCAGTGCGGGTAAAAGGTCAGTGAAAGATAGGGAAGTTAAACCTACTGACCCGGGACCTAGATCAATGTCTACAGGCATTGAGCCTTGGTGGGGCTGTCCCTAGAAGGCTACAGGGGAGTGTAGAGACTCACCCTGTGGGCTTAAGGCTTGGGTTCAGGCTCTGGGGTTTGAGACTGAGGAGGCTCAAAACCCACATTGAGGTCGAATGTGAAGGATGGTGTGACCTCGGACTGAGTGGGAGCCCATGATTCCACTCTAGCCCTTTGGGTGTGAACAGAAGGAGCTTGTTCAATCAGAGTAGATTGAACAAGGGTTCATTTGGGTCGTCTCTGGTATGTAGCTTTGATGGGTAAAGAAGATTTTGGCATTGTGGTGGAGGTTGCTGGTGTGGGTTCATCACCTGTGGGGATAACAGGGATGTCACCAGGAGCTATGCACTCAGTCATCTCTGGAGGTAATGGAGTGTACCTTCCAGTGAAGTTGATGGAAACCTTCTTCAGTATTTTGAAGATGGTAGGCCTCATTTGTGGAACAGTAAGAGCAGCTGCGCAGACAAGCTTGCTTGGTTCCAGCTCACAGTTGATTATGAGTTGAATAAATCTAGGATACATGAAGAATGTATCTCTGCTCAGATTGCTGATAAGGTTGGTCAACACAAATCGTGAGTAGTTGAATCGGAGACCTCTCACCAACCCATGAACTAGGCATCCTAGTTCATATGGGATTTGATCCCAACCCCCTGATTTGTTGGAGAGGCAGTGCAGGATAATGTGTAGCAGGAACTTCCAATGGTAAGAGAAGTTAAACTTGTAGACGGTAGACCTGCTTACATCCCCTCCATATCCCATGAGGATATAGGTGCCTTCCAAGTCTTCTTTGGGGAACTCAGTAGGAGCCCCATCATCATGAAGCTCGAGATGCTCCCTGATGAGCTGTTCAGTGATGACCAACTCTTGGCCACAAATGCGGGTTCTCAGGACTCGAACCCCATTCAGAACTGCAGTTTGACCGTTGCTCCAAAATTCGGACATATGGTTGGAGTATACGGTGGGGTTAACTGTAAGTGCAGTGAGGTATGTGGATTCGGTAAGAAAGGTGATGATTTGGGTGAAGTCGGCATCCCTTGACGAATCAAGTAATGCGACTTGGTTGTGCTGAAGGTTTAGCGCCATTGAAGAAAAGATAAGCTTGAAATTTGGGTGAAATTGCAGGTTTGACAGTGAAGGGAATAGTTAGGGCAGTAAATTAGTAAAAGAAGATGAAATTAATCAGTCAAGATTATTTAAAAGGGATGAATTGTGAGTGGCGGTAATAGGGTAACTGTTTGGGGTTACTGTGGGTGGTATGGTGGTTTACGGCGGAGAAATGATAGTGGCGGCAAGGATAATTTTAAATAATCTGACCATCATGGACAAAATCTTTACTTTTTACAGAGTGGGGCCCAAAAGATATCCGTTATAAAAACCTTACTTCCGAATGTAAAACATTTCCGAAGGTAATTGTCTTCCGAAGTCAATTTCTCTTCCGAAAAACAAGGCCGAAGGTATTGAAGGTAAGTCAAAGGTACTTTCCTTCCGAAGCAAGGCATTGCTTCCGAAGGTAAATGGTCTTTTGAAGGTACTTTCTCTTCCGAAGCAAAGTATTGCTTCCAAATGTAAAGTTATCTTTCCGAATGGAGAGTTTTATAAGCTTCGGAAGTAGATCTGATGTAAAATCAATCGCTTCTTCCGAGAAGACAATTTCCATTAAGGAATTTTAGCTTCGGAAGATATTCAAGAATATCTTCCGAGAGTTAGTTCCTCTTCGGAAGGAATTTACACTTAGAATAATTTAAAGATCTTTTGTAACAGGGCTTAAATTGTATTGACACAAGACATTACACATTTAAAAAGCTTTTTCAAAAGAGGTAGTTAATCAATATTTATCATCCCAATAGCTGATATGAGATACTTAAATCTTTGTTCATCAAATGCCTTTGTGAACAAATCAGCATATTGTTCATTTGAGTCAACTTTGATTAACTTGATCAGATGTTTCTCATGAATATCTCTAATGAAATGATACCTGATATCGATGTGCTTTGTCTTGGAGTGCTTCACCGGATTCTCAGTAATGGAGATAGCACTATTGTTGTCAATATGGATAGGAGTAGTCATGAAGTTGAATCCATAGTCTAACATCTGATTTTGAATCCATAGCAGTTGAGCACAGCGGCTAGCAGCAACAATGTATTCAGCTTCAGCAGTTGATGTAGAGACACAGGATTGTTTCTTGCATTGCCATGAGATGATCCTTCCACCAAGAAATTGACATCCTCCTGATGTTGATTTCTTGTCAATGTTGCAGCCACCATAGTCACTGTCAGAGTATCCATAGAGATTGAAATCACTATTTCTTGGATACCAGAGACCTAGTTTAGGTGCTCCTTTGAGGTATCTGAGGATCCTCTTTGCAGCAGCTAGGTGAGACACCTTTGGATCAGCCTGATATCTTGCACAAATGCATGTGGCAAACATGATATCTGGTCTACTAGCAGTGAGATACATCAGAGAACCAATGATTGCTCTATACTGATGTTGATCAGTATCCTCCCCCTCAAGGTCAGGGCAAAGATTATGGTTTCTGGGTATGGGTGTCTTGGCTGGTTTACAATCCTTCATTTCAAATCTATCTAAGATGTCTGAGACATACTTAGATTGACTTATGAAGAACCCTTCCTTCATCTTTTCACCTGAATTCCAAGGAAAAGTCCATTTTTCCCATGGAACTCATCTCAAACTTCTGCTTCATTATGCTTTCAAAGTCCTTGCACATTTGGTCGTTTGAAGAACCAAATATGATGTCATCAACGTAGACTTGTACAAGCAAAATGTCTTCTCCACTCTTTCTGATGAAAAGAGTCTTGTCAATGGTACCTCTAGTGTATCCATTCTTCAGGAGAAACTGAGACAAGGTCTCATACTACAGCCTAGGTGCTTGGTGCAGCCCATATAGAGCTTTATCCAGTTTGCACACATAGTTGGGGTGCTATGGGTCTTCAAATCCTGGAGGTTGACATACATAGATTTCCCTATCTATATCCCCATATAGAAAAGCACACTTGACATCAAGTTGGTAGACTATGAAGTTCTTGGATGCAGCATAAGCAAGGAAGATCCTAACTGCCTCAAGTCTTGCAACAGTGCAAAGACATCAGTATAATCGATTCCTTCCTCCTGGGTGTATCCTTGAACTACTAGTCTTGCCTTGTTCTTGATAATCAAGCCTCTATCATCTTTCTTGTTCCTGAATACCCATTTAGTGCCTATGGGTACTTGACCAGATGGTAGTGGGCATAGATTCTAGACCTTTTGTCTTCTGAATTGAAGCAGCTCCTCCTACATCGATTCAACCCAACTACTATCCTTTAAGGCATCTTCTACCTTCTTTGGTTCCATCTGAGACAAGAAGCATGAGTACAAGCAGACATTCCCATGATGAGTTTGTCCTCTTGTTCTCACACCCTCAGAGACATTCCCTATGATGTTCTCAGTTGGATGAGTGTTGTGTATCCTAAGACGAGGAATCACTTCCAGTTGCAGAGATAAGTCTAGGTTAGACATATTCTGATCAGGAACTGGATTACTCTGTCCAACTGCTGTTTCAAAGTCATTCAATGAGGACTGATTGAATGATTGAGAAACATCATCAATGGTTGGTTGTGAAGTAGGATTAACAGTTGCCTGTTCCTTCAGAATACTACTTCCCTCAACCTGGTGTTGTAATGGATCACCTGAAGAACTTTGAGGTTGATCAAGTGATTCACTTGTTGAAGCTTCACCATTCCTGGACATAGTTACACTGTCAGATCTACGAATGGTTGAAGCTTGTTGCCTTTAGCTCTTGGAGAATTTGGAAGAGGTCTGGGAAGCTCAAATAGTTGACCTGCATCATCATCAGCATCACCTGAGCACCTGTTCCAGCTGAAACATTCTCACAAGATGGTTTAGAATAGTTTGGAAACAATTCTAAATCAAAGATATACTCAGGTCCATTCCCCCTAACACAAGGAAGTGTGCTCATTAACAACTATATTGGAGGACTCCTCAAATTGTTGATTCTTGATTTGTATACTCTATAAGCTTTGGAGCTAGAAGAGTATCCAAAAGATAGCATCATCCGACTTCTCAGCAAACTTTGCTAAGTTGTCCTTTGTGTTAATCCGACTTCTACAGCAAACTTTGCTAAGTTGTCCTTTGTGTTAGTATGGTACACCTGCAGCCAAAGGGCCTTAGAAAGCCAATGAACGGTGGCCTCTTGTTCCATAACTCATAAGGGGTTTTTCCATGGGGCTTAACTACAAGAACCCTGTTCTGCACATAGCATGCAGTGCTGACTGCCTCTGCCCAGAATGTTAGAGGCAGCTTTGAATCAGCTAACATGGTCCGAGAAGCCTCAATAAGTGTCCTGTTCCTCCTCTCAGCAACACCGTTTTGTTGAGGAGTTCTGGGAGCACTATATTGTCTGGCAATCCCTTTTGAGTCACAGAATGAGTCAAGAACAAAGTTCTTAAACTCAGTCCCTTGATCACTTCTAATGATCTTAACCTTGTGATCAATTTGATTTTCTATTTTAAGAATAAAAGATTTTAAAGTTTCAGCAGTTTCATCTTTACTTCTTAAAAAGAATACCCATGTAAATCTTGTAAAATCATCAACTATCACAAGGCAGTATGATTTCCTTCCAATGCTCATTATACTTGTGGGTCCAAAGAGATCCATGTGCAATAAGTGTAATGGAGTAGTGATAGAGTTAACACATTTGGATTTATGAGATGATCTGTGTTGTTTCCCTTTCAGGCATGCAACACAGTTATCTTTGCAGAAAAATTCCTTTTTAGGCAAACCATGTACCAAGTTATTTTTAGCCAATTTATTCATTGTTTTAAAATTCACATGACACATGCGTTTATGCCATAGTGTTGACTCATCACTATCAGCTTTGGAAAGAAAGCATGATACTTCACCCATAGGAGAAGCATTGTTCATATCCAGCTTGTACATATCCCCTTTCCTGGGAGATCTAAGAAGCACCAATTCCGGAGAATTGTCATCCCTGGTTTGAGGATAATGCACTCATGTTCTGTGAAGAGCATCTGATGCTTCTGGTCACAGAATTGAGAAACACTTAACAGATTATGTTCAAGCTGTTTGACAAAGTGAACTTTGTCAATGTTTATTCTGCCATTGGATATACTTCCTCTGCCAGAAATATATCCTCCGGCCTCACCTCCAGATTGGACAGGCCCTCCATCAAAGTTCTGGAATTGTTGAAGGAGAGATCTGTTCCCTGTCATGTGCCTGGAGCATCCACTATCTACAATCCAGACATTGTTGTTCTTGTCAAATGGATGTCCCTGCACATAAGATGAGATGGTTAGTTTTGTTTGGAAGCCCAAGCCTTGCTGGTCTTGGGCTCTTCCAACGATAGTGACATAATTGAACCAAAAGATATGCATTGGGGTTCAATAGAGGTCATTGTTGAAGAAGAGGTTTGGGCTGCAGCATCTTCCTTGATCTTCCAATCCATCCCTTGGTTGATCTTTGAAGATGAGCTTGTTGAAGCTTGTGCAGCATGGTCTTCTTCCGAAGCTTCTCTCTTTTCGGAAGAAGCCTTCACCACCTTTTCTTCCGAAGTAGTCTTCTTCTGAGATGGTTTCAAGGGAGCCTTCTTGTTCTTCCGAACCTTAGAAGGTTTGGCTTCCGAAGCCATTTCCCTTCGGAAGAAGTAGTTTCTTCCGAAAGCAACTTGGCTTCCGAGACCAACTTTCCCTTTTTCATCATTTGGACCTTTTGAAGTGGTCCAACTGAGAAACCTTCTCTGACTCCTTCTTTTCTAACATTATTTGCATAATGTGTGCTTGCTGGATTGTAGTAACAATCTTTAGCCATGTGGTTGTGCAGACCACACATTATGCATGCAATGTTAGTCTTCTGGGAACTTGCAGGTTGCTGTTTCTTGGGTTTCTTCTCTTCATCAGCAACTTTCCCTTTCAACTTCTGATCCTTCGGTAGGTCAGGAGTGCTGGTACTACACTCCTTTCCTGAATCAGGAGTACCTACCACTTGAAATCCGGCAGAAATAAGACACCCTTTTGCTTTGGGTCGATCTTAAGCTTGGACTCTGCAACCTTCTTGGCAGTCCTTCTAGCAGCTTTAGCTCTGCTTCTTCTTGCCTTGGTGGTTAGGATTTGGTCTTCACAGGTGGAGATGAGTGTATCCTCCTGTTTCTCCCCTGTGGTGGCCACTATTTTTGCCTCATCCTTTAGTTCCAAGGGAGAAGGGTCAGCAGTTGGAACCTCTTGCTCTTAGTACCACATCTAGGTAGTCTAATAGACTCATAAGAGTGTGGTGGAGCTATTTCATTGGTTCCCAACCCTTCTTTGTTTTGATAAAACATTTTGGAATGAGAGGTTGATGCAAGAATAGTTTGGAAGCTTTGCTCAGCAATAGCTTGCTTCCTGGCCTGAGCCTCAGCTGTGACCAACTGGGCTTGAACTTCAGATAGTTTGGATATCAAATCTTTGATTTGAGTCTTATAGTTGGTCTTTTCATGTTTTAAAAGAGACACAGTTTTCTCTAACTCTTCAATTTTCTTTTGATAGTCAGATTCAGCTCTCTTAAAATCAGATTTTAGCACATTTAAAGACTCAACCTCAGATCTGATTTCCGAAATGTAATCCTTATAGAGTTTAACTTTAGCAATACAGGCAGCGATACAAAGATGTTCATATACCTGATCATCATCTGTTCCGGCCATGAGTGCTTGAGCGGGAGTCACATCCTGTACCATGAAGCTCCAGTCAACTTCTTGAGCAACAGCAGCTGTTTCAGTTGACTTTTCTTCATGCTTTGAAGCAGTGGGATGTGTGGAGGCCTGTGGGGTTCCCGGGTTGTTTTTGGGAGCCTTGCATTCCCTAGCAAAGTGACCAAGTTGGTTGCAGTTGTAACACTTTGCTTTGCTCTTATCAAACCCAAACTTGCTGTTGACTGGGTTTTGAGGGAATTGCCTTCCAGTTCTCTTGAAGAACTTCTTTGCTCTATAAGTTAAAAGAGCCATCTGTTGGACAATGTCCACATACTCCACATCATCTGGACTGAAGCACTCAAGATCATCAAAGCAGTATTGAAAATCACCAGAGTGTCCACTTCCAGAGACAAAGGCACAACTATCCTGAAAGGAGTTGTTTTGAACCTTTTGAGACTGTGGAGTCTCAGGTAGAGTAATGTAGGGTCCACTGTGTGAGTTGTCAGGGTAACATAGCAACTGATGTTGTGGTTCTATGGTTTCCCTTTCAACCACATGAAGGGCTGAACTCAGCTTGGTTATTGGAGTGACCAGAGGAGTTCTGCATGTTCATCTCCATCTGGAATGCACTTAGGATACCATACAACTCTGTCAGAGTAAGAGTCTTAAGGTCGAAGTTCTCTTGATTACAACACAGTAACGTATCCATAGTTTAGGAAGTGAAGACATGAACTTCCTAACTATGTCTCTGTTCTCAAGAGCTACTCCAATATCCTCCAGAGTATCTACTAGCTCAACATACCTGAAGTATTGTTGAGTCAAGGTTTCACCGGCCTTGAAAGTAAAGTTCTCAAACTGCTGCTTCAAGAGATCCTTCTTGTTCTCTTGGGTTTCCTTGGATCCTTCATACATCAGCTTCAAAGCTTCCCATAAATCTTTAGCAGTTTGCACTTCTTGAAGCGTCTGTAGACGGAGTTGGGAGAGCAGTTTGGAGAGAAGTCATAGCCCTTTGATCTAACTCTATTATTTTCCTATCTTCTTCTGAGTAATCATCAACATCTTTTGGAATGATGCGATTACCAGTGGCAGAAGTGGTGCTTGGTATGAAAGGACCATTGACAATGGAGTCCCACATCCTTGAATCTTGACACTTGATGAAGCCTTCCATTCTGATACACCATGTGTCAAAGTCTTCAGGGTGATCAGTGGGGACTTGGTCATGGTACCGGTTTCCATATCAGCCTTGGAGAGAGCGGCCATTTGAGTGAGTGGTTTGAAGTGAGGAGTGAAAAAAAGGTTGATTTAGATGGTAAGATCTCACAATCAAGAGCCTGGAGCTCTGATACCAATTGCAGGATCGAATGGGTGGTTTTTCTCTCAACTCACTGCGAATAACACTCGGCAAGTAGTCTATGAAGAGTTGGTCACAATATACCAAGTAGCAAGCAGTAAGAAAATAAACACAGCAAGTAAATTTTCAAGGTACTTTTATATATTGCCTCTCAACTCAAAGGATTACAAGACTCTTGGACTCAAATCGCTTGTCTAAAGAGTTACAAGGAGAAGATATATATAATACTACCTACAGCCGGATATACTTTGATACCAGCTGGACACCTCTAACCTTACATCTATACTACAAGACACTAGGTGAGGTCTTTCAGACATTTTGCCTGAGAGTTGGTAGTCAGGACATGTCCCTGACTTACCTTTTGTCACCAACTAAAGTTGGTAACATGTACTATCATAAAAGGTGAACAGTAGAATAAAGTATGGTCAACAACATGGCTCTTTAGGAAGATGCCATGCTGTATCAGAGGTCTGCAGCGGACTTTCAGGGACCATACTTTTATCTGTTGGTCATAGCAATGTCTTCCGAAGGATAAAATGCTTCGGAAGAATAACTTCTTCCGAAGCCACTTATACTTCGGAAGACTGCTTCTTCTGAGGCTTGGAGTCTTCTTTGTCTTCGGAAGCAGACTTTGTCTTCAGCTCTTTCATCAGACTTTGTCTTCGGAAGCTCAGACTTTGTCTTCAGCTCTTTCATCAAACTTTGTCTTCGGAAGCTCAGACTCTGTCTTCAGCTCTTCATCAGACTTTGTCTTTGGAAGATAGTCTTCAGCTGTTGGCTTCAGCTGTTGGCTTCAGCAGTTGGCTTCAGCATTTCCTTTAGTAGATATCTTCAGCTGTTGGCTTCAGCTGTTGTCTTAAGCAGTTGACTTCAGCTTTTGGCCTTCAGTAGATATCTTCAGCTGTTGGCTTTAGCTGTTGTCTTCAGCAGTTGACTCAGCTTTTGCCTTCAGTAGATATCTTCAGCTGTTGTTCTTCAGACTTCGGCAGATCTCTTGCTCAGCTTGGAAGCCTTTGAATGTAGTACCAAAAATGACTATGTGAAGTGGTTTTGGTTGCACCAGCCTCATCATGATCCAACAGATTCCATCTGAGGTTCTGAAAATTTTAAAGAAAAAAATTATATCTAACTTATAAAATTGATTTTTATAGGTTATCATTTGAAGAAAAGGTGAGACTCATAGCCCATTTTGGTGTTTATAAATTTTTTAAGGGAAAAAGCATACTATTTATGTTTAATGCATTATTTTGAGATTTTTGAGATATACGTTATTTGTAATACAACCATTAATTCGGATGTGGAACCGTTGGATAATATAGGTAGCGCTACTTAGGAAAATATTCCTGCAACAACAGGATGAGTGTTGTGATGGTTTTTCTCTCAACTCACTGCGAATAACACTCAGCAAGTAGTCTATGAAGAGTTGATCACAAATACCAGTAGCAGCAGTAAGAAAATAAACACAGCAAGTAAATTTCAGGTACTTTCTATATTTGCCTCTCAACTCAAAGGATTACAGACTGTTGGACTAATCGCTTGTCTAAAGGAGTTACAAGGAGAAGATATATATAATACTACCTACAGCCGGATATACTTTGATACCAGCTGGACACATCAACCTTACATCTATACTACAAGACTCTAGGTGAGGTCTTTCAGGACATTTCTGAGAGTTGGTAGTCAGGACATGTCCCGACTTACCTTTTGTCACCAACTAAAGTTGGTAACATGTACTATCATTAAGGTGAACAGTAGAATAAGTATGGTCAACACATGGCTCTTTGGAAGATGCCTGCTGTATCAGAAGGTCTGCAGCGGACTGTCAGGGACCATACTTTTATCTGCTGGTCATAGAATGTCTTCCGAAGGATAAAATGCCTTGGAAGAATAACTTCGTCGAAGCCACTTATACTTCGGAAGACTGCTTCTTCCGAGGCTTGGAGTCTTCTTTGTCTTCGGAAGCAGACTTTGTCTTCAGTTCTTTATCAGACTTTGTCTTCGGAAGCTCAGACTTGTTTCAGCTCTTTCATCAAACTTGTCTTCGGAAGCTCAGACTTTGTCTTCAGCTCTTCATCAGACTTGTCTTCGAAGATAGTCTCATTGTTGGCTTCAGCTGTTGGCTTCAGCAGTTGACTTTAGCTTTTGCCTTCAGTAGATATCTTCAGCTATTGGCTTCAGCTGTTGTTTTCAGCAGTTGACCAGCTTTGCCTTCAGTAGATATCTCAGCTGTGCTTCAGCTTGTGTCTTCAGCAGTTGACTTCAGCTTTTGCCTTCAGTAGATATCTCAGCTGTTGTTCTTCAGACGTTCGGAATGTAAACATCTCGTATTTACGATGTTTAAATTTTTTTTTAAAATATGATGATATTAATAATGAAAAATAATAATATAAAACAATAATAATGATAATAATGAAAACGGATAATAATAGTAATAATAATAATAAGGATAATGTAATAAAATGATAATAGTTTAATTATAAAATAATAATATTAACTAATATAATAATAATAATAAGTGAATTAGTAAAAAATAATTTGTAAAAGTTTATTTAAATAGTTCAGGGACCTTTTACGTCAATTTGTAAACTTAAATAAAACTTTTATACCTAAAAAATACAAATGAAACCGCAGGGACCATTGTGTAACAATTATAATTACAACCCAGCCACCCCCCCCCCCCCCGCCCTTCCCCGATTATCCGGTCGCGGCCGGCGAAGTCCGGCGCGGCTCCGGCGAACCCCAAAACACCTCAAAAAGTCGAATTTAAATCCAAAACGCACCAAAAGATTCGTGGGGGCATTTTCCAATAATATCTACTTTAATTCGAATGAAAAAGCCCGTTTTACAGCTCGACGATCCATTATTCGGACCTCTTTATTTCAAAAACGATTACCGCACAAAACACTAACCAATGACCAAATTAAACCTATATAAACAACCCCCTAAACATTCCTAATCGTTCACAACTCTTAATTTCACCTGAATCACACAACAAAGCCCTTCGATCACCTCCCCATCGCGACCTGTTCGTCATCAGGATCACCTTCAATACACCACCATACGGGTAATTAAACATACCATTCTGTTCGTTTTTACAAGGGGAATCAAAGCCCCATGGTTTAAAACCATTAACACCATCGAATTGGTGTCCAATTTGGGTATGAACGATCTAGGGTTCATAAGGAATTTGGGGGTATGCTGGAATTTGTGTTTAAAAGGAATTGAAATGGTGATTTAACGCGGCTAAGGCTTAGCCACCGGTTAAGGTGTGCATTGTGAAACAGGATGTCCCGGGTTCGACCCCGGGCACCCCCTTATTTTTATTTGGCTTTTAAGCCTCTAAAAATTTCAGAAAAATTCTAAAAATTATAAAAATAGGATTATAAACTTTAAATATTTTCTTTACAGCAAACCAATTTCTACAAATTTTATTTCTTATAATATCTTAATATTTTATTTTTTTTTTATTTAAAAAAATATATAAAACTAGTTAAAAAGTTTATAAGATAGACTTTAAAGGTCGTTTATCTTAACAAAACATTTCAATGGGATTATTTTCCTTATTTTAGTACAAATTATTATTTGTTTCCAATAATAAATAATTATTTGTCTCAAATAATAAATAATCAAAGTTTTATTAGAATAAATTGTAGAAATTATGTATTTATAAATTCATAAATTATTCTAAAATATTATTCTCCCATAAAATATACTAACTAAAGGTTAGATTAATAACTTGTTATTAATCAAAATGTTATTTCAATTAATTTTTAAATAATTATAAGGTTTTAAATATATGTTAAACTTATCAATTTTTATACTTAAAATCATTCCAAAAATACTTAAACACACACATATAAAATGTTCTTAATGAATCAAAATGCGAATAATTATTTATAAATTTATTTACTCGACAAAATCCCACAATTCCAATTGACAACCTAGTTCACGTCTATTGTTAAATCTTATTATCGAACTTTAATCTTACAATACGTTTAGGTGCCTTGTAAAAGAATTCGTTGGAACGTCGTTAAATCCTTATATCACCTTATACCCCTATACGTCAAGTGAGTAATTCTATACCCATTTTTATTATTTCACACACTTTTGGGTGAAACATGTTACCGTATAACGTTACACTTGTAAACCGTTTGATTCTTGTAAACTTATGGCAATTAATTGTATGTTGTGATTAGTTGAATCCTGTAGCTACCATGTAATGTTGAATACATGTACAATCATTAACTATTGCTAGCCTGGCGACGTCATAGATCTATGGGCCTGACAAGCCTGCTTGGTGATCCAAGTACACTTAGCTAATCGTATATACTTATAACTTGGTTGGTCCAAGTACACTTGTAAACGTTTGAGACTTGTAAAACTTTGTCAAGGTTTGATTGTGCATTCTGTCTTACATCCCTAGTTACCTTTTTCTCTAATTTACAACATGAATTGCCATCTTTTATATACTTATGTATTCAAAACTATAGAATGCTCACCAACAATATGTTGACCTTTTTTTTTAACATGTTTCAGGCAATAGCGTTATGTGGCTGTGAACAATCGTAACTCTCACGCCTCGACGATTCCGCCGTCAAGGTTGGGGTGTGACACGGAAGATCTCTTGCTCAGCTTCGGAAGCCTTTGAATGTAGTACCGAAAATGACTATGTGAAGTGGTTTTGGTTGCACCAGCCTCATCATGATCCAACAGATTCCATCTGAGAATCTGAAAATTTTAAAGAAAAAAATTATATAACTTATAACAAAAATTGATTTTTATAGGTTATCATTTGAAGAAAAGGTGAGACTCATAGCCCCATTTTGGTGTTTATAAATTTTTTAAGGGAAAAAAGCATATGTTTATGTTTGATGCATTATTTTGAGATTTTTGAGATATACTGTCATTGTAATACAACCATTAATTCGGATGTGGAACCGTTGGATAATATAGGTAGCGCTACTTAGGAAAATATTTCCTGCACCAACAGGATGAGTGTTGTGATGTTATATTATCTGATTTTATGAATTATGTCATGACAATATGAGTTATCAGATTAGTAAGAAAGGTTTGGTTGTAATTGATGCATAAAAAAATATTTTGTCTGGATTTAAACCTATGATCTCACAACTTTATGTTGACTATTTGAGTATGCTTTTTCAGGTAGTCATGACTAACAATATTGAATTCTTTTGATGTGTACAATGGCTGGGGAGAAATTGTAGGAAGTGTTTGTGTGAACCTAACTGTCAACATCTACGATTTCAGTGTAGCGGTGGACGCTCATTTCATCGTCTTTGAAGATGTTATTGTTAAATAATATGTTGTAATAGGATTATATCAAATTTTGACTACTTATATATATGATGTAATCCTAACCTATATTAATGAAATATGTTATGTGATGTTATGTGTTGATGTGTATAATTAAATCTTGACTCTTTATAATCAATGCACTCTGAACAAACAAGTCACATCCAAAACGCTTCACGCTTCCGCCGAGATGTGACATAAAGAAAAGAGGTAACCTGCGATTTAGGGTTCTCACAAGTTAGATATTGTTTATAAGAAAAAATGTTTTTGGTTTTTGTTATGTACACGTAAAATAAAAACGGGCGTATACAACTTTATATACAGTCGTATAATGTTTATAACGGGCTTATACGGGCGTATACATGTTTAAACCGGAAAACCGGGTGTATATGGGTGTGTACAAGTTCTTATGTGGTTGAATAAACATTAAAAAGAAAGCAAAATCTATTGAATGGAGCGTATTATAAATAAAGGTACATTTAACCAATTTCATTTTCAATATGTAAATATAAGACACTTTATAGACTTTAACAAAAACTATGTGTGAGATTACAGAATCAATTGTGTTGGTTGTGTTGGATCAGATGAACGAATATGACACATATATCTATTTGTGTCAAAGATGTTAATCAAAATCGAATACACTAAAATCATGTGACCATAATAACATGTGTAACCCATTTATCTAAATGAGTTGTAATCAAGTTTTAGATAAGTCGTAAACGGGTTGACGGGTTGTGATAAGTAGGGTTAATGGGTAGGAGGATTATAATTAATAGGGTAAACGTGTAAGCATGATGACATTAAAAACATATTTATTTATTCTAATTTATATGGTTAACAAGTCCAATATGTTTGATCAAACAAGTTAAACACATCAACAAAAACACAAACAGTAAAGTTGTCAAACAAAACACAAATGTTTGTTTACTAGATGGTAAAAAGCCACAACTCAAAACCTGAAAATTCTTATGACACGTTAAATTTTTTCACCGGCCAAAAAAGCTAACTACAGTTCATATAAAAAAATAATAATTAAAAAGAAAAAAAAAACCCGGCTTCTTTGCCACACGAGCATGTAAGCCAAACCTTCCTAAAATAGCTCCATTTGAACCGTTTTTTCTTCAAATTATAATTTTAATTGATAGATGGTATATGTAAGAAAGTTAAACCCAATTGATTCCAACATGTGGTAAAACCCGGTTATTCAAATTATAAACCATTTGAATCTCAAACCGATTTTTTTTGGTTTAAACAGTTATTCAAATTCAATGATTTTCAAACCCACACTAGCTTTTCACTTGCATGATAACATTTATAAAATATAGATGCCCTTGTAAATCCTTTGTCACTCAAAAACTAACCTAAACCTCAATTTGCAGGCCAAATCTCTACTTCAAGCTGGGGGCTCGGATTTCTTCGAGCTCTAAGAAAATCTCAAACAAACCAAAAGCAAACCCAAACCGCTTTATTCTCACAGCTACGTTCAGCTTGTGATTCGGTTCCGGTTTAATTGATATATATTTGTAAGCATAAAAACAAACAGATGGTTAGCTTTTGGCAGTGAAAGAAGCATTTATATTTCTCAAATGGGAACCGCAAACAAACTTCAGTCACATAAGCAGTTTAACTCTCCTCCATATGCAAAACACTTCTGAATTACAAAATTAATCGAAATTGTTATACATATTTCAATCAAAGGCACACGATCTTCAACCGTTGGTGAGGTTTAAAGGATTAAGCATACATGGGGATGGCCTCGAAGTTGACCCACGTGGGTTTAATCAGCTACAAGCGAGAACCAAGATCTCCTAATTACCTTTACACTCTTGGATCATAAGATGATAAAATTGGATAGTGGCGAGTTTAGATCCAAATGCTCCCGAAAGCTTCCTCAAGGCTCGGTTTCTGCTTAATTCTAAGCTCCAACCACCAGCTTTCCCGCCTCGTTCTGCTTTTAGTCTCATCATTTCCCATCATCCATATGATATGCATGTAGGTTATCGCCAGAACCATTGGGAGTGGTGGGGTGGGTCGGGGTGTGGGATTGTTCCTCCAGCAACTGCAGGGACATAATGCCCATCAGAGGTTGACACCCAAATTGAGAGCTTGGGCCCGTGGTCTGACATGATATGAAAACAAATAAATAGTTGAATATAAAAAAACAAACAATTACATACCCAGTAAAACAAGGTCGAACATATTAAACGAAAACAGCAAACAGGTCGAATGGTAAAACGGGATAAAATTGTCCTAACATGTCAATTTGTGAACAAGTCAATCAGGGTTGTGTTTACTAATAACAGGTCAAATGTAGAAAATTAGCATTAAATAGGAACTTTCAGAGGAATCAAGCAGGTTAACCTGTTCAAAAGTCGTCTAATATGTATTCAAATGCTTAGTGCCCAAAACTTTTTTGTTTTGTCAAATGTGAAAAGTATAAAGTATGCATTTTCAAAATCAAAACTGAATTGTCAATCTGTCATCAGACAGGAAGTATAGGTTACTGTGTTAATGTAAAAGATATAAGCTTGAATATCAGAAAGAAATTAACTATATATATATATATATATATTATATATATATATACATATATCTATATTATATATATATACATATATGCAGATATATATATATATACATATACATATATATATATAGAGGGGCTTTCAAATGAAAACCATTTTTTTTAGAAAAAACCAAAAGAACTAATAAGGACCATAGATTATTTTCATCAATGGCTGTAATTAAAGGAGCAAATTAGTAATTTTATATAATTTAAATTAAGCGGATAAAATGGAAGCAAGGGTAGAATTGGTAATTCAAATTAATTTTAGAAACTACCATCCAGATTATTAGGGCCACAATATATATCATTATCATTGAAGATACTACATAACCTCCTCTCCTAATTGAAGAAACACAAGATTATTGAGCATCAATCCATCGACAAAATTCTACAAAGCATCTCTTGATTGAAGAATACAAGAGAATCAGATTGATTCATCCTCCGACCAAAGTCCATTATATCGTCTCCTGATTTGAAGAAAAGAAGACCATCGGATACTTAAACTCGTTAATCTGAGTAAAAAATCCGACAACCTAGTGAGTCAGTAAAGTTCCCCCATAAAATTGCAAAAGGCATTCTATTGCATTGCTATAAATTTCTGATTTGAAGCTTTCTGAATAGCTAGGGTTCAAAGTTTCTTTATTTCACGTTATATACAGCTTTTTTTTTATCGTCAATGCTAGGGCTGAAATAGTTTTCAATTGACATGATTTGAGGGTTTTCCCTAGTCGATATTTGTTATTGCTATGTGTGGTTATCAATGTATACTGAAAATAACTCTATTTCTGCAACAAGGACTTTCTATGTTTTAAACCTTAAATCCTAGCATGATATTATCTATAAATGTGAGGTGTAGTTGGTTAGGATTTCACAATGCTAAACTGTATGTTTCGAACTTTTTGTTGTTTCTATGCATGTTGTTTAGTATACGTTATCATGTGTAGGAAGATATGAATGATCACTAATTAGGTTGCATATATCTTCAAAAATGTATATAAATTTATGTTGTTTCCCATCATCTTATAATCCCTGATAAAGTTGACATATGAATTAAACATAATACTGATCTTGGATAGATATTTTAGAAAGAAATTAGGCTTGGGCTTGAAGACGATAGTACAAATAATAAAACTTGTTCTAGGTTTGGAGATTAACACTAGCTTGGGTTTGGATTCGATTCTGCAAAGGGGTTTAAGAAAAAAGTTGGTTGGATTGGGAATTCTACCTCTTTAATTAAGTTCTTAGGTTTCAATCTTAGCCAATTAAGCTTTTGAATTGTTACTCGCTTGACCCATTGGATTAACATAAACATTTTTTTAGGTAAATGAGTCATATTTAACTTTGCAGGTTGTGATTCATTATAGGTCAAACTATTGTAGTAATGTTGTGCTAGCTGTAATAGTTAATCGCTTCCTAACATGTATGGTCTATGTTGGATGTAGCCTCTGATCTTGTTGATGCTTATTTTCTAGTTTTATTGTATTGATTTCAATCATGTTAGTTTTCAATGATGACATCCATGATATTGAGTCCTATCTAGTGTTGCTAGTGTTGATATGCAGACCTGAAATTGTCCTAAAAACCATCATTATTCAATGTATATTGATCTTGTTTTTACTATGTTGCTGTTTGCTAATAATTGATTTTATATGTAAAGTATATATGCATACGTGAACACATGCATATGCATATTTTTTCACATGGCCGGATACATGCACATTTTTAGAATATGCATATATGCATAAATTTGATCTACATGTTGTGTACATGGTCTTTTACATTGATGACCACAACACAACATAGTTTATTTTAAATTTCATTATTAGTTGACAAGAAAAAGAAGTTGCATAAGGGACGATTTCAAGGCTATGATTCTAAAGTGGGTGATGAAACAGACCGAAAAACAATACATTTAAATGACTTTGATTCATGCATTCAATTGTTTTTGATGATGCATCATTGAAAAAGCAAACTTAAGTTTCAAATAACAAAACTCCATGTGCATGTAATTTATATGATTTCATTAGAACTATGTTCAACTTGCTTCGATGGTTTATTCATATTCATTCTACTTATGGTTATATATTGCAGAAATACGACATTAAATGGTCAATTAGGCTTCCTTCTTGTCATGCTTCATTTCATTTCAAGCATCTACTGTTGCACAATTGGAGTCTTCAAGCTTTTTGGATGATTTTATGATGGAACTTATATTATTGCATAGTTGGAGTCTTTAATCTTTTTGGATGATTTTATGATGAAATTTATATTGGAATAGACAACATTATAAAGCAATGTGTTATAGTGATTTTAATTATAAAGAGAATGAAATTAAATACATGTACATATCTACTTTACGTACTAATTTCAAAAGATTTTCTAAGGAATGGAAATGTTATTTTTTATGTTAATATTTATATATACTGAGGTTTAAATATAGATGCATGTAAAATGATGAATTGAAAGAAAAAAAATAAAAATTATTAGATCTTGTTAATTTCTGGTCACCGAGATTTATAAATTGGATGAGTTGTCATGTATGTTGTATGTTGTATGTTGGTCGAATGAATTTACGAAATAGCAAATAAGAGTAACAACTATTATGTGAAGGAAATTAAAAAAAATAAAATTAAAAAAATTTAATAATCTGAAAACCATATAAAACAACATTACTTACCCAATATAGATTACTAATATTCACATGAATCAAACAATGAACAGAAGAACCGAATTTCGTTTGATTGTGAGGATGAATCTCATTATTAATTAGATGGAATGAATTTTAACTTTTGATTTAAAAAACTTGTTCTTGAATAAAAAGTCTTCAGATTCATTAATCGAAGGGTTTAATGAAGAAAGGAGGGAACAGTTATAAATAAAAATTCTGATTGGTGGTTGTTGGTTCTTTTGGTTTTTTATAAAAAACTAGTTTTCATTTGAATGGATCCCTATATATATATACATATATATATATGTGTAATGAAACTGATATTGATTGTTATTACTGGATGAATTTACAATGTGGAGACACCTCTATATATAGAGGATGAAACCCTAATCTACGGCCCATCAAGGCCCATGGGCTAATCTAACAGGCTAAACTAATATCTGATCTACTCTAATCTATTTACATTAACACTCCTCCTCAAGTTGATGCATAGATGTTAATCATGCCCAACTTGTTACATATAAAATCTATTTGAGTCTTCCGGAGTGGTTTCGTGAAGATATCAGCAAGTTGAAACTATGTCTTAACATGGATTGGTTGAATGGATGCCTCTTCAACCTTCGTACCAACTACCCGATCCCTGATCAGATGGCAATCACTTCTATATGTTTAGTTCTCTCATGAAAGACTTGGTTCTTAGCTATGTGAATAGCAGATTGATTATCACAATATAACCTCATCAAGTTATTTGAAATAACCCCAAGTTCTCTGAGAAGACGACGGACCCAATCATCTCCGATGTAACATCTGCCATGGCTCTGTACTCAGATTCAGCACTAGATCGAGACACTGTGTGTTGTTTCTTGCTTTTCCAAGATACCAGATTTCCTCCAACAAACCACAATATCCAGTTGTAGACCGCCGTGAAATAGGGCAGCCTGCCCAGTCGGCATCCGAAAACTAGTTTACTCTACCATCTCCTTTTCTGTAAAGGCGCCTACACGACAGTGCCCTTGATCAAAATACAAAATCCCCAACCCTGGAGCGGTTTTAAGATACCGTAATACACGTAGAGCAGCATCCCAATGTCCTGTGTATGGAGCGGCCATGAACTGACTTAAAACACTAACCGCAAAGGAGATGTCCGGACGAGTGACAGTCAAATAGTTAAGTTTCCCAACTAGCCGCCTGTATTGCTCAGGATCCTTCATTGGACTCCCATCTTCTGGAAGCAGCTTTCCGGTAGAGAGCATTGGGCTATCTACTGGTTTGCAGCCCAAGACCATTCAGATAACATATCAAGAACATACTTTCGTTGTGATAGAAGAATTCCCTGTGGAGATCGGGATACTTCTATACCAAGGAAGTATCGGAGTCGGCCAAGATCCTTAATCTGAAACTGTGACTGAAGAAATTGTTTGAGATTGTGGATCCCACTTCATCATCCCCTGTGATTATTATATCATCCACATAGACAACCAGAATAATCCTTCGGCCCTGGTGGTGCCTAAAGAACACAGAATGATCATAGCACTACGAGTCATCCCAAAGTTTCCCATAACATCAGAGAATCGTCCAAACCATGCTCGGGGGGACTGCTTGAGACCATACAATGAGCGACGTAATCTACATACCTTTGAAGCCTCCTCCTCAACGATGTACCCAGGTGGCTGCTCCATATATACCTCCTCCTCAAGGACGCCATGAAGAAATGCGTTCTTGACATCAAGCTGATGGAGCGGCCAGTGATTAATGGCAGCAAGAGCAATAGAAATACGTACCGATGGCATTTTGGCAACAGGAGAGAAAGTCTCATCATAATCAATACCGTAAGCCTGAGAATAACCTTTAGCAACTAAGCGGGCCTTCAAGCGAGGCACAGATCCATCTGGGTTTGGTTTCACTGTGAACAGCCAACGACAACCAACGAGGCGTTTCCAGGGGGAAGTGGTTGGAGATCCCACGTATGATTGGCCCGAAGAGCACCAATCTCTTCTTCCATAGCCTTTCTCCATCCTGGGTGAGCTAGGGCGGTCATCACATTCTTGGGAATCGGGTAGGAGTCAAGGGCAGTAGTATAAGCATGACATTCGGGTGACAGTTGTGCATAGGACACATATCCTGAATCGGGTAACGAGTGTGATGTCGGGGTTCCTTTCGGAAGGCAATGGGGATGTCAGGATACGGTGCACCGGTGGGTCATAGACGGTGTATCAGGTGTGACATGTGAAATATCTGTTAAGGGAGTATCGATGTAGCAACAGGATCAGGAACAGAGGACGGACCAGAATCATGGTCAGGGTATGAATCAGGGGCCATTGTCTTATCCTTATGTCGTCTGGTATACGTGAAGATCAGCGGAGGACCCTTTGCCGGCAGGTCAGATGAAACAGGATCTGATTGTGGAGCATCAGAGACCGGAGGAGCAGAGGACACTGGGGGGATAGGAATGGTAGGGACGGTTGGTGACGCAGACATGTCAGGATCAGGATCGGAATCGGGAAATAAATCATCAAGACAATCGGAGGACTCAATGAAGAAAGAACAGGACTCATGAAAAGTAACATCGGCACTAGTAAAATATCGACGAAAAGAAGGGCTGTAGCACCGATACCCTTTCTGGACTCGAGAGTAACCAAGAAAAACACAACGGATGGCACGAGCATCAAGTTTGGTAGTTGTTGGACGATGATCGTGAACATAGGCAACACAACCAAATATTTTAGGTTCAAGAGGAAAAGGGTTTTGTGTAGGAAACAAAATAAGGAGGGCATGCGGTTAATCAAATAAGCAGCAGTCAGGACCGCATCCCCCCAAAAACGATGAGGTACAAGAGAATCAATCATAAGGGTGCGGGTAACATCCAACAAGTGACGGTTTTTGCGTTCTGCGATGCCATTTTGTTGAGAGGTATATACGCAAGAGTCTCGTGAACAATACCATGTGTTTTTAGATATGATGATAAATCTGCAGACATGTATTCTTTTGCATTATCAGTACGTATGGTTCTAATGGATGTGTTAAACTGATTTTGCACATACGCATGGAATTCTCGAAAGATGGAATTTAGTTCACTACGGGATTTCAATAAATAGACCCAGGTAGTA
This sequence comes from Flaveria linearis, assembly GCA_024085815.1. Lineage (NCBI taxonomy): Eukaryota > Viridiplantae > Streptophyta > Magnoliopsida > Asterales > Asteraceae > Flaveria > Flaveria linearis. Next base: position 20,564,932 of record CM044004.1, read on the forward strand.
CGAGAATAATCATCGATAAAAGTAACAAAATATTCAAAACCAAGAGTAGTTTTAACAGGGGAAGGTCCCCAAATATCCGAATGCAAAAGTTCAAATGGATTAAGACTCGACTAGACACTCTAGGGGGAGAGGGACGCCGGGTGTTTTACCTAGCTGACACGACTCACAATGAAAATCAACAGAAACAGATAGATCCGGTCTCATTTGCCTCAGAACCGCTGTAGAGGGATGACCTAACCGGCAGTGGACTTCCCTGATGCTTGAGTCACAAACGTTTGCTGAAGGTTGTGACGATAAGGACAGACGGTATAGGCCTCCTGATTGAATACCTGTGCCAATCAGACGTTCGTCCCTAGTTCCTGGAAAACACAATGAGTAGGGTAAAATTTGGCAAGGCAATTGTTTTGTTTGGTAAGTTGGCTTACAGAACAAAGGTTATCGGGAAACTCGGGTACAAACAATACAGAGGAAAGGGTCAGGTTCTTCGAGTTACTAATGGATCCAATGCCTTGAACAGGGCATGAGGATCCATCAGCATTTCGAACAGTGGAGTTGCTCAACAATGAAGGTCGAGCACTAGAGAACTTTGGTGATATGCCTGCAATAAACATCATAATATCCATTTTGTTGTTGCGCTCCTCCTGAAGCTTCAAATCAGTGGTCGGAGGGTACAACGCACGGAGTTCATCTCTGAGTTTTGAAAACCGAGTGAAATAGTCAGTAAAGGACGAATCACCTTGTTCTGCTCTACTATATGCCTGAACCACAGAAAATGCATGTGACAGAGATTCTTTGGCCGAAAAGGATGAGGACAAATGATCCCACATTTCTTTCACAGTGGGAAAGTTCTGAGCTATAGTAAGTATTTGTGGCTCCATAGCATTCCACAAAGCCATCTGAATACCACTATCATCAATACGCCATTCACGGGTAACCGGATGAGGAGGGATTGTTGTCAAGTGTCTTCCTTGTCAAGACTAGCAAGTCCTTTTTCGACAAAGAGACTCCATGAACTCCAATTTTTGGAGTCAAGTTTCACAGGAATACGTAAAACCGAGTTGTAATTGATAATACCTGGAACAATCTGACTGGACTCGGTTTTGGTTTCTTTCACAGATTCTTCAGCCATTGACTAAATCCGAACAGATCTGAAAAACGAGTGGATACCTGGAGCAGAAACGAGAAAGGTGTCGGAGCAGAAAATTGACCTTACAGATCAACCGGAACTGAGTCACGAGCGTGCTGGTGTGAACAGGGTCGCCGGAGGTAGATCCACGCGCCGCCACTCGCCGGCGCGTGAGAAACAGTGGCAGAAGGGCGGTGGCGCGTGAGGGCGCGTGAGGCTGCCGGACGGCGGCGGTTTCTCAGGTTTTTCAGATCGGGGGTGGCGAGGTTGATGGTGGCAGTGGTGAGCTGTAATTGTTGCTCGAAAAAAGATTTGGTGAAGGCAGCCTCTTCTTGACCGGGAATCAGAAACAGGACAGGTAACGGGGCTAGGATTCGTACCGAGAGCCTTGTGGCTCTGATACCATGTAATGAAACGATATTGATTGTTATTACTGGATGAATTTACAATGTGGAGACACCTCTATATATAGAGGATGAACCCTAATCTACGGCCCATCAAGGCCCATGGGCTAATCTAACAGGCTAAACTAACATCTGATCTACTCTAATCTATTTACATTAACAATATGTATATATATATGTATGTATATATGTATGTATATATGTGTATCTATGTATGTATGTATATATATATATATAATATATATATATATATTGTAATGTATATGTATCTATATATATGATAGTATATGTATATATATATATTGTGTGTGTGTATATATGTATATATATATGTATATATATACAGTGTGTGTATATATATACATGTTTGTGTATATATATACATGTTGTGTGTGTACATACATATATGTGTGTACATACATATGTGGTACATACATATATGTGTGTACATACATATATGTGTGTACATACATATATGTGTGTACATACATATATGGTGTACATACATATATGTGTGTACATACATATATATAGTGTGTACATACATATATATATTGTATACATATATATATGTGTATACAATATATATATGTGTATACATATATATATGTGTATACTATATATATATGTGTATACATATATATATGTGTATCATATATATATGTGTATACATTATATATATGTGTATACATATATATATATGTGTATACATATATATATGTGTATACATATATATTGTGTACATATATGTGTGTGTACATATATATGTGTACATATATATGTGTATACATATATATGCGTATACTATATATGTGTATACATATATATGTGTATACATATATATGTGTATACATTATATGTGTAACATATATATGTGTGTACACACAGATATGTTACATATACATATGTATACATAGATTGTATACATATATATATATACATATATATATATATACATATATGTATACAGATATAACAAAAATGCTTCATTTAAAACGAAGTCAAAAACTAAAGTAGAAACAAAACCTTATGCTCTCTCATCTACAACCATCTTGGTTTTTAACCAAGGCCTGAGGTGCGCCAAAGCACTAGAGGTCCTAGAAGTCAAGGTTAAGGCGAATTCACTTGCTTCACATACTCAAGGCATCCATAATCATAGATACTTAAAAATATTACGTGTAACATTGCCACCGTTTTAATCCTTAAACACTAAAAAGCTAAGATAAATAAAATACATACAACTTCATAATATAAAAAACTAGAAAGCATTATGATAGAACCTAGTCGGCTTGATTGAACTAAAAACGAGTACGAAACAGTGTATCCTCTTCGAGATGGACTGATCTCCCTTATACAAACCAGAATTTCAAATACTAATCTCTCTGCCTAAATTAGAACATAAATCAATACTTAAATAGTAATTCAGCAGTTACTCCTAATATTCAGCCACTACCCACTACCCTGCAGTTTCTACTTGGCTTGATTGCAGTCTTTGACGGTCCCAATATTTTGAGAAGTTTTGAAGGTGTTTTAGAAGACTTATGATGAAGATTAGATTATAGATTATATTATAGTCTACCTTTGTACTAAGTAAATTTAGTGTTGTCCGTCTTTTATATTTCTTGGTGTTTTACTAGACTCTGTCTGGTATAATAGATAGTAGGAGCCATTATGCTGCCCCGAGATCATGTTCGGTGAGGAGAGGTGCGAAGACAGGGAATAAGGTCTGTAGATTAAGAGTAGCATCGTGGAATGTAGGAACCTTAACCAGTAAGTTATTAGAGTTAATTGATGTGCTGAAGAAACGTAGGGTCCACATAGCATACCTACAGGAGACTAGATGGCGAGGTGGGAGAGCAAAAGAGTGCGATAGTTATAAACTATGGTATTCAGGGTCTGATGGAGCTAAAAACGGAGTAGGTTTTCTAGTTGCTAAGGAACTCCAAGATAATGTAGTGGAGGTGAGAAGATACAATGATAGAATTATGTTGTTAAGAATAGTAATAGGAGATGAGGTAGTGACGGTAGTTAGTACGTATGCACCACATGTTGGACTAGGGGAACGGAAAGAAAAACATTCTGGGAGAGTTTAGACCACGTTATAGCTGACATACCTAGAGAAGAAAAGTTATACATAAGGAGATTTTAATGGACATATCGGAAGGGATAATGAGCATTTCCAACTGGTGCATGGGATACGGGTATGGTCTTAGGAATGACGGCGGTAGGGAGCTTCTTGAATTTGCAGTAGCACATGACTTAGGCATCATAAATTCGTTCTTTAAGAAAAGAGACTCGCATCTAATCACGTTTAGCAGCGGCGGGAGACACACCAGATAGATTATTTATTGACGAGGAGAGAAGAGCATAGCTCGTGGAAAGACTGTAAAACAATCCCGGGAGAGACGGTTGTGACGCAACACCATATGTTGGTGGCGGATATACGCTCAAGAGGCCAATTGCCCAACGGAACAGGAGGATCACACCTAAGATCAGATGGGTCAGCTCAAAGACGAAAAGATTACCATTTTTAGAGATAAGTCATACCAATGAACCAAACTGGGCCACAGGAAGATGCAAACCAAAAGTGGAGGTTATGGCAACAAGGCTCATACAAGCAGCTAAAGAAACGCTTGGAGTTACAACAAAAAGGACAGTTGGTCATCAGGAATCATGGTGGTGGAACGAAATTGTACAGGAGAAGATACGTATCAAACAACAAAGTTTTAGAGAGCTCATACGATGTAACAGTGAGGCAGAACACGCAGAGCTAAAACAAAAGTACAAGGAGGCTAAGAGACAAGCGAAAAAATCGGTGTCAGAGGCAAAGAACACGGCATATGAAAGGATGTATAAGCGATTAGAGACGAAAGAAGGAGAGCATGACATGTTCAAGATAGCCAAGGCAAGAGAAAGAAGGAGACAGGACCTAACAATGGTCAAGTTCATAAAGGCTGCGGATGGAAAGGTTTTGGTGAACGAGAAAGATATCAAGGTGCGATGGAAAACTTACTTCGATAACCTATTTAACATAAGGAATCCAAATCAACAAACTGAGATAGATAGAACAACCCAAACAACGCAACAAACCAATGCTATTGTAGAAGCATCACGGTTGACGAAGTTAAAAGAGCTATGAAGAAAATGGGAAGGGCTAAAGCGGTGGGGCCAGACAACATACCGATTGAGGTGTGGAAATGCCTGGGTGATGAGGGTCTCCAATGGCTAACAGATCTATTTAACACTATCTTTAAGACAGGGAAGATGCCAGACCAGTGGAGAACCAGTGTCATAGTCCCCATATATAAGAAAAAAGGAGATATCCAAGGATGCGAAAACTACAGGGGAATAAAGCTACTGAGTCACACGATGAAACTATGGGAAAGAGTTATTGACACGAGAATTAGACGGAAACCCAGATAGCAATAAACCAATTTGGATTTATGCCAGGACGCTCTACAACAGAAGCCATACACGTCATAAGACGGATAATGGAGAAATATAGAGAAAAGAAAGGGACCTACATATGGTATTCATCGACCTAGAAAAGGCCTATGACAGTGTACCGAGACAACTAATTTGGGAAGTCTACGACATAGAGGGGTACCAGAGAGGTATATCAAATTAATAAAGGATATGTATGACGGGGCAAAAACATGTGTGCGAGCACCGGTAGGAGACACAGACTCATTCTCAGTGGAAGTGGGACTCCATCAAGGATCGGCATTGAGCCCATTTCTCTTCGCACTAGTGTTGGATGAGATGACTAAGTCAATACAACAGTCAGTCCCGTGGTGTATGCTCTTCGCGGATGATATTGTCTATCAGAATCTAAAATGATGCTTAACGACAAGCTAGAGCAGTGGAGAGCAGCGCTAGAGAGCAGAGGATTAACGATAAGTCGCTCTAAGACGGAATACATGCATTGTAACTTTGGTGGCGACGACGAAGAGGACACCCAATCAGTATCCAGGGCATGCCGGTCCCACAGACATCTAGGTTCAAATACCTGGGCTCGTACCTGCAGGAGGACGGAGAGATACACAGCGATGTAGCGCACCGTGTCCAAGCAGGATGGTGCAAGTGGAGAGCAGCATCAGGGATCCTATGTGATAAGAGGTTTCCAGCAAAACTTAAGGGAAAACTATACAGAGTGGCGGTACGCCCAGCTATGCTATATGGAACAGACTGCTGGGCCATAAAGAAATCGCACGAGAAACAATAGAGGTTGCGGAAATGCGAATGCTAAGGTGGATGTGTGGCCCATACAAGACTGGATAGGATAAGAAACGAAGTGTTTCGACAGAAGTTAGAAGTGGCTTCTATTGCAGATAAAATACGAGAGGGAAGATTAAGATGGTATGGACATGTCAAGAGGAGACCAATGGCAGCACCGGTCAGAGCAGTGGAGAACATCAGCATAGAGGGTAGGAAGAGTAGAGGACGACCTAGGTTGACTTGGGAAGAGAAAATTAGGCGAGATATGGAACACTTGCACCTCTCTGAGCACTTGATCGAGGATAGGAGTGACTGGAGACGTAGAATTAAAATTAAGGACTTTTAGTGGTTCCTGTAGCTAGGAAAGGACCTTGTTTACTTGTTACGGGGCTTGATGTGTATGTAGTACGCGTAGACCTTCTTAGGGGAAACTTGCGGCTTTCCTGATGCATGCTTGTTCATTTTATACTTCCTTTTGGTGATATCTTAATGCTTTGAATGCTGTTGTATGATGTGTGCTGTACCATATACCATATATCATAAATCGTACGTTTGATTATATGATTGTTTATTTGATTATTTGATTATATGTTAAATCGCGAGCGTTATAGCTTTTATATCGAGCCAGGGGTCTCTTTGGAAGCGTCTCTCTACCTATCTAGATAGAGGAAAGACTTGCCACCACCTACCCCTCCCAGACCCTGCTCTTGAGTGGGATATACTGGGTTTGTTTGTTTGTTTGTTTGTTAAGTTTTTCGCTGTAAGTCTGTGCCAATCGGTCACCTTAGGCCCCGTTTAGGTGGGGTGTGACATTATGAAACGTTGAAACGTCACCTTAGCCGAAAGCAGCATCTCGGACAAAAAGTAGATGCTCTTGTTTTAGAAAGTGTGAGGTGTTCCAATCCATTTAGGCTCCGAAAGTTAGGGTGTACAAACAAAAGGTGTGTGTCTCTCATCGCTATTACATATCAGCCGTCTTTACTCCGAAATTTAGGCTCCGAAAGTTACAGATTTTTAATCCTTTTTAACTCCTTGGTATTGATAGAGTTGAAAGAAAGAACAAGAAAGTGTATAGATAACTTCAATTAAAAGTTAAAGACCACAACAGTTTCATCCAGCAAGGGAAGAAATATAACAAGCATAATCGATTACGGCGACCGGGAAGACAGTGAGATCTTTAAACCGAATGTAGTTCCGATAGTTATTAATGATAATCATAATAACATATTAATTAAATAATCAAATTATTCATCAATATATATCACACAGAAAATCTCTGCCAATATACAATCTGAAAATCGGAAAACTATCAGTCATAGTTTTAAAAGACGGTTGAGGCGTGCGCCTCGAGACGCCCAGAAAACGAGTATGAGGCGGCGCCTTAGGGTTTTATTTTGTACGTGCGCCTCATAGGGCTGAGGCCGTAACAAAAGTTGCGCCTCAGATGCGCCTCAGGGGTTTTAATGTTTGTTTTCGATGTTTTAGACTCTTTGTGTCGGTTTCAAACATTCCATGTCTTTTTAATGTGTGTTTTTGATGTTATTGATGTTTTTGATGAATCCGATGATGAAATTAGCATGTATTTTATTTTTTATAAGATATATAATTTTTATATTTATTTTTAATTCCGCCTCGGGCTTACACCTCGGTTCGCCTCGAGGCTTACGCCTCATGAGGCGAAGGGAAAACGCCTCGAGGCTCAATTCCGTACTTTTAAACCTTGCTATCAGTATAAAAAAACATCACAAATGAAAACTGAAAACCCTATCATCTGCTCAGGGCAGATAATAAACACAGTGAAAGAACTGGGTCAATTTGGTATGTTTTATTTCTAGCAGGTTAAATCGGTTAAGCTAAAAGATTTAACTGAAAAAGTAAACAGGTTAAATGGGTCAAGTTCGTCAATAATACCAATGATAATCAATGTTAAATAAACAATCAAATTATTCATCAATTTATACCACAGGAAATCTCTTCCGATTAACAATCTGAAAGTTGGAAACTTATACATCTGCATCTGCTCAGAGCAGATGATAAAAACAGTGAAAGAGAGGAATTGGTAAGTAAGAACAAAGTTTTAAGATTACAATCAGAAGACTTACTCATCTAGATCTACAGCTAAAAGGTGGTAATTGGGCAGGTCAAACGGGTTGGTGACAGATCAAAAAGGGTCCGGGATTGGGCTGAATGTTAACAGTTTTTCCCCAATTTCCATAATTTAATAAAATTAATGTATTAGAATAGATTATACAACTGTGTTGTTAAAACAGTGATATGGTTTTTTTCTAAATAAAGAGTAAAACATTTCCCAACACTTTAGATAACTTTTGACCTGTCAACCCATTTGACCCTTTTTTGTTTTTCAGGGATTAAATGCAAACCATTTAACCCAATGACTTTTTATTGTCCATTTTTCATGATTTACTAAACAGTTAATGTGGTTGAAGAAAAATATACAAACTATATTGCTATAACATCAATAAGAATAATAGTAGTAATGAAAATAATAATATACTTTATCTTAAATAAAATGATTTAAAGATTTAAAATTTTCAAAACACCTTGGGTAACTTTTGACCCTCCATTTAGCTAAGCTTACACAGGGATTAGATGCACCCAAATAAACTCATTTGACGATGTAATACATAAATAGTGATTTAAGGAAAAAAAGTATATTTTATAATAATAATAATATAGTTATTTAAAAAAAGTCATTTAGGATGTTTGAAACATTTCAAAACACTGGGGGACTTGAATTTTGATATCAGCATTAGTTCAATCACATACATGATGTAAACTCAAAACTTGAACATAATAACAAGAAATCCCATCATTTTGTAAACATGCAGCACTCTAATATTTCAAGTTAACATATTTATATTTATATATAGTTATATATCACATGAAAAGGAAATAACATGAGACAAGAAACCAAAGGAAAGCAAAAAAAAAAAAAAAAGAACTCATACCACATCATCTTTCACTTAGACTACTAGCCCATTTCTAAACAAGGCTCTCATGATAAACAAATGTGGACAAACAAGACACATTAGGGAACTTCATTCTTCTGGATTTCTTCTGTTCGAGATCATAAATCAAATACTCTTTGTGGTTAATTTCTAAGACCACTTCTTTATGTTTTTTCAAATACATGATCGGTCTTACACGTAAAAGCTGATACATGCCACTTCTAATTGTCAATGAAACCAACTTGCTCCACGATTCTTTCACTCCATATTTTCCCATCACCCAAATATCCACATTGTAGCTCTCACGATTGCCAACCACACAAAGGCATCCTCCTAATACTCCCAAATCTAGATCTTCGTAATTATCAGAATACTCGGGTTGTGGCACTGATTGAAAGGTATGACTAGCAAGGTCAAAACTAACAATCAAGTAATCCTCATCTGGATAAATCTTTTGATTTAAAAGCCAGTGTAAAGCACCACTACACACAAACCTTGATTTTTACAAAACCCAAGTGGAAAACTGTAAGGAAATTTCTGCTCCAATTGTAGCCACGTGTTCAACTTCAGACTGTAAACAAAATATTTAGATCTAACCGCTCATTTGATGCATAAGATTGGGTCAATCTAACCACCTTATACTCATTGTTCACATGATCATAACCTACTTGGTCAACAGCAATCAAAGCACTGTTACGAGGTGGATAGTCTAATGGTGTTGGTATCAGTTTAGACTTTCTGGTTGAAGGGTTCCACAATAAAATTGTCCTCTCAATTGACCCGCTACATAAACATATCCATCCATGGCAAGAGCCAAGTACAAGAGGGAAACGGGTCCTGTTAAAAGGAGTTTCCAACACAACACCAGTTAGATCTGAATCCAGATATAAGGACCAGAAGGAAGTTACAAAATTGAAGCCAATAAAACAGTAAAAATTTGTCTGTTTTCATGGATTGTTGCATTTGCAGATTGACGAGGTAAGGACTGTCAATTAGGGTACGAAAGGTTTTGGAAACAGATCTAAACCGGAGAAGAGAGTTCACGGGCAAGCGTGAGAGAATATTAGCAACAACTTCCGGTGGAACGTCTGACATTGCTGTGAGAAAATTGGGATTTTTGATCTGATGGAGGAGATGAATTTTGTGGTGCATATATAGCAATTAAGAAATGCCAAAGAGGTAATTTGGTATAAGATTATTCAATTGATTACTTGAGTTATAACTTAATTACTATACTCCACAACCACCACCATTAAATTTGAATACTGCGAAACGGAAATGCTTTCACTTTGCATCTAAGAAGTCAAATGCCACCACATCACTCATAATGACAACCAACTAACATTGTAAACGATTGGATCTGTCATGAGCTACTTGAGATCCGCTTGCTAAAAGCTTAATCGAGCATAACTTAAATTAGCCTAAGCCCTAGCTTAACTAGGTTCGCGAGCTTAAATGAGAAGAGCACAAGGAGCACAATTCGTGTAAATATAATTAATATTATTGTTGTATATAATTATAACAAAAAAACTAATAATACATATTATGCTATATGTATTATAATAATTATAAATATTATATACATAGGGAGGGTTCCTTTAAAACCATGTTTATGATTGAAAACTGCGAAAACCATGGGTTACGTACATGTAACTACGTGTTACATATGTACACGGTACACCTATGGGTTGCGTATATATAACTCATACAAGTTACATATATGTAACTCGTTTTATCATCATTTCGGGTTTGAATTAAAAAACATATATATACGTAAAATCATTAGGTCGAATTTACTCAAATACACGTTGAACAATTAAACTGATAAATAATTTATAAATTATGTGATTGGCTAAAGGTGATTTTCATGGTTTTCTTCTAAGATGGTGATTTTCATTTGATCCCGCCCATATGGAAGGTTCTATACAAAACTACAAATATTATGAGAACAAATCTAACTTATTCATTTGTTTATAAAAGTTATATGAAAAGTGTATAATTATAAAGATTAAATCATCTCTCTCTAATTAATTAATTAACATATTGTTTTTCCTCGTAACAAGTTTTGTACACGTGTACATCAGAGAACTATAGTGAATCTACACATCTTGATGTTTATAATATATGTGAATACACATAAATTTATGCATATCATTTCAAAGATATTCACATAATAATCTTGTATTTTAATGGTTATGTTAGAATTTATTATATACGCATATAAATGAATGACTAGATTGGTTCTCATAAGTTCTCGCAATATTTGCAATTCAGTAAAGAACCCCATGTGTGTATGTGTTTGTGCTTTAAATAACTATGTAATTAATAAGCAAAAAACGATATATATACACACACATACAGTTACGGACCAAATAGGAGAACTCAACCTAAAAGACTAGTCTAACGGGTGAGGTGCGCCAAAGAGCTCGAGTTCTAGAAGTCAAGGTTAAGGCGAATGCACTTGCTTCACATACTCAAGGCACCCAATAATCATAGATACTTATAAATTAATTATGTGTAACATTGCCACCGTTTTAATCCTTAAACACTAAGAACTAAGATAAATAAAAATGCATACAACTTTATAATATAAAAACTAGAAAGCATTAACTATCTTAATTGTGAGTTTTTAATCTCTATCTAAACTTAAGAAGCTATATTAACAACCCAAGAAAACACTATATTACAACCAAAATTCTATTTGCTTTTAATCTCTCCCTTTCTCTTCTCTTTCCTTTGTTTCTCTCTTGCCGCACCCAACCTCTTGTCCTCAAACTAGCTCAACTCTCGCCCGCACCCACTCAACTAGCTCGACTTATGAAATGTCACCTTAGCTGAAAGCAGCATCTTGGACAAAAAGTAGATGCTCTTGATTTTAGAAAGTGTGAGGCTCTCCAAGCCATTTAGGCTCCAAAAGCCGGGTGTGAATCAAGCTCTTTACACAAACAAAAGTTGTGCGTCTCTCATTGCTATTACATATTAGCCTTCTTTACCACATAAACACTAGGTTAGTGACCTGTGTCCTACACAGGTTAAATAGGATATATATAAAATAATTATTTAATTTGTTCTGGATAGAGAAAGACCCGCCACCACCTACCCCTCCCAGACCCTGCTCTTGAGTGGGATATACTGGGTTTTGTTTGTTTGTTTGTTTGTTTTGATTTAAAAAATCATTATCATATTAAATCATATGATATGTAAACAAATTTGTAAAGTTTGACTTAATTGATTTTCATTTATATTGTTTTAAATAAAAATCGAAAATAAAGATTAAGTTTGGAAAGTTTGATATAATTGATTTTTGTTTAAAATAATAGTTTTATTGTGGTGATAACACGTGGACAGATCCTAGGTGGACACTCTGGAAAAAGGCCATGTGGCGCCCAAGTTAGTCTTTTATTAATATATATATAGATAGATTCATATCTCTTCACGTTTTTGTCATTTTTATTTTACATATCATCCTCCAAGATTGTTATTCCTCAATTTTCAGAGCAACAACCCTAATTTTAACCTAAATGTGCAAGAAGCACCACTCTAGGTGCTTTGGCTACCGTCTCACTCCTCATGCGTCTAAGACGTGCATTTTATAACCAAGCTCCCGCTTCACCACGCTTCAAGAGATCATTACGCTTTAAATGCTATAACGCAATTTCTCCCCCTGTAAACCGACCCCGTGCCTAAGGCCACATAGTATAAAAGAGGAAGAAGATGATTGTAATTCATAATTTTGGGCCATATAATTTCTCCACAACCATAGTTCTTCTCTCATTCCCTCGTTAAAGGGCCACATAGTATAATAAACTTACAAAAAAAAGGGAGAAAGATGGCTGAAATTCATATTTTTGTTCGGAAATTCCAACATATGGTCGGTTCATTAAAATTTCAATATCAACTTTTTGCTCTTGGCTAACTTTACTCGCTTTTACGTTTTGATTCTCAACTTCTTAATTTTAAAAAATGAAGTCGAAAAGGCAAAGAAAATGAAAAAATGGGATGGATAAATGATGAAAATAAAAGAAATTAATAAATCCACTAGAAGGTGATGGTGAAGAAAGGCGAAGATATAATGCTTGTTGATTGTATATAGTGTATTTAGTATGTTTTCTTTGGTTTTTAGCCCACAACCCAAGTTAGGCTTCCTAAGGTTTTCCTTCCTTTATACATTCTTGGTTCCCCCTAATATTTTCTTATTTAATTTTACATGGTACCAGAGCTAAAGATCTTAGTACAACACAAACCCTACGAGCCGCCCCATTTCTTCGAGAGACTTGTTTCATGTTCTAAATCCTAGTCGTCATAGATTTTTAGAGTTAGGTATCTGCTTATAGTGGTTTCCACTTTCAGTACGACCGCCCTAGTCCACCCTACTCTTAAACGAACATCCTAGATTATGCCACTGCAAACCCTAGTCGGCACCACTCTAGAGTATGAGTGGCATCTCACCTATTGAAATTAACCAAAAGTGTTTGGTTTAGTGTAAAACCCAAATAAATAACAATATAGAAAAAGGAGGACTTAAGATGGTGATATAATTATCAAGGGACTAGTTTGTCATAACACTTGTAATGATCCTTATGCATGTGTCTCGATTTAGGGCTTTGGTTATTGACGAAATCATCTTCAAAATCACATTCAAGGACGTGTGAAGAGTTAGAACTCAAGTTCTTTTGGCTGGAAGTTTTGTTCATCGATCTAAGGGGAAAAATTCAAATTAATCACCTTCCGTAAGTTTTAAGTTCTTATTCAAGTTAGTAGATTCTATATATAAGTGAGAAATTGATGAATTAAGTCAAGTGGTATGCAAACAAAAGGAATTTTGAAGTGCTAGTTGGTGTTCCTGTGGGGATCGATTGAAGGCAGTAGACCATAAGTTTCTTCAATTCTTGTGATACCTTCAATTAGTAAGTATCCAACTTTAAGATTTCTCTAGTTGTAGAATTCTCCTATCACATCTATGAAATTATTAAACACACTAGTTGGTTTTGTTAGGATCAAACTGGTACGAAACCACGAATAGTGAACAATAAACAATAAACAGAGACACGAGATTTATAGAGGTTCGGTTGCGGTGTGCAACCTACGTCCTCTTGGGGCAACTAGGGTTTTTCTTTTATTGAGTGATCATGATTACAAGTACAATGAGAAATATATATAGACTAAAATTAGGGTTAATCCCTTTAGTTAATAACATAACTAAACTAGCCTAATTAGAACTTGGGCCGGCCGAGCCCACTGCTCTAAATGAATCCACCCAAAGCCTACACCCAACAGATTTAACGAACAACAGGAAGAAAAAGGGGCAGAAGCTGTTGTGGTTGAACCTACTTCAACAATCCAATTAAATAGGTAAGTTAATCCTACCCCAAATTTTAAATAATCTGGTTTTAAGATAAGAAACAAACAAACAAACAAACAAACAAACAAACCCAGTATATCCCACTCGAGAGCAGGGTCTGGGGAGGGTAGGTGTAGGAGAGTCTTTCCTCTATCTTGTTAGGTAGAGAGACCGCTTCCAAAGAGACCCCCGACTCGCTAGCAAAAGGCATACAAATATCAAGACAAGAACACTAAATCGTCCAACACATAGCATACAGAATACCAAAAAGCCATATCGCTAGCAAGGCATCATACAATAGATCATACAACACATAGCCTACAGTACACAATAAACCAAACAACACATAGCATACAAATATCCTAGGTGCATGCAGAATCACTGTTAAAGGGCAGATATGGGCTACTTAGACATCAGGCCCCGCAACCAGACTTCGAACACCCTTCCTGCCTATAGTTCGAACTAGAAGTCCTTAATTTTAATTCTACGCCTCCACTCAGTCCTATCCTCGATCATGTGCTCAGAGAGGTGCAAGTGTATCATATCTCGTCTAATTACCTCATCCCAAGTCAATTTAGGTCTTCCTCTACTCCTCCTACCCTCTAAGGTGATGTTCTCTCTACTGCTCTAACTGGTGCCACCATTGGTCTCCTCTTGACATGCCCAAACCATCTTAATCTTCCCTCTCGTATTTTATCTGCGATACAGGCCACTTCTAGCTTCTGTCGAAACACTTCGTTTCTTATTCGATCCAGTCTCGTGTGACCGCACATCCACCTCAGCATTCGCATTTCCGCTACCTCTATTTGTTTCTCGTGCGATTTCTTTATGGCCCAGCAGTCTGTTCCATATAGCATAGCTGGACGTACTGCCACACGATATAGCTTTCCCTTTAGTTTTGTTGGAAACCTCTTATCACATAGGATCCCTGATGCTGCTCTCCACTTGCACCATCCTGCTTGAATACGGTGCGCTACATCGCTGTGTATCTCTCCGTCCTCCTGCAGGTACGAGCCCAGGTATTTGAACCTAGACGTTTGTGGGACCGCCATACCCTGGATACTGATTTGGGTGTCATCTTCCGCCTCGCCACTAAAGTTACAATGCATGTATTCTGTCTTTGAGCGACTTATCCTTAAACCTTTGCGCTCTAGTGCTGCTCTCCACTGTTCTAGTCTGTCGTTAAGCATCCTTTTAGATTCCGATATTAAGACAATATCATCCGCAAAGAGCATGCACCATGGAACTGGCTGCTGTATAGACTTGGTCATCTCATCCAACACTACTGTGAAGAGAAATGGGCTCAGTGCCGATCCTTGGTGGAGTCCCACTTCCACTGTGAATGAGTCTGTGTCTCCGATCGGGGCTCGCACACACGTTTTTGCCCCCTCATACATATCCTTGATTATTTGGATATACCTCTCCGGTACCCTTCTGAGTCGTAGACTTTCCCAAATTAGTTGACGCGGAATGCTGTCATAAGCCTTTTCTAGGTCGATGAATACCATATGAAGGTCCTTTTTCTTTTCTCTGTATTTCTCCATTATCCTCCTTATGGCGTGTATCGCTTCTGTCGTAGAGCGTCCTGGCATAAATCCAAATTGGTTTGACGCTATCTGAGTTTCTCGTCTAATTCTTGTGTCAATAACTCTTTCCCATAATTTCATCGTGTGACTCAATAGCTTTATCCCCCTGTAATTTTCGCAACTTTGTACATCTCCTTTTTTCTTATATATGGGGACTATAACACTGGTTCTCCACTGGTCCGGCATCTTTCCTGTCGTAAAGATAGTGTTGAATAAATCTGTTAGCCATTTGAGCCCCTCATCTCCCAGGCATTTCCACACTTCAATCGGTATGTTGTCTGGCCCCACCGCTTTAGCCCTTCCCATTTTCTTCATAGCTCTCGCAACTTCGTCTACTGTGATGCTTCTACAGTAGCAATTGTTTTGTTGTGTTGTTTGGGTTGTATTATCTATCTCAGCTTGTTTATTTGTGTTGTTTATGTTGTAAAGGTTATCGAAGTAAGTTTTCCATCTCCCTTTGATGTCATTGTCGTTCACCAAAACTTTTCCATCCGCAGCCTTTATAAACTTCACAATTCTAAGGTCTTGTCTTCTGCTGTCTCTTGCCTTGGCTAACTTAAACATGTGATGCTCTCCTTCTTTCGTCTCTAGTCGTTTATACATCATCTCATACGCCGCGTTCTTTGCCTCTGACACCGATTTCTTTGCCTCTCTCTTAGCCTCCTTGTATTTATCTTTTAGCTCTGGGCGTTCTTCCTCATTGTTACATCGTATAAGCTCTCTGAAACTTTGTTGTGTTATTCGTATCTTCTCCTGTACATTTTTGTTCCACCACCAAGATTCCTTATGGTCACTTGTCCTCTTTGTTGTAACTCCAAGCGTTTCTTTAGCTGCTTGGATGAGCGTATTTGCCATGGCCTCCCACTTTTGATTTGCGTCTTCCTGTGGTCTAGGATGGTTCATTGGTATGACCTTATCTCTAAAGATGGTAATGTTTTCGTCCTTGAGCTGGCTCCATTTGATCGTATGTCTAATTCTCTTGTTTTGTTGGACAATTGGTCTCTTCACGCGTATATCCGCCACTAACATATGATGTTGTGTCACAACTGTCTCTCCTGGGATTGTCTTACAGTCCTTCCACGAGCTACGATCTTCTCTCCTCGTCAACAAATAGTCTATCTGCGTGTGTCTTCCGCCGCTGCTAAACGTGATTAGATGCGATTCCCTTTTCTTAAAAAACGAATTTATGATTCCTAAGTCATGCGCTACTGCGAAGTCAAGAAGCTCCTTACCGCCTTCATTCCTAAGGCCATACCGAAGCCTCCATGCACCAACTGGAAGTGGTCATTCTCCTTACCGATATGCCCGTTAAAGTCTCCTCCTATGCATATTTTTTCGTCTCTAGGTATGTCACCCATAACGTGATCTAAACTCTCCCAGAACTTTTTTCTTTCTGTTTCTCCTAGTCCAACATGTGGTGCATACGCACTAACTACTGCCACTACTTCATCCCCTATTACTATTCTTAACAGCATAATTCTATCATCGTATCTTCTTACCTCCACTACATTATCTTGGAGTTCCTTAGCAACTAGAAACCCTACTCTATTTTTCGTTCCGTCAGACCCTGAATACCATAGTTTATAACTATTGCACTCTGTTGCTCTCTCACCCCGCCATCTAGTCTCCTGAAGACACGCTATCTGGACCCTACGTTTCCTTAGCACATCAATTAACTCTAGTAACTTGCTAGTTAGTGTTCCTACATTCCACGATGCCACTCTTAATCTAAAATCCTTTTTCCTTGTATTCGCACCTCTCGTCACCGAACATGATCTCGGGACAGCATGATGACACCTGCTGTCTATAATTACCTGACAGAGTCCCTTAGAACACCCCTAAAAAAGAATTATAGCAGAAGTAAAGCACAATAAAAAACAATCCGTTACAAGAATTCAACAGTACACGATGGACTAGAACTTAATCAAAAAAATAGCAACAATGATCACCGCTTCACACAATGACACACTATCCTGAGTATAGATTCGAATAAGCCAATGAAACCTATGTAGAGAAGTAAGAACAGTTCTAAGATTGACCAGAAATGAGGACAACAGCCCACGAATGCTCAACACACCCCCTCAACCAACAATATACAACTTACTCAGCAATTAATATCAAAACACTAACAATTAAACAACTAATCAGCAAGTTATAACCAGTAATCAATTAGACAAGAATTATATCAAACAAGTGATCACACAAACCAGATCACACACAAACAGATCACACAAACAGATCAGCAACACACAAACCAGTTATCTCAACACACAAACCAGTAAGCCAGTAAATCAGTACAGGGCACCAAAAAACAGATCACACAAATAGATCAGCAACACAGTTATCTCAACAGCTGCTGGTACTCCTAACCCAGCCAATATCAGCCTAAACTAGAAAGTAAAAGAGAGGGAGAAGGAACAATCTCACCAGATGTGCGGTACTTCAGAAAATGTGCCCTAGATTTAGCAACCTTCACTTAGGGTTGCTAATCCAAGGCAGAAGAGGACTCCCAGCAGTAAGATCTAGGGTTGTTGCCCTAGATTCGCGAAGGAGCTGTTGGGGCAGATCTAAACGCAGAGCAAAACCCGAGAATCACCTTCGTATCGAGGGTTTTGAAACCCAATTCGGCTGTTGTTTGCTCAGGAGATGTTAGACCAGTTGAATCACCCCCTACCGGACGAACGAAGATCAACGGCGGCGAGGATGACGACTGATCGATCGACGGTGAGTCGCCGGAGAAGGAAGACTTCGAGTCGGCCGGAGAAGGAATCCGGCGAGTTACCGGTGGTCAGCCTGCTAGGGCTCCGGCGAGTTTCCGGTGGCCGGCGGTGGCGGTGACCGGTGATGGTGATGGTTAACGGTACAATAGAGAGAGAAAGCTTAGAGAGAGGGAGAGAGAAAGCTTGGTTTTAAGATAAGAGGATGTATTAATTAGAATTTTAGGTGTATGAATTATAAAAAAGTAATAATTTTGATGCATGAAATCAAAGTACATTGGCTGCTATTTTAAAAGAAATAAAAGAATTAACTAAGAAGTTCAAAGTTGGTGAATTCTTTTACTTAAAAGTTTGATTACTTTGATGGTAAATTGGTGAATATAAGTTGTATATGATCAAGTCAAACCAAGGATTTAACAGAAGGATTTTTATATATTCAAGTATGAATTGAAGACTTTATCTAGTATGACCCATTTTAATTAAAATTATATAAACGGGTTATTTAATATATTTATATTACTCAGATATATAACCCAAACAAACTCTTGATTACTAAAAATAGGTTTAAAATGCATAAGATTATTGGTTACGGTCATTAGAAACTAAGGGTGTATATATATATATTTATTGTAGGCTTGACCCGTTAAACGATCTTTAAACTTATTCCTGAGACTATTATACCAGAGACGCTTAGGAATCAAGAAACGTCTAATCAAGGTGAGTTCATGCAAACTTCTTTCAAAATGAAGTACATGTGTTCAAATTATATTTTGATTTATGCATTACTTGCTTATTCGATTCATATAATTCGGGTATATATATATGTACAACGGATCCGGTTATACACGTGATGGTGGCCAAACTAAGAGCAGTGTTATGTTGGGCATATGTAAATCTGTCGCGGTTATATATATATATATCTAAACTAAAGATCTGTGATATGGCACGGTAGGTAGAATTATGATGATTTAAAATTCTTGCCAATGCTCACGATATATTTTAATGTGCTTTAAAATGTGTCAGTTACATGAATTCACCGGCTTTTCGCTGACTTATGTTTTTAAGCATATATAAGTGGAGAAGGATTTAAAACTGAAGAATCAAGGAGTAGAATCTTGAAGACGTTTTGTTTTAATTAAGACTACTTATTAATATGGTGTATTATGTTAAGTTAGTTTTGGTAATTTTCTTATTATTAAGAACTTTATGTAATGTATTATGCTTCCGCTGTAAGTATTGATATCAATCGGTCATATAAACTCCGTGTGAAAATGGGTGTGACACTGAGTTTCGGGTAAAGTCGGCAAATGGCTTTTAAATGTTTATTTGGAGATAGATTAATTGTGTTATTTTTATTAGTAGGTTTGTATATCTCAATCGAAAATAGAAGATTGCGTCGGTTAGGAATAGAATAGCTTGGTTTGCATGTTAGTTTAGCATATATATAAATTGGTATGTCGATTGTTTTTGGTGTGCTTTTTCCATAATAATAATTGGTGTGCATATATATTAATTGTGTTATTTTTGAAGATTCCGTACGAAAACACGACTTAGGGTTTCTGCCGCCGCCGTCAACCGCCGCCGCCGTATTAGGTTTCCGGCGTCGTTGCTGCCGGAAATCTTCTCTGCCGCCGCCAGAAACAGCCGCTGCTGCTTCTTGTTGCTGATTTTCTTCGATTGAAGGTGCGTTATCAAATGAGTGCTTGCAATTTTTGAAACTGGTTCCATAAAACAGTGCTCAATAGAACAACACTCAAGTTCAGGCAGCCAGACAAAGTTAGTTTGGCATTGTTTTCAGTTTTGACTCGATTGTTGAGCACTTAGTTTGGAATAATGGCTGATGACGGGAGAACAAAGATTGATAAATTTGATGGACATGATTTTGGGTTTTGGAAGATGCAAATTGAGGATCTGTTGTGTCAAAAGGATTTGATTGCAGCCTTGGATGAGAATAAACCGGCAGATATGACTGAAAAGATTGGAAGACTTTGGACAGGAAAGCAATTGTGTTATCAGACTCTCACTGGCAAAGAATGTTGCGTTCAACATTGTGAAGGAAACTACTACTCATGGTTTGATGAAAGCCTTATCGAATATGTACGAGAAGCCGTTTGGATCTAATAAGGAATTTCTAATCAGACAGTTAGTTAACACCAGATTGAAGAAGGTGGTTCAGTTGCCTCTCATACCAATGATTTCAATACCATTATTTCTCGCTTGTTATCTGTTGAGATCAAGTTTGATGATGAAGTTTTAGCTTTGTTATTGTTATCTTCGTTGCCTGAAAGTTGGTCAGGGACAGTTACTGCAGTTAGTAGTTCATGTAGTTCATGTGATTTGATTTTTGGGGAAGACATTAGAAGGAAAAATTCTGGTGAATCATCTAGTTCTCTGTTGAGTACTGAAGGAAGAGGTAGGGAAAAGAAAGGGTAGTAGCAGGGGTCGTTCAAAGTCTAGAAGAAGAAGTCAGTCAAAGCCTAGGAAAGACATCCAGTGTTGGAACTGCAAAGAACATGGGCATTTCAGAAGCCAATGCCCTAAACCATTTGCTTCTAAAGATAAAAAGGAAGTTAATCTGGCTGAAGATATTTCAAATGATGTTCTTATCTGCTGTGTTGAAGATTCTACAGAGTGACGGGTCATGGATTCAGGAGCATCATTTCATGCTACATCTAGCACGAAGTCGATGAATCTACGAACAGGTAACTTTGGTAAAGTTCATTTAGCTAATGATCATGCTCTTGATATCACAGGGATGTGGGACGTTGTGTTGAAGACTCCATCGGGCACCACATGGACCTTGAAAGATGTTCGGGTCATTCCAAGTCTCTGAAAGAAGTTAATTTCTATTGGGCAGTTGGATAGTGAAGGATATGATATCATGTTTGGTGGGGGACAATGGAAAGTCGTGAAAGGAAATCTTATGATTGCCAGAGGTACAAAGAGGGGCACATTGTATATGGTTGAAGTTCCTGTAGATGGGGTAAATGCAGTGACCAGTGGCCTGAGTCAATCTAATCTGTGGCACCAACGACTCAGTCACATGAGTGAAAAAGGTATGAAAATGCTCGTTTCTAGTGGAAAGCTTCCAGAGTTAAAAAGGTCGAATCTGAATTCTGTGAGCCGTGTGTATTCGGGAAAAAGAAGAAGATATCTTTTGTGAAGACAGGAAAGCCACCGAAAGCTCAGAAATTGGAGCTTATTCACTCGGATGTTTTCGGACCTACTCCAGTTGCTTGTTTGGGAGGTGCTTACTATTATGTCACTTTCATAGACGATTCGACACGTAAGGTATGGGTTTACTTTCTTAAAAATAAATCTGAAGTTTTTGATGTATTTAAGAAATGGAAAACTGTTGTTGAATTGGAAACTGATTTGAAGGTGAAATGCTTGAAGTCGGACAACGGAGGTGAATACATCATCAAAGAGTTCCAGAACTATTATGCAGATAACGGTATTCGAATGATTTATACAGTCCCGGGCACTCCTCAACAAAATGGAGTCGCAGAACGTATGAACAGAACATTGAATGAAAGAGCCAGAAGTATGAGAATCAATTCAGGGCTTCCAAAGATGTTCTGGGCAGATGCAATTAATACTACTGCCTATTTAATTAATCGGGGACCATCTGTTCCGTTGGGTTTCAAGATACCAGAAGAAGAGTGGAAAGGTGAAGCGGTTAAATTTAGGCATTTGAAAGTATTTGGGTGCAGTGCTTATGATCTAGTGAAAGATGGTGACAAGCTTGATGCTAAAGCCAGAAGTACACTTTCATTGGTTATGGGTTGACAGTATGGGCTACAGGCTTTGGGATTTTGAAAGCAGAAAATTAGTCAGAAGTAAGCATGCTACTTTTAATGAGGCTGAGTTATACAAAGATAGAAACACAACCACTTCAGAGGTTCAGAAAGAGCAAGTTGAATTTGATGTTGATGCTCAGAAACAACCAGATCCAGTTAATGAACCAGAGACGGAAACTGAAGATGATACAGTTCCTGAGTTTGAAGATGGTGATATGGGTGGAGATGAAGAGACAGTGGAAGCTTCTGATAGTGGGAGTTCAGATTCTGAAGATGAACAGCATCCACAGACTCCAGACCAATCTCATTGGGTCAGGAGATCCACCAGAGTTTCTAAATAGCCTACCAGGTACAGTCCTTCAGTTAATTATCTTCTTTTGACTGAGGATGGTGAACTAGAAAGTTACTCAGAAGCAGTTGAGTTGAAAGATTCGCTTCAGTGGGAGCGTGCAATACAGGATGAGATGAACTCTTTGATGAAGAATAATACATGGGTCTTAACTAAGCTTCCGCCAGATAAAAGAGTTCTACAGAATAAATGGCTCTACAGAGTTAAGGAAGATCACAATGGTAACAAACGATACAAAGCAAGATTGGTCGCTAAGGGGTTTCAACAGAAACACGGGGTTGACTATAGTAAGATATTTGCTCCTGTGGTTAAGATGACTACAATCAGATTGGTGCTTAGTATTGTTGCAGCAGAGAAGTTACATTTGGAGCAGTTAGATGTGAAGACTGCGTTTCTGCATGGTGATCTTGATGAGACTATTTATATGACACAACCAGAGGGTTTTCAGGTTAAAGGAAAAGAAAACTTGGTGTGTAAGCTACAGAAAAGTTTGTATGGTTTAAAACAGGCGCCCAGACAGTGGTATTTGAAGTTTGATGACTTTATGGGCAGAAACGGGTATAAGAGATGTGAGATGGATCACTGTTGCTACCTTAAGAAGTTTAAAAGTTCCTATATCATCCTTCTCCTTTATGTTGATGATATGCTGATAGCAGGTTCAGATATTGCAGAGATTAACAAGTTGAAGAAACAGTTGTCTGCAGAGTTTGAGATGAAAGATTTGGGTCCAGCTAAGAAGATACTTGGTATGAGCATCACCAGAGATCACAAGAACGGTTCTCTAACTTTATCTCGGGAGAAGTACATTCAGAAGATATTAGAGAAGTTCAGAATGAATGATGAGAAGACTACTACTCGAAGTACACCATTGGCTAGTATATTAAGCTTTCTAAAGATCAGTCTCCAAAGACAGAGAAAGACAAGGCCGAGATGGCGAAGGTTCCTTATGCATCAGCTGTTGGCAGTCTTATGTATGCAATGGTATGCACAAGGCCCGATATTGCTCACGCAGTGGGAGTTGTCAGCAGGTATATGTTTAATCCGGGGGAGAGAACACTGGGAAGCAGTTAAGTGGCTGCTTAGATATTTGAAGGGTACTTTAAAGATGGCATTATGTTTCAAGGGTAGAGATACAATTCTAAAGGCTATTCAGATGCTGATTTGGGTGGATGTAAAGAGACCTACAAGAGTACTACAGGGTATGTGTTCACTATGGGTGATACAGCAATTTGTTGGATGTCTAGGCTCCAAAAGAGCGTGGCACTTTCTACTACAGAGGCTGAGTACATGGCAGCTGCTGAGGCTAGTAAAGAGCTCGTTTGGTTGAAGAATTTCCTGGGTGAGTTAGGCAGAAAACAGGCAAAGTATCCGTTGTACTGTGATAATGAAAGTGCTGTTAAACTAGCAAAGAATCCCTCTCATCATAGGAAGACGAAGCACATTCATATCAGATATCATTTCATCAAAGGGCTAATCAGCAAAGGTAATATTCAGTTGAACAACATCAAGGGGAACAAGAATCCAGCTGACATGTTTACTAAGTCTGTCACGCTGGATAAGCTGAAGCTTTGCAGGCCTTCAGCTGGCCTTCAGGAATAGTTGAGAAGGTGGGGGTAACTAGGAGGAGCTAAACCAGTTCGGGTTTATTTACATAAGTACAAGACAATGCAGGTGAAGACATTTTACGCATCCAGATGGAAGCAGGTTGAAGTGTTTGACGCATTCAAGTGGTGGGTTAGAGAAGATGTTCGAAGCCCAAGTGGGAGATTGTTAAGTTGTGGGCTCCGACCCATCTCGGGTGGGCCCGGTATTAACCGAAGACAGAATTAGGAGATTAAGGGACGGCCGCCCTAAAGCCCAGTTTGCTATTTTAGGCAAAGAGAATTAACCCTAATTGTCTAGTTAGTATAAATATATCTCTTGTACTTGTAAACATTTAACACCTCAATAAAAGAAAACCCTAGTTGCCCAAGTGGACGTAGGTTACACACCGTAACCGAACCCCTATAAATCTCGTGTCTCGTTTATTGCTTTGATTATTGTCCTCGTGATTGTGTTCGTGTGTTTGTGCTCATTGATCCTAACATGTATGCATATTACATATATCTTTATTTACTCACAAGTTGATATTACTGCAAATTCTTATCATCTGGTTGTATTGTATGAACATACAACTAAAGAGTC
This sequence comes from Flaveria linearis, assembly GCA_024085815.1. Lineage (NCBI taxonomy): Eukaryota > Viridiplantae > Streptophyta > Magnoliopsida > Asterales > Asteraceae > Flaveria > Flaveria linearis. The sequence goes on from CM044004.1 coordinate 20,589,626, forward strand.
CTCAACTTGTCCTAAAATTTACTAATTAAATTACCCTTTGGAGTCTGTTTGAGACTTTTAAAGTTACAAGGTAAACAGAGTGCATGCAAATACTTTCTGTGGTTTATTATATCTCCAGAAGATTCTTCATTCCTAATGTATCTTCTAACTAGTTTGCGTAAATCATTTATTTTTTAATTCAAAGACGGTATCATCAAAGATCTCACTTATCTAGTTATCATTGTAATTTTCCTAATCATACATAGCACACTAACTGTATAAGAAATTGAATAAAAACTCTTACCGGTCAACCAACCCAACCCGTCCAAAAACCACCTGTTTTGAGCCAGACCAAATTGGCCTGTGACCCAGCCCGCCCATTTTACCAACTCTACTGTCTACCATAAAAAAGTGATCATTACGATTTACACGATAAGAAATTAAAACAAAGTTGACCAGGTTTCAAAACTAGAAATGAGCAGGAATATGAAGACTAACCATATCAACATCAGTCTGCACAGTTTGTCCCTTGCTTGCGGCCAATGCTGCTGCAAACTCTTCAGCCTTATCAATCATGAAAAACCTAATTAGTTAGTGAGATGTGAAACAACAAAGCACGATAATTCCATGGATTCAACCATCTGACAAACCTTACGAGCTTGAGCATTCATAATTTGTTCTGCATTTTCTCTTTGGTACTGAGCAATCTTTGCTTCAATAGCAGGAACATCTATTCCCTCAATCAAATTTACAGCTGACAAAAACGGATGCAAATGAAAATAAATAGCATTCTTAACTTGAAAACCTAGTAAAACACAACTAGAGATGAACTTACTCATATCCTCAACTTCCTCTAAGTAGTCATTGTAATCTCTTAAAGATGGAAAATCCTCCACTTTTATTAAATCTGTAAAACCATAACATTATAATAATATTATGCACACTGAGAATCGCAAACTGGCTGGTGCTGTAAACAACAACATGTGGCACATGCACATCTAACATCTAAGATCAAAAGCACATTACTCCAAAAGCTAATGCAAATTTTTTCACTTCTAACTCCTAATTACAATGCAGTTACAAATTTCCCCAATATATGAATGGAACAAATTCAACCAAAGCAAATATGCTCAAACGAAAGCTAGGGCTGGAATCCCCAATGTTGCACTGGTAAATTTTCATATAATACGTCGTAATTGAACTGTAAACCCTACAACTGAATGAATTTACAGAATGAAGAGGAGAAGGAGAAGAGATTTGAAATGGTTACATGTTGCCGATGCGTTTTCGGATGGTCATCTCCTTGGCGAAGGAGTTAGTACCGGAAGCCACCACCATCCTTTCTTGATATTAATATGATTCTTTGCAGATTTCGGCGGGATGCGGCGGAGAACGGCGGAAGACGGAGGACCGGCGGTGGGCAACTGCAATCAGGAGGAGATCCTTTTTTTAGTAGGTGCATCAACGGGTAAAAATAATTGATTATTGAAATCTCTTTTACCCTTGAGGTTAAATTGCGTTTGGATGGCCTAACACAAAAATGTTAGCTTTATTTTAAAGTTTATTTACTAGTAAATTTAGTATGTGCGAGAGTTCATAATAATAACTAGTTGAATTCTTCTCGTGTTTTGCGGTGTTTTGCGGCGGGTCTAAATTGTTTTTGGCATAATTAAAAATAAACTTTGTTTTAGAAGGTTTAGAAATAATCGCTCGTTATATATGCAAATGGTAGGTTATCGCACCAAAGCAACTAACACAAACATTTAATTGTTCATCGCTATAGTCTATCTCTAGTCAAGATTATACTATCCATTAATTTTCAAATGTAATAAACAATCCCATCGGCAACATGATGAACTATCCTCAGGTTCATGTGACAAAGGGTCATAATTGTAACAATCCTCGTCATAACAATGTTTTAAAAGAACCAGATTTAGGGATTGAGGCTTAGGTGAGTGTATGTTCATCATCATAGCTTTCAAACAAACAGCATAAATAGCAGGCATCACACGTCAAAAACAAAAAAAAACCTCAAATGAACGCATGGTCACTATCACCACTCTAAACACCCACGAAACAAAAAACAAATGTAGGCTCAGATGAACGTGGGGTCACCATCACTGCCTAAACATCCACGGAGTTCAGGTTTAGATGACAATATGGTCATCATCATCACCACGTAACAATAGAACCAAACCGTTCATATACTCTTCAACAATAGAGAACTCAACCGGTAATAGAGGTCTCAAATGAGCCAATGGTCATCATCATCGACTGGAATACAAAGACAACATCATCATTTGTTATTAATAAAAGAAGTTAACAAAGGTAGAATCCACAAAAAACATAAGAAGGATCGAATCAGCACAGATAACTATGCGACAGGAAACTAAAAAAGGGGGAATAAGCAACCACCATCAGAAGAATCGGCAGAGGTGAACAGCCGTCAACAGAGCAAGAGGTCGCCTACAACAGGGCGAAACACAACCACCCTACTCCATTCCTCTCTACATGTCATCGACGCTCTCACCGACAATCACTAGAGAGCGCCTAACAGTAGAGGAGATAAGTAAGTCGGTAGGGAGACGAAAATCAAAAAAGGAGAAGACACGCCACCATCCTCTTCGTAATCAATATAGCTAAAAAGTCGTGGATCGACCCAAAGGCCCTCGGCAGCGGCGGCAATACACCACCACTTATCCTTCCTCCTCTCTACAAGCCATCGACATGTCACCAAAAAACATCAAAAACTCCACCTAAAAGAACCACACAAAAACACGCGCATCAAATATGCCACCAACATTAGCACAAAAGGCAAAGGTAAACGGTTGTTGGTCGACCCTAATGTCACCAACAACGGTGGCGTGGCACCACCACCGAACCCCTTTTCTTTCTACTCCCCAACCGTAATACGTGGTTATAACACTAGTTTATAAAAAAAATGGTTTAGTTTGGATGATGTTAAAGGTTTATAAACTTGGATTTATATATTGACCTATTCTATGAGAAAGCATTATCTTTTTTGTATTAGAGCATTAAATATACGCTTATTTAATTCTACTTTAATCCGTATCAATATTCATTAGGGACTTGAACCATCAATATTATAGAGATGGACACTATTATGAATACATTCAGACATCATTGGGCTAGAATTCCTTTGGTAAACCTTATCTACACCAAAGTGTTGTAGTGATTAGTCCATGTTGTAGCTGAGGATGAAAATCGACTTGTAGCGCCACCATGGGAGTAGCTTGAAGTTCTCCATGATTACCTTTGGAGTCTCACCACACACTACCTCTCCCAAATCATTCATTCATAATTAGGATGGACTATTTTCTTTGCATGTATCCACTAATTGTTAAAAACGTCACAAATCTACCTAAAATATATGCACCGACACCAATTTAGGCATGCCTCAACATTGTCACATCATGACATGTTTAATATTATCTTGATCTAATTGATTAATTTCTTTTAATTTTTGATGATTTAATAGACATTCCTAATGCATTTGCAAACTGGATTGTAACCGTATTGATACTCTTAGAAATCACTAGTGAGAGGGTACGCTTGAACATACTTTTTTAAGAAAACATTTATAGTCATGTCCAATATAAAAAAAACATAATACTATAACAAAATAAATAATCATGTGAAGATATATATGAACATAAAAAAAACAAACCTGAAATAACTTTCGGTTTAATCTTAATGTGTTGGGTGTTGTTAAATGCACATTGTCTAAAGGATTGCACTTTAGCTTTTGTGTAAACATCAATTTCAAATATCAAGTATTTCAAACGTATTCAATAATATTATTATTTATGTAGTCACGTTTCTTTTGTTTTGTTTAATTTCTTTTGTTTCTTTCATATAAATAGACTTTAACAATTTAAGTTCGATACTTTAATTTTCCATCTTACGGTTCATTTCTAGAAAAATACTTCGTTTTTGTGTTTTTATGAACCTTTTATTTCTATATGTTTTGTCCATTACTTTTAACTAATCATTTTTGCTTCTTTGTTTTATGATCCTTTTCATTTGACTCTTCTAGTTTCTAGATGTATATGTAAACTCTAAGTTTGTTAGTAGAGAATGATAGATAAGGAACAAAAACAATTACATAATTAATTAAAAAAATGACCTGACCCAAACACGACATTAATTTAAGTATATGCAGGTTAGGGTTGATATTTGAACACATATAATCATAAAAGACATGTTCATTTGACCCTCCATAACACCACACCCACCAAAATGGCGTGGTTCCAGTTTTACAAAATGAACTATAGTTGATTTTAATCGTACACTTTAGAGTGGGTGTGTACGTTCATCATTCAAAAAATAGTGCATCCACCATCCACTACAAAAAACATACATATATCGTATATATTCTTTTAAATTGGACTACTAAACCATCAAATCAAGTTATAATCGAATTTTCTTATGCTAAGAAAGTAATGGATGAGAAGATGTAAGAGTAGTTTTAATATATGAAATTATATTAAAAAATAAAAAACATGTCAATTATGTTAAAAATTAAAAAAAAATACACCTAAAAATTTCACCACCATTCCACATCAGCAACAAAAGGAAGAAGAAAACATTTCATAACTGAACAAAAAAACATATGCTAAAAATCAATTAAGACGTATAATTTAAATAAAATATGAAAGTTTTTAAGTGGCCTAATTAAAATACTTTTAAATTTGAGTTATCAAATTGAAAAACTTTTCAAAGATTGATTACTATTTTATAATTTACCCTTATTTATAGAAAATTTACCAAAATAACCATTTGACCAAATGAAATTATTAAAATAACTGGTCAAAATTAAGTTTATCAAAGAAAACAACTAATCAAATCGTGCCACGTGTCCAGCCCTCACCCACGTGACAAGGAAAAGCCATAATCCCTCGTCAACACGTTCTTCCAGGCGAGGAGTAGGCATAATCTCTCGCCCATGTGTCATGTTTTCGGGATCCCTCGCTTACGTGTCATATACCTAGCTGACTCAGCGAAGGATTACGGGAATTCCTCGCCTAAAATTACCAAACTGCCCCCTCGCCTACACAACACATATATACTATATACATATATACACATATATATACACACATATACATACATATATATATACATACACACACACACACATATATATGGTGTGTAGAATACGCTAACGACATTGAAAAGTTTATTTATGTCATTATGAAAACGAAAAAATGAGGATTTTTTTAGAAAAGAGGATTCACCTCCCCATCATTTCGAGTATAAAGTTCATGAATATATATATATTCACAACCAGGGTCATTAGCGTATTCTACAAATAATCCACTAAAAATACTAGCTCTGGGTTGTCAACTATTTTTAAAGGTGATTATTTCAACAACAAAGAAGAATTATAACTGAAATCGGGTACGATGTGTCTTGCACAATATTTTGAGTATAAAGTGGTTAAATTATTAAAAAGTATATTTGAGGCGTCATGTCGTAACGATGGTTGCGATTGGTGTATCCGTGCGTACTTTTTAAATATACAAGCATATTTTAAGTTGGATACTTTAAATCAATACATACTTATTCAATAACAGAAACTTATCCTAATATTCGTCAAGCAAACAAAATAGTATTGGGTCATATTATTAAAGACCAATTAAAAGATAGCGGTCGAATTTATCGGGGTAAAAAAATATGAATGATATAAAGAGATATTCAAAGTTAGCACATCGTACGCTCAAGCTTAGCGTGGTAAGGCTTACACGCTCGAACTTTTAAAATGATCTCCGGAAGAATCGTTTTCGCATCTTCCTATTTACTGCTACAACTTGAAGAAAGCAAACCCGGGTACGATCACTGACATTACTGTAAATGATATGGAACATTTTGAAATGTTATTTGTCGTGATAGGTGTAGCGGCAAGTAAGTTTTTGAGTATGTTTTTTTAATAATACTAACATTATTTATTTATATTTGAATTTTGTGCAATTTTTACGGCCTTTAATTATGATTTATGGGCACATTTAAAGGGAGCTTTTTAGGCACCATGTTTTTTGCAGTAGGTATGGATGGAAACAATCAGATTTTACCAGTTACATACGGTGTTGGTAAAATAAAGAGCAGAGAGTCTTGGAAATAGTTTTTATCAAAAATTAAAGATGGTATTGGTGATAATCCAATTTGACAATTATATGTGATAGAGCTGCCTCAATTGATATGACAATTAGAACTGTGTTTCCACATGCATATCACGGGTTCTGTTGTCATCATTTGATGGTAAGTTTGCACTTAAAGTCAATGAAAGAAAAAAATACAAGTCATTATGGTGGCAAACCTGTAAACCTTATAGAGTTTCTGATTTTGAAGAGCGATTTTATACTCACCGTTGTACTTCCATGCATTCATAACACTTTATTCAATATCGGGTTTGAAAAATGGGCAAGATCACACTGTTTAGGAAGTCGTTATAATATCACGGCGTCTAATAGCGATAAGTCTATCAATGCTTTGTCACGACATGCTAGAAAACTACCAATTATTAGGCTCGTTGAATTTTTCTAGAATATCTATAAAAATGGTATTTAATCGTTGAAGGTTGCAGGTAATATTTTTATAGAAAACTATCACATAATCTTTTATGTTTTTTGTTACAAATATTAACATATTAATTTTTGTAGGTGATTTGCCGCATAGTTTTACAAAATGGGCAAAAAATAAAATAAGAAGAAGAATTGCAAAAAGTGCGACATGGACAGTGACCGGAATCGAAGATCACACATTTGAGGTTGCAGCGGAGGCAAAACAAAGTTTGGTTGATTTGTGAAGTAGAACATGTAGTTGTAGACAATTGGAATTCTCTAGTTTACCTCGTGGTCATGCGATTGCTATTTCAAGGTTCTTAAATATAATAGATTGTAGTCACTAAGCTTTAAACTGGTTTAGTAAAGATATATACAAGGATATGAAGTCAATAAATCCTTTACCAACACAATCTGAGTGGGAGATATCTTTTGATTTTATGTCTACCAACACAATAAAAAGCACGGCTGAGGCACGCCTAGGCTCAAGGCAACCTCAGGCGCGAGCTAGTTCGCTTCAGGCTGCATAAGGCGCGAGTTGTACAAGAAGCGCGCGCTTCTGTGTGATTTAGAAGGAGGCGACGGATACGGGCTTTTGCGCCTTCTATACATGAAACTAACAAGAAAACTTAAAACCAACCTGTCGAAGAAAAGTCGTTAGAGCTTCATGAAGATGACACTGTGGAGAAGAAATGAAAAGTCCTTGTTTCTTTCTAATTACTTTTTGGTGAGAGAAAGAGATAAATTGAGAAAGAAGGGTGCATGGGGAGTGGAGAAAACAAAGAAAGTGTATGGTAAACTGTAACACCCGTAATTTTTATTAAAGAAATTAAAAGAATGAAATAGAAAGAAAAGGGAAGGAAATACAAGTCTACTTTTGTGGAAGGGCCAAAAGTGCCAAATGGGCAAACTCCCTATTAATTTTGATAAGAAAAGGTGGTATGGCCTCCCACGTTGCCTGAGTATTCTTTCATTGATATTTTAAGAGAGAGAGAGCAGCAGGAGCAGAACACTATCGGGATTTTTGAAGAAGAACCTGAGAAACTCGAAGTTTTTGGTAAGAAATCTCGAAATTTTGATGTTTAGGACGATTCTAGAACCATTTATGGGTTATAAATGTAACTAGTGTGTTCGAGTTGCACTGTGTGTGTGATTTAGGTGTATAAACGACTGAGAAGTTCAAGGAAAGGGCATCCAAAACCCGAAGACAAATTAAGGTGAGTTCTAGGTCCCTTTTTACTGTTTTTTTTAAATGTTTGGGGCTGGAAAATACATGCATTTATGTTTTTATAGAATTTGGGTGATACCCGTATGAAATGAACGTATGTATGATTATGTTTTTGTTGGATTTATGCCTAGAATCATGTGTATATGTTTAGAACTAGGCATTTGATGTTTGGGACTAGATATCTGAACAGATTACTAATACTACTGAAATCTGGACTTAGAATGAATATTACAGGCTGATGAGTCCACCAGTGCTCATACGACCAACAGTGTGGTCGTATGACCAGGAGATATAATTTTCTAAGTGTTGATGAGTCTAACAGGACTCATACGACCAACAGTGTGGTCGTATGACCAAGTTATATTTCTAAGTGTTGGCCCAATAGGACTCATACGACCAACAGTGGTCGTATGACTATGTGATGAAATTTTCTAAGTATGTTGAAGAAACCAATAGTGCTCATACGACCAACAGTGTGGTCGTATGACCAGATGATAAATTCTAAGTATAGATGAAAAGTCCAGCAGTGCTCTTACGCCAATAGTGCTTATACGGCCAGAGGGCTTATACGCCCAACAGGGCTCAAACGCCTAGGACACTTAGAATTTTCAGAAATTTCTGAAATACCGAAGTTCGAGGTTTTGACCAGGGCTGACTAGGGTTAACAAATGATGATGTTTCATGCATGTAATGATGATTATGGTTAACCCTTATTGTTACTGATATTATTATCAGGTATTATTATGTTAACAATATTCTTAACAAAATATTGTTAAGTATGGTATGATGCTAAGTATGATGATGAATGTATGACGAGTGTGTATGTTCCTTGTAATTGTGTATGCTATCTTTCTGAAACTTTACGAATAACGAGAATGAACTAATGAAGTATTATGTAACGTAAAGTGAAAGATAATGAAAGAGGAACATGATGATGAATGCATGTATAACGAAAATAAACGAAAAGAAGAATGATGATGAATACATGCATAAATGAATGAACGAAAGTCTGGCATGGTCTAAGGGGCACGAGATGGAATTGACGGTTATGAAGTCTTGGAAATGGTGCTTAGTTCTAGTAACTAGGCCTATTACGAGCCTTATGGTAGATTATGGACAGTGAGCCATAGTTGCCTTAAGAACAACGGGGCAGTGTCTTTGACCTGTCACGGGATAGTTGTTACAGCAGGAGTGGTGACGATCACTCATGGGTTAACGTGACCCCGGATGAGACGTTGTCGGTCCATGGACAGAGAGCCATGGGGGCAACGAGGTTGTCGGTCTATGGACAGAGAGCCATAGGGGCAAACCAGGTGTCGTCTATGGACTGAGAGCCATAGGGGCACCAGGTGTCGATCTATGGACTGAGAGCCATAGGGGCACCAGACGGATACGATATGCTTTGTCGGCTCATGGGTTGGAACCATCAGGGCAGAGAAGAAAGGTGACCCTTAGAGTTTTGCATGCTCGACGAATGAAAGTTAAAGAACGTATGAATAAATGTAAAGAATGTATGTACGAATGTGAATGAGAACGATGAATGGTACACGAATGAAAACTAATAAACGAATGATGAGGATAATAATGAAATTACCTACGTGTACGTACGATGTGTGATCACATATGCATAACGAACGTTTTTGGAATGAAAAGTAAAGTATTTTAATTACAAAACTAGAACTCACTCAGCAACGCTGACTTTATGTATTTTCCAGTTGGCAGGTGACAGGTTGCTGAGGATGGTACACGGGGGTGGCTACTAGGCGGGCAAGGCTGACATCCATTATGTTTAACGATACTGCTGTTTTGTAATTCATTCAATTAAATATTTTGTGACTTAGAAACTAGAATGTATTGCTTAACAACAGTTTTCATAATGAATGGATGGTTTTTGTTAAACTTAATTCCACTGCTTAAAATTATATTATGCATGTTTTATGCTGTGAATGGCCAACAGTGAGGTGCCCGGGGAAGGGGGCCTTACAAGTTGGTATCAGAGCAAAAGTTTAAGTAAAATGGGTAAATTTTCAAAATGAACCTTAACTTAAACTGAGAATGGGACGGAAAGAGGGATGTCAGCCCGAGTAGCCATGTGCCATTAGGTATTGCTTTTCTTAAAAGTTAATCAGTGTTATGTGCGTGTGCTATGTGATTTATGTGTTCTTAGTAGATTTAGATGCTGATGTAGTCAGGATAGGAAGTGCTTGGGGTGTGAAGAGTAAAGTAAGTGGCTAATCACAACCGGCCACTGTAATTAGGGACTTACTATACTTGACATAAACTGAGCTATTCCTTGAATGACTGTTTTAGTGTTTGAATCTTATAGTGCATAGGAAAATGGCTGGGAAGAAACCTTCTAAGGCTGCTAGAGGTAGAGGTCGTACGACTAGGAACAGCACTAAAGCTCCTGAGACGGCTCCTGTGAACCCTGAGGTTCCTGACCGAAATGAAGAAACAGAGAATGCTAGTTTGAATGCCTCAGCTAGGGAGGCGATTGCTGATGAGGTACACCAGGTCCTACAGGCAGTTATGCCATCAGTAGTGACCGATGTTATTCGAGCTATAAGGAACGAGGAAAGGAAGGAAAAAAGAGGACAGGTTAGGGTCGACTGAAAAGGAGAGCAAGGAAGAAGAGGAACGACCGGATCCTGAGATAGTAATATCTGACGAGGGGAGAGAGATGATGTAGTAGGGGCGACGACCAAGGGGTGCAGTTACGGGGCATTTCAAAGGTGCAAGCCCCCGACTTTGATGGAAATGGCACTGCTGCAAACCGCTCAACGATGGGTAAGGGAGATGGAAGCGGTACTCGAGATCAGCGAGTGCCGTGAGGATCAGAAGGTGAAGTTTGCCACCCACTCCTTTATGACTCAGCACTATGCTGGTGGGACAATATTGTCCAAGCGGAGGGTTCCAGGGCCATCGGGAAAATGAAGTGGTCCGAGTTGAAGAAGCTAGTAATTGAGGAATTCTGTCCTCACCGAGAACTTGATAAGGTCGAGAGGGATTTCCTGCAACTCGAGGCGGGAACCATGACACACCAGCAATACATTACCAAATTCAATGAAATGGCAAGGCTGGTGCCGGATCAAGTGACACCGGTATCTCGAAAGATTAACGGTACATTCAGGGACTGCCAGCCGACATCCGCAGGCACTTGATTACTGCCCGACCAAGCACCTTTAGGTCGGCAGTAGACTTAGCTGGGAGGCTCTATGACGAGAGGGAAGTGATGGTGGTGGAATCAAAGAAGGCCGGTGGTGACCAAAACTGGAATGGAAAGCGGTTCGGGCGTGGTGGCTTTACCCGAATAACAAGAAGGCAAGAAGGGATACCGTAGGGTGGGGTCATCAAGCTCGGAACCCAAAAGATGTGACAAGTGTGGTAAGGAGCACGGTGGTGAATATAGATGGGGGTTTAAACGTCTGTTTCAGGTGTGGGAAATCCGGTCATATGGCTAAAGACTGTAAGGCTGCGAGGTGTTTCAACTATGGTGAAGCGGGGCATATGAGTAAAGATTGCAAGAAGTCGAGGGCTAAGAGTTCGGAGGAAAGAAGGTGGCAGGGACTGAGGGGCAGAAGACGAGCGACAGAGCTTTTACTATGACCAGAGAGGAGGCTAGGACGGACCCCGATGTTGTGTCAGGTACGTTCTAGTAAATCAAACTATGCTCTGTGTTATTGGACTCTGGTGCTAGTAGGAGTTTCATTTCTGATACTTTCTGTGATAAATTGTCTGCTAGTAGTAAATGCATTGATGAGCCTTTGATGTAAAAACCGCTATTGGTAAGTCCACTAGAGTATTGATGTGATAGAGGACTGTACCATAGAGTAGAAGGCCATAGGGTTGCTGCCAAATTACATGTGATGCCCTTAGGAGGATTTGAAGTAGTAGTGTTAGGATGGATGGTTAGCAACTACGAAGCGAATATCGTATACGAAAGAAAGATGATTAGGCTGACGGCGACTGACGGAAAGTCCGGTGACAATATATGGCGATCGAGTTACGACGATTCGAAGGTGATCTCGATGGCGGTGGCGGGAAAGTGTATGAGGCGCGGATGTAGCGCCTACTTATGTTATGTAAAGAATGTAGAGACGACAACACCACAACTACCTGATGTACCAGTGTGCGTGACTTTCCGGACGTGTTTCCCGAAGACTTATCGGGATTGCCACCTGACCGAGAGATCGAATTCCAGATCGCGACTGATACGGGTGCCAACCTGTCGCAAAAGCACCGTATCGCTTGGCTCCGACAGAGATGAAAGAGTTGATGGAGCAACTGCAGGAGTTGCTTGACAGGGCTTATTAGACCGAGTATCTCTCCGTGGGGTGCTCCGGTCTTGTTCGTGAAGAAAAAGGACGGTAGCATGAGAATGTGTATGACTCGTGAATTGAAGAATTGAACAAGTTGACAATAAAGAATCGGTATCCGTTACCGAGAATCGATGACTTGTTCGACCAGCTCCAGGGTGCCAGTTGGTTCTCGAGGATAGATCTTCGATCTGGCTACCATCAATTGAAGGTAAAGGAGCAGGACATTCCTAAAACGGCTTTCGTAGCGTTATGGACACTATGAGTTTCCGTTATGTCATTTGGTCTAACTAACGCGCCAGCTGCTTATGGATTTGATGAACCGAGTGTGTCGGCCAATGCTAGATAAATCAGTAATTGTGTTCATTGATGATATTCTGATTTATTCAAGAGCGAAGAAGAGCATGCGGTCACATTCGGGAAGTGTTGGAGACTTTGAGGAGGGAGAAGCTGTATGCTAAGTTCTCCAAATGTGCTTTTGGCTACGCGAGGTGCAATTTCTGGGTCATGTGGTAAATGCAGAGGGAATTATGGTGGACCCAGCAAAGGTTGAGGCTGTAATGCAATGGAAATCACCAAAGACGCCATCCGAGATTCGTAGCTTCTTGGGATTGGCGGGCTATTACACAGAGATTTATTAGGATTCTCCAAGATAGCCTCACCTTTGACTAAGTTGACTCGCAAGGATGTGAAATTTGTGGGGGCGAGAGCAGGGAGACGGCTTTTGAGGAGTTGAAGGCAAGATAACACAAGCTCCTGTCTTGACATTGCGAGGGGAATGAAGACTTAGTGGTCTATTCGGATGCATTTATTCTGGGCTAGGTTGCGTGTTGATGCAACGTGGAAGGGTAATAGCCTATGCATCCCGACAATTGAAAAATCACGAAGCCACTATCCCACACGCGATCTAGAATTAGCTGCGGTGGTTTTCGCGTTTGAAGATTTGGCGGCACTATCTATACGGGACGAAGTGCACAATCTTCACAGACCACAAAAGTTGAAGTACTTTTTCGAACAGAAAGATCTCAACTGAGGCAGAGACGATGATTGGAACTAATAAAGGATTATGATTGCGAAATCCATTACCATCGGGCAGGGCCAACGTGGTGGCGATGCCCTTAGCCGAAGAAAGAAAGGCCTGAGCCGATCCGGGTAAAGGCATATCAGCTAATTATGACCTCAGAGGTAATGACTCGGGTAAGGAGTTTCAAGACGAGGCTTTGAAAGAAGATCGTCTTAACTCCGAAAGGATGAGAGGTCTAGTGACGGAGTGGGGTGAGAAACACTCTAGGTGTTAAGACCGATTTGGGTGAATGTGGATTCCTCGATACGGGGATCTACGTGGAAGAATCATGGATGAGGCCCATAAGACCCGATACTCCATTCACCCCGGTGCTACCAAAATGTACCACGATATGAAGAAGGATTAATGGTGGCCGGGTATGAAACTGACGTAGTGGAGTATGTGAGTAAATGCCTGACTTGTTTACAAGTGAAGGCGGAACACCAGAAACCCTACGGGAAGATCCAACCGTTGGATATACCCGAGTGGAAGTGGGAGCATATCACCATGGATTTCATCATGAAATTACCATGTACCCCTAAAGGATATGATGCCATATGGGTGATAGTGGACCGTTTGACAAAGAGTGCCCACTTCCTACCGATCGCGAATGTACTCATCTGAAAGATTGGGGATCTGTTCATCAAAGAAATTGTAGCTCGTCATGGTGTAACGGTGTCTATGTCTGTCTGATCGTGCACACCGGTTTACCTCCAAGTTTTGGAAGAGATTTCATGATGCAATGGGGACGAGGCTACACATTAGTACAGCATATCACCCTCAGAAGACGGTCAGTCTGAGAGGACGATCCAAACCCTCGAAGACATGCTTCGGGCGAGCGTGATCGATTTTGGAGGAAGTTGGGATGACCACCTGCCGTTAGCAGAATTCTCGTACCAACAATAGCTATCATGCCAGTATTGGCATGCCACCCTACGAGATGTTATACGGTAAGAGATGTAGGACGCCCGTATGTGGGAGACATTGGGCAGAAAGAGTTAGGAGGTGTTGAGGTGTCGAAGCTACGACTGAGAAGTTGGAAAGATCAAAGCCTTCATGAAGGCGGCGAAGGATAGACAAAAGTCGTATGCTGACAAGAGGCGAAGACCGATAGAGTTCAGGTTGGTGACCGAGTTATGTTGAAGGTCTCACCTTGGAAAGGAATCATTAGATTCAGGAAAAGAGGTAAGCTAAGCCCGAGGTACATAGGACCTTTCCGAATTGTTGCCGGGTAGGAGAGGTGGCCTATCGACTTGAATTGCAGATGAGTTAAGTGGAATTCATCCCACATTCCATGTATCTCACTGATTAGCTGAGGAAGATATGATTGTTCCACTGAAAGATATTGAAGTAGACGAACGGCTCAATTACGTGGAGCAACAGTGCAATCATGGGTCGTAAAGAAAAGAGGTTGGGAAAGTGGTTCTCTGTGCGTGTACAGTGGAAGCACAGGAAGGGATCCGAGTCTACGTGGGAGACTGAGGAGGAGATGAGACACATTACCCACAACTGTTTGAGGGATAACGGTTTCGGGGACGAAAACATATAAGGGGGTGGACTTGTAACACCCCGTAATTTCTTATTAAAGAAATTAAAAGAATGAAATAGAAAGAAAAGGGAAGGAAATAAAAGTCTACTTTTGTGGAAGGGCAAAAGTGCCAATGGGCAAATCCCTATTATTTTGATAAGAAAAGGTGGTATGGCCTCCACGTGCCTGAGTATTCTTTCATTTGATATTTTAAGAGAGAGAGGCAGCAGGAGCAGAACACTATCGGGATTTTGAAGAAGAACCTGAGAAACTCGAAGTTTTTGGTAAAAATCTCGAAATTTTGATGTTTAGGACGATTCTAGAACCATTTATGGGCTATAAATGTAACTAGTGTGTTCGGGTTGCACTGTGTGTGTGATTTAGGTGTATAAACGACTGAGAAGTTCAAGGAAAGGCTCCAAACCCGAGACAAATTAAGGTGAGTTCTAGGTCCCCTTTTACGTTTTTTTTTAAATGTTTGGGGCTTTGAAAATCCATGCATTTATGTTTTTATAGAATTTGGGTGATACCCGTATGAAATGACGTATGTATGATTATGTTTTTTGTTGGATTATGCCTAGAATCATGTGTATATGTTTAGAACTAGGCATTTTGATGTTTGGGAACTTAGATATCTGAACAATTACTAATACTACTGAAATCTGGACTTAGAATGAATAATTACAGGCTGATGAGTCCCCATGCTCATACGACCAACAGTGTGGTCGTATGACCAGGAGATATAATTTTCTAAGTGTTGATGAGTCTAACAGGACTCATACGCGACCACAGTGTGGTCGTATGACCAGTTATATTTCTAAGTGTTGGCCCAAATAGCGATAAGCTCTGATTATGGGTTGCCTGCTCAATATTGATAGAAGATATATTATGTGTTGACATGAAATAATAAAAGACATGCTATATGTTAACAGGAAATAATGAAGACAATGCTATATGTTGACAGAAATAATAAATACATGCTATGTGTTGACAGAAAATAATAAAAATATATTATGTGTTTAGAGGAAAAAATATTGATTCCTTCTATTTATTTTTATATTATTAAAAAAATATATAACATATTATTCGTACATTTTACAATTCCCTAACCTTATTATTAAATGAAAAATAAACACAACAATGTTATAATATCATCAACTTTAATCCTACAAATTCATTCGACAGCTTAAATTAACTTTATATTACAATGACAAACACAAAAATAAAAAATCATAAAAACTAAGAAAATAAATTTTAATGTGGATGTGGTAAGCTGCACCGGAAATACAATTGATCAGTCATGAAACCTATACAACTTACAGGTCTCTCTAAAATTTTTACCACAATCTATCGGTTTTCGTGTAACTAATGTTCCATCTACATACAAACGTAAACTCATTCATTACCCCTCAAGCTTGGGTTGATATATATAATATTCATTTACTTCAATCCCAAAGGTTTTTCTGGTTGTCGGGTGTTTTTTCAAAAACGAAGATTTACTAATAAAACACTGAAATACACAGACACTTTCATTAGCGCCGATTGAACCATCGACAAATTTATCATCGCCTATTTTCTGTAGAATATTAAAAGGAAAATAAATATATTTGAATAAAAAATAAAGAATCATGATTCATCATTTCCAAATTTGTGGAGATTTGACAGCTCCTCAATGGTGTCAATTAAGGACCGTTGCTCCATCTAAGGGATTTCTAAATATTGTATTTCCTTGTATACTCTTTGTACTCCCCTATTTATACCTCTTTTGTTCCTCTTGTAATGTACAACAAACCAAATAAAACTTTCTTGTATTTCAATTTTAAAGATGGTATCAGAGCAGTGAGTCTGATCTTTGATCGACCTGCTCATAACATGCTCATCATCTACCAGGGTGTGCGCGTGCGGTTCGGTGCGGTTAATACAATTTTCAAAACCGAACTGCGAGTTCGGTTAATACCATTTTTTAACCGTAACCGCAACCAAAACTTCGATTAACCACGCTTCGGTTAACCATCGGTTATGGTTATTTGCTGTTAATTTCGGTTAATTGACCAATATATTTAACATATGCTTTTAAACCAAAATATTAACTAATAAATTATTGTGACAAGTTTGGATCAATTTTATAAGGGTGTGCACGCTATGCTTTATTTTTAAGCTATTGTCAAAACTAAAACCGAAGTCGGGGTGTGCATACAACAATATGTCTGCGCATTTTGTATTTATTCTGTTTGTTATGATGTTTCTTTCAATTTTTAATGAAATCCATTATGTAAATATATTTTATAAATTAAAATTAAAAGATGAATATATGAAATTCCAGTAAATAACGAGGAATATTGTAGATTTATTAAATATTAATGATATTCGGTTCGGTGCGGTTAATGCGGTTAATTTGCACATCAAAACCAAAACCGAACCGCAATGTGTGGTTAATCGCTATGCCTTAACCGAACCGTCAGTTAATTGTTCGGTTCGGTTAATTTGGTTCGGTTAATGCGGTTAATTCGGTTATGGTTCGGTTAAATTTTATTTGCTCACCCCTACCATCTACCCTAAGCCTTTCAATTTTACAGCCACACCATGACCGAATAAACCAACAGCGGTGATGATCTCACCATTCAAATTACCAACCTATGAAAAATAGCCTCAACACCCAAACTCAAACCCAAAATAGAACCTTTCTGATAGCTTGAAAATTAGTCTCAAGCTTAATAGCTAAAACTACGCCTTGTGGGCTCGAATGATTCAGGTGGCCATTGGGGGAAGTCCAAACATCTGTTAACTCATTTAATAGGTAAAACTCCTCCACCAAAACCAACTGATGACAACTATGACCAGTGGAAACAAGACGACTTGGTCGTGTTCTCATGGTTAATACAAAATTCGAACCTGTCTTGCAAGCTACCTAACTGAGTTCCCTACAGCCAAAACACTATGGGACGCTCTGGTGGTAACCTATAGCAGTGGAAGGACAAACTCCAAACCATTGATCTACATGTTAAAGCTAATAGGATTAAGAATGGTTCTCCACTCTCGAAGATTTCTGGATTGTTATGCAAGGCGTTTGGGGAGAAATCAAGAGGAGAGACCCAAATCACATGACATGTGCTGTGATCTTGAAGCTTATAACAAATCTGGTCAAAACAGAAGCTTTTCCAGTTCTTAAACGCCCTTGATAGACAATATGATGCTATTAATGTGAGATTCTCTGATGGGACCCGTTACCCTCGGTTGAAGGTGCCTACTCTGCTGTTTCGAAAAGAGATGGTGGATCAAGGAATTTTAGGAACAACAATCACACCACCTTTGCTTCGAACGTATGGCGGCGGGTCTAGTTGCCACGGGCCCCTCGAATCGAAGGGTTTAGGTTTTCTGTCAAAGGGAAGAACCGGTCAAAAAGGCTCCATTGGTGGATCATCATCCAGGATAGACAAAAACAAACTGAAAATGCAGCCATTGTGGGATGGCGAAACATACCAAAGACCATGTTTCAAGCTCGTTGGATACCCCGATTGGTGGAGTGATGGCCACAAAAAAGGTCATAAAGAAGACGGCAAAACCACAAAAAGGTCATAATAAGGACAATGAAAAAACTAACCAAGCTTTAAAAAATTCTAATCCCTCTAACGATGTTTTCATAAAAATATAAATAATGATCATTCTGACAATTTTCTTGATTCTACAAATAAGAATTTTATTAGTCAAGCAATATGGCTAAAACTTTTGGAGAAATAAATAATTCATGGATATTTGATTGTGGTGCTACGGATACAATGCCATTTGAATTATCCGACATGGTTTTCATGCTCTAAACCTAAAATAACCATATTAAAACCGCTAGGAGGGGTAATGCTTGTAAAAAATGAAGAACTATCAAAATATCTCCAACTTTAAAGCTTTCAAACTGCCTTTATGTCCCGACATTACACATAAACTACTATCTATAAGTCATGTGACAAAAGAATTAAATTGCTCGTTTTAATGCACCCTACCTTTTGTATCTTACAGGACATCAGGACGGGAGCGATTATTGGGCGTGGCACTGAACGTCATGAATTGTATTACGTGGATGAAGTGACTTAACATGGTACTGTGATGTTGGCTCACGGGACACAAATAGAGTAGCTTGGTTATGGCATAGACGATTGGGACACCCATCAATTGGTTATTTAAACCTTTTATTTCTTAACTCTTCCCCTTCTAATCAATCATTACATTGTGAAAGCTGTGTTTTTAGCTAAAAGTCATAGACATACCTATAAACCAACTAACACACGAGTCGATTTACCTTTTTCTCTATACATTCTGATGTTTTGGGACCGCAGAAGCCACTGGAGGACAAAATTATCGGTTTGTACTTTTTATCGATGATTGCACTCGTATGACTTAGATTTATTTTTTAAAACACAAATCCGAGGTTTTTTGATAAATTTAAAATGTTTTATGTCATGATACAAAATCAATTTAAAAGTAACATTCAAATTTCCGATCTGATAATGGTGGGGAATATAAAATAATAAAATGAAACAATTTTGCCAAGAGAAAGGGATTATTCACCAAACATCGTGCTCGTATACTCCTGAGCAAAACGGTGTCGTTGAACGAAAAAACCGCATCCTCTAAGAAATTACTCGAGCTCTTATGATTGAATCTCAGGTTCCTAAGTCGTTTGGCTAGAATCCCTTACTACTGCCACCTATCTATCAATCACCTACCAACTACAGCACTTGATCTAAAGACTCCCGTCCATATCCTATCCGAATTCACCAAACTCCCACCAGCTCTCACCCTACAACCACGAATATTTGGGTGTTCTGTCTTTGTCCACATACCTAAAACTGACCGAACCAAACTCAACCCATGCGTGAGAAATGCATTTTTTTGGGCTATGGTGTAAACCAAAAGGGATACCGTTGTTATAACCCAAAAAATCATATATACACCACCATGAATTGTGATTTCGTAGAAGTGAATTCTTTTACACCTCCCAACACAGTGGTCAGGGGGAGAGAGGATATGGTAATGACACCCTGAGTTGGTTAAATGGAGTTCTCCCTTGGAAGAAGTCATCATAGTACCCAAGATGAGTCATGCACCCCTAGTCAATTCGATGGGCCTGTAATCAGTGTCACAAACCAAGATCCTCCCACTCAGATGCCAAAAGTAATTAACTCTAAAACACGTGACAACATACATAATACTAATCCTATGAAAATCAAAATGACAGTCATGACATAGGAACAGAAGAAACTATGCGGGAACAACAAGACCAACAAATGCAGGAACGAGAAGACAAACCAATCCAAGAAGAAACTCATGAGAGATATGTTCTACCACCAAGAACAATAGGGGTGTTCCACCAAAATGATACTCTTGTAAGGCCCCGATCCCGGGCACCTCACAGTTGGCCATTCATCGCACATAAAACATATAGTTATTTAAAACATAGCAGCGGAAGTTAAACAAAACCATTACTTATATTTCAATGACGGATTTTTGCAACGTAATACAATATTGTTAACTGTTACAAAATACTATAGATTGCATTACATCATAAAAAATGTCATTTTTAAACGAATGGATGCCGTCACAAAAATGCCAAGTAGTTGCCCCGTGCCATCCTCAGCAACTATTACCTGCCAACTGGAAAACACATAAAAGTCAGCGTTGCTGAGTGAGTTCTAGTTTTAAAATAAAACATACTTTACTTTTGATTAAAACCGTTTCTTTACTTTCATACGATCATACATCATACGTACACTTAGATAATATCATTATTAACTTCATCATTCATTACTTTCGTTCATTCGACGTACATCATTTATTATCTTTCACTTCTATCTAGATTCTGTCAAGCTTTACCCTTTTCATGTCACGCAGCCATGATTACTGAGGTCGAGTGACAAGGATCTCGATTCGTTCTTTATTACGTTACATCATTAACGTTCAATTCACACATTCTTTCATTCGTACATTCATTACCTTCGATGACATGTACAATACCCCAAACATTGTGCACGAAGCTGGTTACTAGGCCTGAGGTCTTTCATAGACCCCTAACATTGTGCACGAAGTTGACTCAGTACCTAGGACAAGTACATTCACCACTTATCTTTTCTCTTTCATTATGGATCGATGCCATGTGCTATACCCTGAACATTGTGCACGAAGCTGGTTACTAGGCTGAGGTCTTTCATAGACCTCGAACATTATGCACGAAGCTGACTCCAGTACCTAGGGCAAGCGACAAGGATCCCATACATATGGTCAATCACAAGGATTGGACCCCAGTGTGCATCCTTCTGGGATAGCTAACCCGCACACAGTTGAGCTAACACCCTTCATTGGGTGTGAACCTCCATACATTTGCTTGTAAGCCTTTCTTACTTTTATTCGTTCATTCATTAATGCATGCATTCTTTCTTTCTTTACATTCCATTTCTCATCTTTGTTATCTTTCATTTCGTTACGTTATTCTTTACGTGCTTTCATTCATTCGTCATACTACGTAAAGTAATAACATCATATATATAACGTATTTTATAATATAATACAAATACGTTTAATCATCATTAAAAGATAACACCTCACACGTACTGTACATTATGCATACATTTTATACTCATCGTACCTCATACATACAACCCATAACCCTAAAACATCTATTATTATACTTACATTGGGTAATCATTACCCATAAGTCAACCCTAGTCAAAACCCTAGACTTTCTGTTTTTCCCAGAATTTCAAAAAATTATTCTAAGGGTCTAGACGCATGGGCACTGTTTGGGCGTTTTTGCCCTGTTCAGACGTTTTGCTACTATTCAGACGTCTGGACTTAGCTTCTTTTTCACTTAGACGCATGAGCCCTGTTCAGACGCATGGGCCCTGTTTAGGTGCATGGGTCTACACTTAAATATTTTCCACTTAGACGCATGGGCCTGTTTAGGCGCATGGGCACTATTCAGATGTTTGGGCCTAACACAGTCATTCTGAACAATATTCCAGACGGTTGGGCACTATTCAGACGTATGGGCCTGACTTAGACGCATGAGTACTTAGCCGGTTAGGCACTGTTTAGGCGGTTGGGTCTTTGGGCGGTTGGGAACACTTAGGAAAATTAAACTGTTGGACGCATGGTCCACTGTTTGGACGGTTGGGTAACTAACTTTCATTTAATAATCATAAATCAGTCCCAAATCATCTTAAATCATGATCTAAGCTTAGTAACATCATCCTAAGCATCATAACATGTTCATACTCACATATGTATCCCAAAATTACACCCACCCACATACATATTCACACATACATACATACGGGTAAAACCCATTCTTATAGAAAACATATTCACATGCATTTTCTAGCCTTAAATCAGTTAAAACATGTTAAAAGGGGGTTCTAGAAACTCACCTTTGTTGCTCTTCAAGCTTAAACTCTTCACTTGAGTTTCTCAGATGATTCTAACACCTAGAAACCTTCTTAACACACATTCAAACACGTATAACACATGTAAGAACATACCGAGGCTAATTCTAGCCAAGAACAACTTAGAAACACTAAATTTTACCTTAAATCCGGTTTTCTTCTTGTTCTTCTTCAAAGTCCGAGAGCTTCTGCTCTTTCTTCTTTCTCTCTCTAAAATATCCAAATGAAAAAGGTGAAAAGTAACATGGCAGGGGCGGCCATGTTGCTTTTGTACAAAAATATTAAATTTTGTATTTTTAACACATTTAACCCCTCAACTTGGGTTAAATGACACTTTCCACTTTTATTATTCTTTCTACGACTTCTTAAATATCAGGGTGTTACAAGTCCACCCCCTTATATAGGTTTCATCCCCGAAACCTGTTATTTCTCAAACGGATGAGGGTAATGTTGCATCATCTCTTCTTCAGTCTCCCACATGGACTCGGATCCCTTTCTGTGCTTCCACTGTACACGCACAAGAGGAACCACTTTATTCCTTAACCTTTTCTCCTTACGATCAATGATTGCCACTGGTTGCTCCACATAATTGAGCCGTTCATCTATTTCGATATCTTCCAGTGGCACAACCATGTCCTCATCGGCTAAGCACTTCTGCAGATGAGATACATGGAATGTAGGGTGAATTCCACTTAACTTATTTGGTAGGTCCAGCCTATAGGCTACCTCCCCTACTCGAGCAATGATTCGGAAGGGCCCTATATACCTTGGGCTCAACTTTCCTCATTTTCTAAACCGAATGATACCTTTCCAAGGTGAGACTTTTAGCATAACCCTATTACCCACCTGGAACTCAATCGGTCTACGTCTCTTCTAGTTAAATGAGACTTCTGTCTATCTTTAGCTGCCTTCATAAAGGCTTTGATCTTTTCTAGTTTCTCAGTCGTAGCCTCGATCACCTCAATACTCCCCAACTCTTTCTGACCAATGTACCCCAGCAAACGGGTGTCCTACATCTCCTACTATATAGCATCTCGTAGGTGGCATGCCAATGCTGGCATGATAACTGTTGTTGTACGAGAATTCCGCTAACGGCAGGTGGTCATCCCAACTTCCTCCGAAATCGATCACGCACGCTCGAAGCATATCCTCGAGTGTCTGGATCGTCCTCTCAGACTGACCGTCCGTCTGAGGATGGTAAGCCGTGCTGATATGTAGTCTCGTCCCCATCGTATCGTGGAATTTCTTCCAAACTTAGATGTAAACCGAGTGTCACGATCGGATACAATAGACACTGGCACACCATGACGAGCTACAATCTCTTTGATAAATAGATCCGCAAGCCTCTCAGAAGAATACGTCTCTCGGATCGGTAGGAAGTGAGCACTCTTCGTCAAGCGATCAACTACGACCCATATGGCGTCATACCCTTTCGGGGTGCGTGGTAGCTTCGTAATGAAGTCCATAGTGATGTGCTCCCACTTCCACTCGGGTATATCCAATGGTTGGATTTTCCTGTACGGCTTCTGGTGTTCCGCCTTCACCTGCAAATAGGTAAGGCATTTACTCACATACTCCGCTACGTCGCGCTTCATACCCGGCCAGCAGTAATCTTTCTTCATATCGTGATACGTCTTGGTAGCTCTGAGATGAATGAAGTATCGAGTCTTATGGGCCTCGTCCATGAGTTTTCCACGTAGATCCCCAAACGAGGAATCCACATTCGCCCATATCGGGTTCTAACACCGAGAGTGTTTTCACCCAACTCCGTCACCAGGCCTCTCATCCGTTCAGAGTTAAGACGTTCTTCTTTCAGAGCCTCGTCTTGAAACTCCTTGACCTGCGTCATCACGTCAGCGGTCATAATCAGCTGATAAGCCTTCACCCGAATCGGCTCGGGTCTTTCCTTTCGGCTAAGGGCATCTGCCACCACGTTGGCCTTGCCCGGATGGTAATGGATCTCGCAATCGTAGTCCTTTATGAGCTCCAACCATCGCCTCTGCCTCATATTCAAATCTTTCTGCTCGAAGAAGTACTTCAAGCTTTTGTGGTCAGTGAAGATTGTGCACTTCGTCTAGTATAAGTAGTGCCGCCAAATCTTCAACGCGAAAACCACCGCAGCTAGTTCTAGATCATGTGTGGGATAGTTGACTTCATGGGTTTTCAGCTGTCGGGATGCATAGGCTATCACCTTTCCGCGTTGCATCAGCACGTAACCTAGCCCAGAATAAGAAGCATCCGAATATACCACTAAGTCTTCACTGCCTTCGGGTAATGTCAAGACAGGAGCTTGTGTTAATCTCTCCTTTAATTCCTCAAAAGCATCCTCCTGTTCTCGACCCCACACAAACTTCACGTCCTTACGAGTTAGTTTAGTCAAAGGTGAGCTATCTTGGAAAAGTCTTGAATGAATCTCCTGTAGTAACCCGCCAACCCCAAGAAGCTACGAATCTCGGATGGCGTCTTTGGAGACTTCCATTGCATCACTGCCTCAACCTTTGCCGGGTCTACCATAATCCCTTCGGAATTTACAACGTGACCCAAGAACGCGCAACCAGAACGCGCATTTGGAGAACTTAGCATACAACTTCTCCCTTCTCAGCGTCTCCAACACCTCCCGAATGTGACCGGCATGCTCTTCCTCGCTCCTTGAATAAATCAGGATATCATCGATGAACACAATCACTGATTTATCTAACATTGGCCGACACACTCGATTCATCAAATCTATAAAAGCAGCTGGTGCGTTGGTTAGGCCAAAGGACATAACGAGAAACTCATAGTGTCCATAACACGTACGAAAAGATGTTTTAGGAATGTCTTGCTCCTTCACTTTCAACTGATGGTAGCCAGATCGAAGATCTATCCTCGAGAACCAACTGGCACCTTGGAGCTGATCGAACAAGTCGTCGATCCTCAGTAACGGATACCGATTCTTTACCGTCAACTTGTTCAACTGGCGTTAGTCGATACACATTCTCATGCTACCGTCCTTCTTCTTCACGAATAAGACCAGAGCACCCCAAGGAGAGATACTCGGCCTAATAAAACCCTTATCGTCAACTCTTGAAGTTGCTCCATCAATTCCTTCATCTCAGTCGGAGCCAACCGATACGGTGCCTTGGCGACAGGCTGAGCACCGGGTATCAAGTCAATTTGAAATTCGATTTCGTGATTCGGTGGCACACCTGATAAGT
This sequence comes from Flaveria linearis, assembly GCA_024085815.1. Classification (NCBI taxonomy): domain Eukaryota; kingdom Viridiplantae; phylum Streptophyta; class Magnoliopsida; order Asterales; family Asteraceae; genus Flaveria; species Flaveria linearis. The sequence continues at coordinate 20,614,948 of CM044004.1, forward strand.
CCTCTGGAAATACATCGGGAAAGTCACACACCACCGGTACATCGGACAATTGGGGTAATGTCGTGTCCACATCCTTCACGTAGGCCAAATAGGCGCTACATCCACGCCTCATGCACTTTCCCGCCACCGCCATCGAAATCATTTTCGGAATCGACGTAACTCGATCGCCATATATTGTCACCGGACTCCCATCAGGTGCCGTCAGTTTAATCATCTTCTTACGACACACGATATTCGCTTCATAGGTTGCTAACCAATCCATACCTAGTACTACATCAAATCGACCTAGGGGCATCACATGTAACTTAGCAGCAAACCTATGACCTTCTAATTCTATGGCACAATCCTCTATCACATCAGTAACTCTAGTGGACTTACCAATAGTAGTCTCTACGTCAAAGGGTACATCGATTCACATACTACTAACAGGAAGTTTAACACAGAAAGTAGCAGAAATAAAACTCCTACTAGCACCAGAATCAAATAACACAGAAGCAGGAGTTTGATCTACTAGAAACATACCTGACACAACATCGGGGTCCGTCCTAGCCTCCTCCCTGGTCATCGTGAACGCTCTGGCGCTCGCCCTTTGCTCCTCAGTCCCGGTCTTCTTCCCCACTCCAGAACTCTCAGCCCTCGGCTTCTCGCATTCCCTACTCATGTGGCCTACTCCACCACAGTTGAAGCACCTCGCCGCTCTACAATCTCTAGAGATGTGGCCGGGCTTCCCACACTTGAAACAGACATTAAGCCCCAGCCTACACTCACCAGCGTGCTCCTTTCCACACTTCCCGCATCTCTTCACTCTCGAGCCTGCGGCGACCACTCGTCGATCGTCCATTCTAGACTTCTTGTTATTCGGGGTGAAACCACCACGCCCAAACCGTTTCCGATTCCGATGATCACCACCTGTCTTCTTCCCTTCAACCACCATCACCTCCCTCTCATCATACAACCTCCTGGCCAAGTCAACCACCGACCTAAACGTGCTCGGTCGGGCGGCGATCATGTGCCTACGGATATCCCCCGGTAAACCCTGGATGTATCTCTTGATCTTTCGTGACAAGGGCGTCACCTGATCCGGCACTAACCGCGCCATCTCGTTGAACTTGGTGGTGTATTGTTGATGCGTTATGGTTCCCGCCTCTAGCTGAAGGAACTCCCTTTCCACCTTGTCCATCTCCCAATGAGGACAGAACTCCTCGATCACCAACTTCTTCAGCTCGCTCCACCTCATCCTGCCAATCGTCCTACTACCCTCGGCTTGGACAATGTTGTCCCACCAGCATAGAGCCAAGTCCACAAACGAGTGAGTGACGAATTTTACCTTCTGGTCCTCCGGCACTCGCTGATCTCGAGAACAGCCTCCATCTCCCTCACCCATCGGTGAGCAGCACCAGCTGTGCCATTACCATCGAAGGTAAGGGCTTGCATCTTTGGAATGCCCCGTAATTATAGCCTTGTGTTGCTGGAAGCACAGGCTCTTCTTCTTCCTCTTCCTCATCAGAAGGGATAACAGTCTCGGTCTCGGGTTGTTCTCTCCCTCCCGAGGACCTGTTCCTATCCCTCCTCTCTCCTTTCCTCACAACCTTGATCACCTCGGTCACTACAGACGGTACGACTGTCTGCATGACTTGGTGCACTTCATCAGCAATTGCCTCCCTAGCTAAGGCATTCAGGCTAGCATTCTCATTCTCCTCACTTCGACCATGAACCTCAGGGTTCTCATGGGTCGTCTCAGGAGCCTTAGCACTACTCCTAGTCACACGCGGTCGACCTCTGCCTCTAGAAGCCTTGGAAGATTTCTGTCCAGCCATTTCCTATATGCTATAAGATTCAAACACTAACACAGTCATTCAAGGTAATAGCTCAGTTTATGTCAAGTATAGTAAGTCCCTAATTACAGTGGCCAGTTGTGATTAGCCACTTACTTTACTTTTCACACCCTAAGCATTACCTATCCTGACTTCATCAGTATCTAAATCTACTAGGAACACATAAGTCAAATAGCACACGCACATAATACCGGTTAACATTTATAAAAGACATACCTGATGGCACGTAGCTACTTGGACCGGCATCCCTTCCCTTTGTCCCATTCTTTATTTAAGTTTAGGTTTCTTTTGAAAATATTTACCCATTTCACTTAAACTTTGGCTCTGATGCCAACTTGTAAGGCCCCGATCCCGGGCACCTCACAGTTGGTCATTCATCGCACATAAAACATATAGTTATTTAAAACATAGCAGCGGAAGTTAAACAAAACCATTACTTATATTTCAATGATGGTTTTTGCAACGTAATAAATATTGTTAACTGTTACAAAATACTATAGATTGCATTACATCACAAAAATGTCATTTTTAAACGAATGGATGCCGTCACAAAAATTCCAAGTAGCTGCCCCGTGCCATCCTCAGCAACTATTACCTGCCAACTGGAAAACATATAAAAGTCAGCGTTGCTGAGTGAGTTCTAGTTTTAAAATAAAACATACTTTACTTTTGATAAAACCGTTCCTTTACTTTCATACGATCATACATTATACGTACACATAGATAATATCATTATTATCTTCATCATTCATTACTTTCGTTCATTCGACGTACATCATTTATTATCTTTCACTTCTATCTAAATCCTGTCAAGCTTTACCCTCTTCATGTCACGCAGCCATGATTACTGAATTCGAGTGACAAGGATCCCGTTTCGTTCTTTATTACGTTACATCATTAACGTTCAATTCATACATTCTTTCATTCATACATTCATTACCTTTGATGACATGTACAATACCCCAAACATTGTGCACGAAGCTGGTTACTGGGCTTGAGGTCTTTCATAGACCCCGAACATTGTGCACGAAGCTGACTCCAGTACCTAGGGCAAGTACATTCACCACTTATCTTTTCTCTTTCATTACGGATCGATGCCATGTGCTATACCCTGAACATTGTGCACGAAGCTGGTTACTGGGCCTGAGGTCTGTAATAGACCTCGAACATTGTGCACGAAGCTGACTCCAATACCTAGGGCAAGCGACAAGTATCCCATACATATGGTCAATCACAAGGATTGGACCCAAGTGTGCATCCTTCTGGGGTAGCTAACTCGCACACAGTTGAGCTAACACCCTTCATTGGGTGTGAACCTCCATACATTTGCTTGCAAGCCTTTCTTACTTTATTCGTTCATTCATTAATGCATGCATTCTTTCTTTCTTTACATTCCATTTCTCATCTTTGTTATCTTTCATTTCGTTACGTTATTCTTTACGTGCTTTCATTCATTCGTCATACTACGTAAAGTAATAACATCATATATAACGTATTTTATATATAATACAAATACGTTTAATCATCATTAAAAGATAACACCTCACACGTACTGTACATTATGCATACATTTTATACTCATCGTACCTCATACATACAACCCATAACCCTAAAACATCTTATTATTATACTTACATTGGGTAATCATTACCCATAAGTCAACCCTAGTCAAAACCCTAGACTTTCTGTTTTTCCCAGAATTTCAAAAAATTATTCTAAGGGTCTAGACGCATGGGCACTGTTTGGGCGCTTTTGCCCTGTTCAGACGTTTTGCTACTATTTAGACGTCTGGACTTAGCTTCTTTTTTCACTTAGACGCATGAGCCCTGTTCAGACGCATGGGCCCTGTTTAGGTGCATGGGTCTACACTTAAATATTTTCCACTTAGACGCATGGGCCTGTTTAGGCGCATGGGCACTATTCAGATGTTTGGGCCTAACACAGTCATTCTGAACAATATTCCAGACGGTTGGGCACTATTCAGACATATGGGCCTGACTTAGACGCATGAGTACTTAGCCGGTTAGGCACTGTTTAGGCGGTTGGGTCTTTGGGCGGTTGGGAACACTTAGGAAAATTAAACTGTTGGACGCATGGTCCACTGTTTGGACGGTTGGGTAACTAACTTTCATTTAATAATCATAAATCAGTCCCAAATCATCTTAAATCATGATCTAAGCTTAGTAACATCATCCTAAGCATCATAACATGCTCATACTCACATATGTATCCCAAATTACACCCACCCACATACATATTCACACGTACATACATACGGGTAAAACCCATTCGTATAGAAAACATATTCACATGCATTTTCTAGCCTCAAATCAATTAAAACATGTTAAAAAGGGGGTTCTAGAACTCACCTTTGTTGCTCTTTAAGCTTAAACTCTTCACTTGAGCTTCTTAGATGATTCTAACACTTAGAAACCTTCTTAACACACATTCAAACACGTATAACACATGTAAGCACATAACCGAGGCTAATTCTAGCCAAGAACAACTTAGAAACACTAAATCTTACCTTAAATCCGGTTTTCTTCTTGTTCTTCTTCAAAGTCCGAGAGCTTTTGCTCTTTCTTCTTTCTCTCTCTAAAATATCCGAATGAAAAAGGTGAAAAGTAACATGGCAGGGGCAGCCATGTTGCTTTTTTGACACATTTAACCCCTCAACTTAGGTTAAATGACACTTTCCACTTTTATTATTCTTTCTACGACTTCTTAAAATATCCGGGTGTTACAACTCTCTTGAAAAGCAGTCAAGAACTTATAGGTTCCCAATAGCAGGGATTGCTAAAGTGAACTTATCTAAAGATGCTAAGGCTTTTACTTCTACCGTATATGATGAAAAAATTCCACACTCCGTAGAGCAAGCCTTAAAATTAAAGAACTGGAGACGTGCGATGGAAATGGAGATGAAAGCTCTAATGAAAAATGACAGATGGAAAAGAGTGTTCTTCCTTTAGAAAAGAAACCAGTATGTAACACCCCGAAAATTTAAAACGAGTCATCAAGGATAATGGGCTTAATTAATGTGTATTTAATAAGGGAAATAAATGGCCATGAGCTAATTAGCCTTAATTGGGTAGAAGCCTAAGGTATTAAAGGCCCATAATCAACCCTTAAGCCACTTAACCAGCCATCATCTCCCTCATTTGAACCCTAGCCTCCCAAATTCGTAGGGAGAGAATGTAGAGAGAGAAAGTGAAGAAAACTCAAGATTTGGAGCTTCAAAGTTTAAGAGATTGAAGATCTGGGTGTTGGAGCATCAAACCATAAGAAATGAGCAACAAATCCAGGTAAGAATCAGCCTCTAAACCCTTCTGTAGATGAAACCCGGATTCTAGGGTTTTGGGTTTTGAAAAGTTACAAAGAATCACATAAATGTCACATTTTTACGTATGAAAACATGTAAAAAGCTTAGATATAGCCTCATGGTTGATAAACTAAGAAATTGGACGTAAAAAGTTAAGATTTTAGGTTAAAAATGGGCCGGTTCGTCATTTTTATTCGTCCAGTGAAACTGTAAGCTCGATCAGCGAAACTGTGGACTCATCCTACGAAACTAAGAGAATTCCCAACGAAACTACAGTTTCGCTGGTAATTTCTCTAGTGCCCAGGTTGACCTATAGATATTGTGAAACTAGGAAATTCCAATGAAAGTTGGGCGCACCTGACAGCGAAACTGTCGTGCGAAACTGCTGGGCGAAACTGACACCGAAACTGCCAGCGAAACTGCAACGAACCTGCCAGCGAAACTGATTATCTGACAGCGAAATTAGCAGCGTAATTAGGCAGAAATTAACCTTTTTAGGTGTTAACTTATCTGCAGGCTGTGTAGTGTGATCCTAGCCTAGAAGGCTTAGATTAGAAGCTACTCACGATATCCAGGTGAGTTCTAGATCCCCTTATTTAAAAGTTTTTCCATGTTTTTGGGGCTATTATGCATAGTAAACATAAGGTTTTCAAGATAAAGATTTCAAGCGGTTTTAACAAGAAAATAAATTTCCTATAACAAAATATGCTATATAAAGTCCTTAAAATAAAAAATTTGCGCGCTGACCTGGCAGCTCGGCACAGCCAGGGGCGTTTCCCCTTGGACCCCACTAGGGGCTGCTGCCCCTAGAACCCCGCTATTAAGGGCTGCCACTCCCGAACCCCCGTTGTCCCACGGAGGGTCGGTTATACGGTGTTATGTTATTCTCTCTTCCTGATGATAGTTATGCTTCATGGTAACTATACTTGATATGTTGTGTACTTAGTAAGTAAAGTATTATATATTAAAGTGGAAGATAAAACTAATGAAAAGTGGAACTAAAGTAATGTTACCCCCGAGCTCGTATGATGATGAAAAGTCTTGCAAGCACTATGATGGACTTCACTTAGGTGAGTCTAATGTATGACGATGGATCCGTATTCATGAGCAGGCCATGTACCAGGCAGTGTGGATCAATTGTCAGGGGTTAGCTACCGCGTTTATGTGTACCGACAGGGATTGACATTCGTTTTCAATCAACAGGGGGCTCTTGCTGTGTGCAATCTCGTTTATGATGAAGTGAAAGATAATGAAAGAATGAAAGATAATGAACATGCTATTATGACGCAAAGATCATTATGTACTATGATGTATGCAAGGTCATTATAAAAAGGATAAAGCTTATATTTTTTATATATTATTTTAAAGTAGGATTCACTCAGCAAAGCTGACTTTTATGCATAATAGTTGGCAGGTAAGAGCTGATGCTGAGGATGGCACGGGGAATGGAAGCTACTTGGCGCACACGATTTAGCATCCCTAAATTATGAAATTTTGTTTTAACTTGAATAGTACAATGTATTTGGTATTTTTGAGAGACAAGTATTTGTTCATACTATGATTTACGTGCTTCAAATGAATGCTTATTTATTTCCGCTGCAATGTTTTGATTTAAAGTGATTATATGCTATGATTAACTAACTGTGAGGTTTCCCGGGAAGGGGGCCTTACACAGTAGGATGTCGTTGGGTCTACACAATATAATACAAACCAGACAGAACCATTGAAAGATATAAGGCATGATTAGTGGCGAAAGGCTACACTCAAACATATGGGATTAACTACTCAGAGACCTTCTCTCCAGTAGCAAAATTTGACACAATCCGGGTCCTCTTCTCGATTACTACAAATGAAGAATGGCCTTAACATCAATTTGATGTTAAAAATGCCTTTCTGCATGGAGAATTAGAAGAAGAGGTCTATATGGAAGCTCCACCTGGATTTACAAAAGACTTTAAAGCAAATGAAGTTTATAGATTAAAGAAGGCTCTCTATGGACTCAAGCAGTCTCCCCGAGCTTGGTTTGGAAGGTTTACATTAGCAATGCGTAAATATGGATTTCAACAAAGCAACATCGATCACACATTGTTCCTAAACGAAGAGGTAAACTCGTGACTTGTTTAATTATATATGTTGATAATATGACTATTACAGGTAATGATGAAAAAGAAATAAAAAGACTGAAGACAAGCTTGTTCACGGAATTCGAGATGAAAGATTTAGGAAGACTCACATACTTTCTAGGAATTGAAGTTCTAAGGTCGAGACAAGGGATCTTCATATTCCAAAAGAAATATATTCTTGACCTCCTAGCCTAGACAGGAATGATTGATTGCAAACCTGCCGATACCCCAATGATACATAAACTCCGTATGGAAGAAGAAGGAGAGTTGACGGATAAAGAAAGATACCAACGCTTAGTAGGCAAACTAATATATCTGTCACATACTCGTCCAGACATTGCCTACGTAATTAGGGTGGTCAGCCAATTCATGCATCAACCTCAAGTCGCACATATAGAAGCAGTATGGAGAATTCTCAGATACCTCAAAGGAACTCCAGGACATGGAGTTTTATTTCAACCAAATCATTGGATGATTCTTCCATATGAGTTGAAATAAAACTCCATGTCCTGAAGCCGAGTTCTGGGGAATTACAAAAGGCCTGGGGAATTACCAAATCATTGTGAATTCTCAGATACCGGGACCAGATCATTGGATGATTCTTCCATATGAGTTTGTGAAACTAATATTTCAAAGATCGTTGATGCAAACGAATATGGCAATGGCATGAACGAATTATATCCTCCGTTTTGGGAGGTTGATACGGTAAAAATTAATTTATTTTTACTTTTTAAAAATAAAAAATAAGTAACTGTGTATGATTTTTGCATGTATATATACCAATATATGACAACAATGAAAATTGGTATCTTTTTTAGATTTCTATGTACACGCTACAACTTAAAATATTTTTCCCATATGAATGTCGTCCAAATACTTGTTTTGATTTATCATGACATATATAGAATTGTTGTCGAATTTGAGACTTATTTTATATGGTTTCTACAACTTATATCGTATTTTAAATTATCGGGGCAGGAAAAAGTTATTGAATTAGAATTTTCCGAAGAAACTGTTTGGCCTTATAATGGTGATCACATTGGTCGAGATTCAAGAGTAGTACTTTGTATGTTATTACGTAGGTTGGTTCAAAATAGGTAACTAATGTGGGAAGAAGTAAATCTGCAAGATGTTTGTCTTAGATATAGGAGTTTTATAGCTGATGAATTATACGCAATGTGTACAATGTAATGTCGTATTTTATAAAATAGTTTTTGTTTTATTCAATTTTTATTATGGTATCAAAGTGTCATACAAGAATTATTATTTTATATATAGGAATAGATAAATATAACATAATTATAATACAAAATAATTATACAACATGTTTACAATATCTGCTAATATGATTCTGTTTATAATGAATGTTTGATATTCTTGACTTGCAATAATCTTGATCCCAATAACACCTGTAAAAAAATTTAATTTCGCAATATGGAAAATATTAGTTAATTACAATTAGTATAACTACGAGACATGAAGAATATAATTTAATTTTAATAAATATAATTTTGCGAGATGAAAGATATAAATTAATTATAAACATTACAAAACATTAAAATTACTAGTTTTGAAATGTCATTTGTTGAAATAGGGTCGTATATAAACGAAAAACAAAAATGGATTGAAATCTGTTTATACTTAAATAAATAATTACCGACATTTATCTTGGTTTTCTTATATGATATATTGCAATGTAGGTAAAGAAAACAAGTATAATGTCGCGTAATATTTTTGATTTTTGTGATGTAGGTAAAAATAATAATTAAAGTTAACAACATAAGAAGGTTTGGAAGAGGGAATTATAAAGAAAGAAAATATCATATTGTTAAAAGATGAAGATAGTATGTGTTTGTGAAAATGTGGTGCTAAGAAGATGTTGGTGAGATGGTGTTGGTGTTATATTTATAGTGAAAAAATATATCAATAATTTTTTTTCATCAATACTAAATCTTACTACAAAATACATATAATTTATTCAACTTTATATCTATTAGTTAAATTTTGATACAATAAAATTGCTAATTTTTCTCGGAACTTTTGAGCACTTACGCGTACATTTTTAACAGGACATAGTTCATCTCTAGTAATTAAACGTTGTAGTATTATACACACCCAAACATCGCAGTCTTCTGATTGAGGGGTTTGTTGTGGCATGTTAGGCGGTATAATTCGTTCAAAAGATGTTGGTATGGAGATTGTCATGTTACGATCTTCAAAATAACTATGATAATATAACCATCCGGAAGCATACGGTCTATTTGATCTAAAATAGAATCAATTTAAGTATTATATGATCCAACCATACTGTCAAAAATCAAAGTTACTATTATATATATGATCTTTAAATACATAAAGATTAAATTAATAATAGAAATATAGTGTTACCTATAATATAATGTAACAGTCTATCGTAGCAAATTTATTTTTAGCAAAATCCAATGTGTTAACGCAACTTTCATTGGAATGTTAACCGTAACAAATAATCTGTTAAAATGATATAATAAGGTAAAAAGTAATTTAATAATTACCTCATGAACATCCTGAATAGGTGGATACGATGGTTCAGAACGGTCTGCGTATGAAAATAATTTTCTCATCTCAAATAAAAACACTATAAACCATGGAGGATAAACACACCATCGTGCATTTGTCGGTCTAGACCGTAACAGATAGTTCACCCATGCCCATGTATGCAGCTCAAAATATATAATTAGTTAAATCAAACTAAAAACAACAAAAATAAGCTTTTAAAAATAATGCTTACATCCGATTCAAACCAACCATTTGTCTCTCCAATTTAAAGTAAATCTCCCAAAAATGATGATATGTGATCTTGATCCCTAGTAAGAGAAGTAGTGAAATGATCACCACTAGTGAATAATTCTAACAGATTAATTTGATTGGTATTTTTATTCTTATTTTCTTTTTTAGAAACTAAAATATTGTGAACTAACGACAGCCAATAGTTTAATTTCACATTTTTGTTTTCTTAACGCAACCGGAAAAGTCTGTTAGTAAAAAACAAAAATATTATGTAATAAGAACAAGTGATAAATTAATTCATATTGAAGAAAATATGACAAAATAATTAAGTAATACATTTTCTATACTACGCGTCCCAGAAACAGGAGACGTACGATCTAAATCAAAAAAAATAATTAATTATGTGTTATTCAATATAAATTACGAAAAAACAAAAAATATTAAAAAATAAAATAAACACGGTAATACCTTCTCTATCTTCGGGCCAACAGAAAAAGGAGATCCAAATATTTGAGGTGGAGAATTTACAAACTAACTAGTATGAAACTAAAACATAAAAAATTATAAAAAGTTAGATTTAAATATTAGGAACATAAACTAATTATTAATAAATTATAAAATTTAGTGTATACTTACTTTTTCTACATTTTATTCAAACGCATTCTTCGGAGTATATGTTCCTGTTTTGTCTTTTTTAAAATAATTATCCTATAAAATAAAAAAAATTAGTAAACACATTTTGTAAATATATGTATGTAAAGTAATAATAATTGATGTGAGTGATAATTACAAGTAATCTGTAAACTATTTATTATAAATATTTTGGGTCACAAAAATAAGTGTTATTTTGCTTTTCTAGCGCCTCTGAATATATTTACGTGAGACCCCTTAACATTTTGCGTACCAAAACACTCATGAACTTGTGGCACGTTATTTCCGTCAGGGTCACCATGTTCAAATAATATTTCTTCCAGATCAGGTGGAATTTCACCCCCATAAAGACAGCTTCTTCGGTATGATTGCATTGACTGATCAAACGGGGTTGAAACAATATTTGACGGTAGATACTGACCCTGAAATTATTTAAAAAATATTATTAAAATAAGAAAATAATATTACTGTAATTCATTAAAAATAATAACTTACATCTCTTGAATTGTTTAAAATAGATAACGCTTGTTCCTACGTTATTAAACTCTTACGAGGTCAACAATACCTTTTGGCTACATAAAGTGATTTATGTGTGTGAATGATATGTAATATCACAGACGCCAATCAATACTTTTTGACAATTACCCACGTCATTTGTCATAATTATTCATTATAGAAAAACTTCGAATATCCACATTTGTAACAAATAAAATAGTTTAATTGAATATATAATAAAAATAATTAATATAATAAAAAATTACCTTATATGCTCAAACAAATCATTTGATGCTGTAACTTGGTTTTTTCTTTCATTTTTCTCTCTCTTTGTTATAAAGAGCATTAGAGGTATGATGATAAGTGTGATTCCAAAAGATATGATGATAAGTGTGATTTCAAAGATATGTATCCCATGAAAATTCATTCCATGTCCTTAAATCATTAACGAAATCTAAAAGTTTTCTGTTTAATTTTTTTTCCTTTTAATCCTATAAAACCTTATTGAACAAGTAATAATAAGCAAATTTTTTATTACGGTTACATCTCTATCATGTGTAACCCGTTGTAAAAAACGTCTCTTAAATCATCCAACGTAAGTTTAATTATTCCATTTTTGTGAAAAACGATATCAAGAAAAACTTTGTATTCGTAGGAATAATTTGACGCGTCATATTACCAAATTTAAGCCCAATGTAAGGCCCTGATCCCAGGAAACCTCACAGTTGGTCATTCACAGCAAAAACATAGATTTAAAACATTCATTTACTTATATATATATATATATATATATATATATATATATATATTGCAGTGGAAAAATGTAGTAATTGCAATTCATTACAACGCAGTTAAATTAAAATATAAACATCGTCTTTAACTATCAAAACTCTTTAAAGTCCTCTTAAGTTCTTTTCCATCAGGGATGCCAGTCTTTAGATGCCAAGAAGCTTCAGATCCATGCTCCCATACCTTAAGCCCTAACGCTCACCTGTCAACTGATATGCATACAAAAGTCTGCTTCGCTGAGTGAATTCTAGGTTTACTTTGTTAAATAACTTTTGTAAGAGGTATTAGCTTTAACAGTTGAAAATAATCATCATCTATCAGAACATTAATACACACGGGCTATCACTTTATCGGTACTTTACCATTACTTGTTAATTATTACTCTTCTTTATCCATCAATTCCCAGTCACTGTCGGTGCCTATGATAAACACAGGACTTTATCGACACGCCAATTTAGACCTTATTGTCGTACCCAAACTGGCCATTATTGTCATGCCAATTCATGGCCTTACTGACCTACCTGTTCGAGCATTTACTTTATCAGGGTGAGGGCACAATAGATGCAACCCTCCTTTATCAATTGCTTGCAAGGCTTTACTTTCTCAAGGTACATGTTATGGGTCCAATAACAGTTCTTTAAGTTTCACTTATATTTTTAGTTTTCACATGCACTTAACACATAATAAGAAGCAAACTCTTAGTCTAAGCATTCACATTTCATCAACCATGAGAGATAAACCAGATAACCGACCCTCCGCGGGACAGCGGGGTTCGGGGGCGGCAGCCCCTGATAGCGGGGTTCTAGGGGCGGCAGCCCCTAGTGGGATCCAAGGGCAACGCCCCTGGCTGGGGCCGGGCTGCCAGGTCAGCGCGCCCGAAATTATTTTGAACTATTTAAATGGCACATTTTACTTTAGAAAATTTTACTTTCTTGATAAAAGGTCTTAAAAACCGTCATCATAAAAGTATGTATTTTAGTATCTATATCACCCCAAAACGTTGAAAACGGGTAAAGGAGGGGTCTAGAACTCACCTGAACTTAGCAAAATAGCTTCAATTTAAGTAACTTAAGCTAAAGTCCGAATACACAAGCTGCACGGAAGTTAATAAACAAAAACGTCATTTTCTTCACAATTTCGCTGACAGTTTCGCTAGTAGTTTCGCTGGCAGTTTCGCTACCAGTTTCGCTACCAGTTTCGCTACCAGTTTCGCTACCAGTTTCACTGGGCAGCACTTCTGCCAGTTTCGCTGGACAGATTCACTGCCATGAGCTCCCAACTTTCGTTGGAATTTCCTAATTTCGCAATGCCTATAGGTCAACCTGGGCACTAGCGAAATTACCAACGAAACTGTAGTTTCGCACCAGCGAAACTGTAGTTTCGCTGAAACTCTCTTAGTTTCGCTGGATAAGTGCACAGTTTCGCTGGATGAGTGCACTGTTTCGCTGATCGGGGGCACAGTTTCGTTGGATGCATAAAAATGACGAAACAGCCCTTTTTTAACCCAAAACCTTAACTTTTTACGTCCAAATCCTTAGTTTACCTTCCATGAAACCATTTCTAACCTTTTTACACGTTTTCATACGTAAAAATTTGACCTTTATGTGTTTCTTTGAAACTTTTCAAAACCCAAAACCCTAGAATCCGGGTTTGATCTACAGAAGGGTTTAGAGGTTGATTCTTACCTGGATTCGTTGCTCCTTTCTTATGGTTTAATGCTCCAACACCCAGATCTTCAATCTTTTAACCTTTGAAGCTCCAAATCTTGAGTTTTCTTCACTTTCTCTCTCAACTTTCTCTCTCTATGAATTTTGGGGGCTAGGGTTGTAAATGCTGGAATGGAGGTTGCTCATGCATGTTTAAGGGCTGATTAAGGGCCCTTAAACCCATCAAAACATAGCCCATTAAGGTTAATGTAGTCCATAGCCTACTAATTTATCTTTCTTTCTTAAATTAACCCCTAAAAGCCCATTATTATTAAATGGCTTGCTTCGGGAAATTTCGGGGCGTTACACCCAAATTGAAGATTTTGTCCATTAATATAAAAGTTGATACTGTTCTCTGGATTTTCGGTATGAACATGGGTTTGTAATATTAAATGAATAAGTGATGCATCATTACTAATGCATTCACATAGTAACCATTTTGCAAAACATGTACTGTTAAATATAACAAGTTGATTGGGATTGTCTTTTAATTTATTATAAATGTGTTTAGCAACTTTTACATTACATTTAATAGTAATACTATTGGATGCATAAAAACCTACATAAAAATAATAATCAATTTCAATATAATAAAAACACGGAATAAAATAATAATAATAATAATAATAATAATAATAATAATAATAGAAGTAGAAAATGATAAACAAAAACTAACCTCGTGCTCCATCAATTTAACGTATCAATAATTTTTTTCTTTAATCGGTGAGCTTAAAATTTTCGGAAGACAATGTAAAAATATTTTCTTAGATTTTTGAAATTTTCGAAGTCCCACATGGTCCCCCACCCCTTTATATACTCCTCGTGTCAATTAATAACACTCGCCTCGAAATCCGGTTCCTCGTTGACATGGCGATCGGGATGTCACATCCCTCGCCTCGAAATCCGGTTCCTCGCTGACATGGCGATGGGGATGTCACATCCTTCGCCTAAAATGACTGATCCCTCGCCTTGAAGGACTTGCAAAATAGGGGTGTTGACTCAGCGAGATAGAGGTCACATTCCGTGCCCATTATAACCAATCCCTCGCCTCGTTTATCGTTCCCTCTCGTTGACTATGCATCCCCTCGCCCCTCGTTACCCGTTCCTTCACTGACATAGCGAGGTAGTTGTCAAATCCCTCGCCTAGGGTATCATACCCCTCGCTGAAGTGGGCGAGGGTCGGGTCAAATCCCTCGCATAAAAAATGTGTCCCTCGGCTATTTTTTTTATAAAACACTTAATTTACACGTGAGCGAGATAATGCCACGTGGACGAGAAAAAATATTGCCATATGGGCGAGGTTTCATTGGCGAGGGGTCAAAGTCAAATGTTTCTTTTCGTATCTTAAGTAGTCAATGGTTATTTTGCTAATTTGATTTGGCCAAACTGGTTATTTTCGTAATTTTCCCTAATTTTATTCATATGCCTCATGAATGCAACATTAAAATTTAAAAATGTAAAAAGTTTCAAAAAGACATGTTGAGAGTAATTTGTATCCCCTCTATCTAAAATATTCAGATGTAGAATAATGATTAAAATGAATAACACCATTGTTGTTGGGACCGGATCGGACCGGCCGGGTCCAATCGGTCCAACCGGGAATCGGCTAGGTGCCCGGTCCGGTTCGCATCAAATCGTTTTGGGCTGGTTCGACCGGCCGGTTCGTCCCGAATCGAGGGTCGGACCAGAAACGGACCGGTTCGAACCGGCGGAACCAGGGGAGGGTCCGAGGGGTCCCTTGACCCTCCGGCCGGCTAACGCTTCACTTATCTGACATGCTTCACCGAGAAATGTTTTGAAGTTTGACCCTTCAAATTATCTTACGTAGAATAGTTATAGTGAGAAATGAGAGAAGGCTAATTGATATCATATCATCAAGTTACCTTCGTTTTTCCAGCCGATGATCTCGCACATTCTTACGTCTGGTGTTGCTGGTTTTGATAGAAAATATGATGATGAAAGAAGCAAAGAAGATAGTGACCTTAATCGAAATAAAGCTACAGAACCTACGGTCAAAACCTGATTTGAACATACTTTTTAATTACTTATGTGTTTTTGTATTGATTTTTTATTCTTTTGCGTAAGAAGATAGTGGAGCAGAAGCAGAAAGTTAAGAATGACCATACACCGGCACAGTACACACATCACTCAATAATATTTTTACAATAGTTTAAATTTTTGAACCATATGTTAAACTTTGAATAATTTTTTCTCTAATGATTATACTAGTGTTTATCTAGTTTTTGGTTTATTTAATTATAATTTAGTTTTTTTATGTTATTTATGTTTTTTAGTTTTATATTTACTTATATAATTATATATATAATATTCTATATAGGTAATTATGACGTCATCCGGTTGTTAAATCCTACCCGACCATCAAACCAGTAAGACGTCGGTAAGACGTACGGTTCAACATGGGATATGATTCCGAAAACATTGAATAATAGACAAAAAATTAATAAAAGTCGATGTTCGCTGTTCCCATTTCAATTTCTCGTGTGACCCCACACACATTGACCAAGTGTAAATCATGGTCAACCACCTCAACTTTCTAGTTTCTAGAAACAAGGCTGCTGACGTCACTCCCATTTTCAGGCGTTTTATAAAATCGCATGTTGCAGAACTCAGATCTTCATTCATCTTTTGCCCAATTCCTTTGTATCATCATCGTCATCATCAACATCATCATCATCATCATCATCATCATCAACATCATCATCATCATCAACATCATCGTCATCATCATCAACATCATCATCATCATCATCAACATCATCATCTTCAACATTAGGTTTTCTGCTTAAATCAACATGGTGGGTCTCTCTTTATCTTCCTTTATTTCAATCTATTTCACAACAACACCATTAATCACACTTTGATTTTGCAGCAGACGGCTCTGCAACTCTATTCTTCTTTCATGAGCAGTTCAAGTTACACTGTCCGTATTGCTCTCAACTTAAAAGGTACTATTATTATTAATAACTGAACCGTTATTTGAATCACATATTATTATTATTAGTATTAGCATGCATTTGAATATGTTGATTGTGGTTTATCAACAGGACTTCCATATGAATACAAACCCGTTAATCTGTTCACAAACGAGCAACATCGTCCTGGTAACTATCTTTATTTATTTTTATTTTATAGTCATGAGATAAGTGAATTAGGGATGTGTAACGGTTTGATTAACAGTTTATTCGGTTATGAATTGTTTTTGGAGTTATTCGTTAACAGAATGAACTTAATTGGAAACATGTCTAAGCGAATTCAATCGAATTTACAGTTCGGATTCCGTTGAATTCGGATTGTAGAACTGAATAAGTGAGATTTTGTGAATCCGATAAACCGAAATGAAAAGCAAATTCAAAATTAGGATATGACTGTTAGGTACCTAACTGAAAACCGAATCACAATGCAGTTGAAAACGATTTCATTATCTTCCATCTTTACTTGTAGTTTAACTCACCTTACATTGTTTCTAAATGTAGAGTTTTTAAAGATCAATCCTATTGGTTTTGTGCCTGCTATCAAGGATGGTGATTTTGTGCTTGCTGATTCTTTTGCAATTATAATGGTGAGTAACTTATATAGTTATATTGCTTTTTTTTGTGTGTGTAGTCACACGTTATTATAGTGTTTTATTCGCACTTTGTCCCTATAAAGCAGTACCTTGAAGAGAAGTACCCTAAGCATGCATTGTTACCGCGTGACACTAATAAAAAGGCAATAAACTATCAGGTAATGCAATTTGGTTTCTTATGTTCTTGCTTTGAAATCATTAATTTCTTATGATGTTATTTCATATATTGGTAAAAATCTGTTATGCTTTATGATCTACTTTCGAATCTGTAGGTTGCAAGTATTGTTACTTCGAGCATACAACCTCACATAAGGTTACCTATCTTGGTGAGTTATAAAATGTTGTGTTATTGTTACAATAGATTGCATATATGGATTGTTAATGTTTTATTAATTTTTCCAACGTGCAGGGTTACATTGGACGAAATCTTGGTCAAGACGAAAAGATTTCATGGGTTCATAAGCATGTTAGAAAAGGCTTTGCGGGTAAAATTTTTACTCCCAAAACATCTAGGCAGGCATATATAGTATGTTACAACTATTGTTGATTACAAATATAAGTACATAAAAGCCTGATTTCTGTAAAACTCGTTGTACAGCGCTGGAGAATCTACTAAAAGATCATGCTGGCAAGTATGCAACCGGGGAAGAACTTCTTCTGGTACTGACACTTTTTTTTTTTTGCATGTACTCTGTCATTATACAAGAACTAACGTCTGCTATAACTCAAACTCGCATAATAAATTTGTGAACTTATATATGCGAACTGGAGTAATGTTCATAACCTTATGCAGGCTGATGTGTTTCTAGAGCCAATCATTAATGCATCACAAAGATACAACTTTGACATGGTATGCTCTGCTCTTATACAGCATTTTACTTATTGGGCTGGGTCGGGTCGGGTCGGGTACAAGGTTCATGTTAAGACTGGTGATTTAAAAGGCATCAGTTGGGTTGGGAAAACAGGGGATGGGGTTGAATCGGGTCGTTTTAGAAAATAAGTAAAACTAGTTTTTAACCCGCCGCGCGTTGCGGCGGCATCGTATATGACGTGACAGAGTATAGACTACAATCGACCCGACTTTTTTCATAAATAAATTTACGTCAAAATGTAGAGTAACTCGAACTTATACCATTGAATGGAAACATATTATAATTGACCCGACTATTTTCCATACAAAACGTAGACAAACTCATAACAACATGAAAAAAGCACATGCAGCGGCACCGTATGCGACGTGATAAAGTATATATTACAATTGCACTCGACTCGTTTCTAAACTAACTTTACGCCAAAATGTATTTATATTGTCATATGAAACGCGTTATATTTGACCAAACTCGTTTCCGGACTAAATTAAAAACGAAACGTATATATCGTCGAATGAAACATATCCCGGCACATAAATTTACGTCGAGACATATTTATAGCGTCAAATGAACATATTATTATTGACCCGACCTGTTTTACCAAACAATAAACAAATACAATAAAAGAAAAAAAATATAAAAAAATTGTTTATTTAGTTTCTAAATTAACATATACATAAAACAAAATTTACGTTGAAACGTATTTATATCTTGAATTTCAAACTCATTTACGTCAAACCGTATATACTGTCAAATGAAACATTTTATATTGACCATGCGCGTAAATTTACGTCGAGACATAGTTATACCGTCCTATTAACGTATTATATTTGACCCAAACCCGTTTTCCCAAACAATAAATAAATACAATAAAAGGCAAAGTAACTATTCTAAACAAAAACTAAAAATTCTGCTTACATAGAATAGGGTTAAAAACAAAAATCATGAAAAGCCTTGTTACCAAAATTGAAGAAACTAAACTCTCCTATTCATTTCAATTGGTTTTTAAATATATAGGATAATAAGCGCGCAGATGTTTTGACGTTTGTTTATGAAGATGATAGTAATAAATGGTTTTATATGTTGGTGCAGAGTGAATTCCCTCTTCTATCAAGGTTGAGCATGGCATACCAGCAGGTACCTGAAATCATAGCTGCAAGGCCTGAAAACCAGCCAGATGCACCCGTTAACTGAGAGAAAGAGGATCATTTTTTTGCGGTCAACTAGATGTTGATATTGAGTGAGCATCAATTAATTGTTCGGAAAGTTGAAAACTTGTAGCTTTTATATGTTTACATATTGATCAAGTGATCTAGTTTCTGTTGGAAATTTTTTACACTTGAAATGTCTTCTGACGAGTTCTATACAGCTAAAGATTGTACAAGAATTGATGTTATTGAATAAATTACAGCTGCGTGTGTTTCATTTGTGTGATTTTGTTAAGGAGGACTGAATATTTCATTTATTACTTAAACTACTTATTGTCTATCGTGTTTATGCTCCACATTTGTTCAACCTCAGAGAGTTTATTTAACCATTTGATTGTACTAAAGGAGGACTGGATATATAACCATTTGATTGTACTAAAGGAGGACTGGATATTTCATTTTTACTTAAACTACTTATCATCTATCGTGTTTATGCTCCACATTCGTTCAACTTCAGAGAGTTAATTTAACCATTTGATTGTACTAATGTGTATATATTGATGTAATGCAACAAGTGGAACATTGTATCTGTTTTTATGGTGGTGGTGTAGGCAGATATCAACGATGGGTGGTGATGGTGTATTTAGGTCCGCTCTAAGTTAGTAGGTTTTATAAGAGTGATTCATTTTTACCTATTGTATTAAGTAGACCCAAATAAACTAATCAAACACAAGTTTACTCAAATTAACCCATGAAGCAAACAAAAGTGTACTAAATCAACCAAGTTCTTAGAATAACATAATCATCTTATCCAAACACATCCAATACCAACAATACTCAGATGTCAAATGGAAAATGTTGATAAATAAAGAAAGCTATCATATGATTTTGGAAACTATAATGTAACTGCATATATAAACAAAGAAAAGCATATATTATATATATATTATGTAGTTTCATCAACATAAACAACTGCTTAAAAACATAAACTGACTTATAAACAACTGCATATATTCACAGGGGTTTCTTAATACGAAAAGGCCTCGGCATTCTTCATGGATGCTCATATCAACACTTCTAAATCTCCAAAAGCACGAGACCCGTCACTTCAATATCTCACCATTTTCAGAAATATCAAACAAGAACCTAGGGAGAGACGCTATGCGGGGAAGCTGATGCACCAGCTCAGAATATGAGTCCTTTCTTGACATATCCGATTCCTGGTTAGCCTCAGGGTTAGACATGTCATTTCCATCTTGCTGCATCATCTGACTGGGACCAGGTGTAGAACTGATTATCTGATTAGCTATTGGTGTTGGTGTTGTATTAACAGGCATGAGAATAGAATCATGGGTATAACTGTCATTTCTTCCTTGATGAGGGATAAGATTATGATGAGGGATAAGATTATGATGAGAGATAGAACTGTTATTTACAATTTGTTGACCATTTTCATAATCTTGAAGAAGGCTGCAGAGGGAGTTGACTCTTGACATGAGAGTTCTCTCGTCTGAAGCTGCTGTCAACTGGTTGTCACTAAGTAGGATCTGTGAAATGTTTTCTAACATATCTCTCGGGTAATTCTGCAGAGGGACGTTACTGGAAAATGGTAAATTCATGGGGACATTTTGCTCTAAAAGACTGTTTCCAATGTGGTTCACAAGATCAGATAGTGACATGCTTGGCTGAAGAGCAGGTGCATACGCTTGATTCATATTGTTTTGCCCGTCAATGTCCATAGACACACCTGATGAATAAAATCATATGAAAGTACAGCGACTGAATATGGAAAAGAAAAAAGTTTGACTTTAATAAAAAGAAAAAAATGATTGTTTGTGGGTCAACAAAAAATGTTTGCCAAAAGAAAAACAGAAAAAAAAGTGTTAGCGGGTCAACCCAACCCAAACCAGCCTGTTTTTGAACTTGTGTTAAACCTGTTTGACCAGTTACACAACGTGCCTGACCCACCCATTTTGCCACCTGTATGATTAATCTATGTCCCTAGTAAAATGTGTACTTAATTTGGGCCCGAGGCAGTATTTCTTAGAGCTGATTATTCAATCATCAATTTTTTTGGTAGAAATAGACGGTACCTGAACTTGAAGAGTGGGCTTCTTTAGACATATCATGATTGAGCAAACCAAGAGGGCCTGATTCAATAGTTCTAGATGAATAAGGAAGAAGAGTAGATCGGGAAGCCATATGGGAACTACCATAGATTTCTGGTAGGTAAAAAACACTGTTCCCTGACATATCTTGATCATTAATGGAAGTATTTGGCGGGAAATATGGGAGGTTTAAAACAATGTCTTGCTGCTGGCTCAGAAAGTTGAGTCGAGTATCACTCTGGATCAGCTTTTCATAGTGCTTATCTAGCACGCCTTGTTCACATTGTAGAAAATGTTGCCTGCAGAAACAATGGTAAGCAAGCAAAAGAACGCTAAAGAGACGTACAAGCTGGGAGGGCCGAACAATTTGTCAATGGGTCAAATGCTGTTTATATGGGTCATTGCCACCTCTAACTTCAAGGCCATTAAAAACAATAAAAGGAACATGCATATCAATACCTTTGTGTGCTTGCTTCTCCATCTGTAAAGTCTGAAGCGGACCGCCACTGTGTGTGTTTTCTGGGCTGTGGGTTGATTTCTTTAAAGAAGAGTGGTGGTTTATCAAGCTGACGATAAAAGAGTAAAACGTTGAACAGAAGTTAAGTGGACTAATAAACACATAGGATACAAGAGTACAAGGAAAAGAGAATTTCACCACAATAGTCAAATTTCCAGGCCCATCAGCTGCATAGTTTGCCTTCAGACCCACGATATCCGCCCAATTGATTTCAAACTTTTTCTTTAGTCCACCATCAAGAACTTCCCATACGATCTTATGCTTTGAAAAGTAACATTTTGCCACTAGATCACCTTCATATTTCGACACATACTGCAACAAGAAGAAGTTTTGACCACAGAAGCTTTTTTAAGCATTCCTGATTTACAAATTAGCAAGATGGGTGGGTTGGGTAACGGGGCCAGGTTGGAACAAGTCATTTTATTACACGTCATTCGGGTTGGGTTGACCCGCATACACCCTTTGTCCATTTATTAATAAAAACTATAAGAAACTAATGTGTTAATTGTGATTACAACAAAAATATAGTTTACAACAATATTCTAGATATTTGAGCCAAAAATTTAGGAGGTTAAATGCATTAAAAAGAGTTTAGGTAAATTTGACCCGCTTGACCTGTTACCCCGTAGCTAAAGTTGTTGATTTGACCCTAAAACACAACCTAAATCAACATGTTAAAAGTAAATTGGTCGAAAATGCGACCTCTAAATAATAAGAGCAAGACCAAATCCAATGTAAATACCTCCCATCGACCGATCCTTAAAAGTGAAGCCGGAAAATGAGAAGCTTTCAACTTATCCATGGAACTTGAGGCCCTGGCCCGTGTTTTTGCCTTCGAATCTCTCTTGGCATTTGCTTCAAGACTTTCAATGGTCATATCATCCTTGTCAGTATTCGCTTGGTTGAGCCTCTTTTGAGCTAGCTCTAACAATGATGGACTCTTCCTTAAACGCAAACCCAATGGGCTTGGTTCATTAAGTGGGTCAAAATGACATTGAGGAACTAGAAGCTCGTTGTCAAGTATCGGTTGCTATAAAAGATAGACACACACATGGTCAGAATACAAAAAGTAAGTAGGCATGCTAAAATTGGCCTAAACCACATCTCATTGAAAATGTAGTCTTAATTGTGTATTTTAAAAGTACAATTGTCAAGTACAACAACTTGTCCATTTTGTGCAAAACTAGCTTATAACATTTAAATCAACTCAAACTTATATATAAACTATTTCCAAGGAAGTACATTTTTAAAGGCAAATAATGACTATTTTTTTAATATAAAAAGCATGAGATAAAAATGAATGGACAAATAAAAATAGAACAAGTTAGTTTCGGATGACGATAGTTTACACCGACTATAAAGCAATCCTCTTACAAGTGTCATGATATAATGAGTTTTTACTATATTAGTTTGTTCTGTGTAGATTTAATCTACGTCCGTGACAAGGCCCACCGTTCACAAAGTGGATCACGTGACTTGTGACGTGACTTATGACGATACGTTGAGTAACTAGTCCACATAGTCTTTCCTTATGTGACTCCATTTGTAGAATGCCACTCATCACCACCGCTAAAAAGCCGTGACTTTATTGAATCATTAATTCTAGCAGTGTTTTATAACTAAATTTAAAATCAAATCAAATCTTAAGTTCATAAAATATGAGATAGATATAAGATCATAGCAAGCATTTCAATACAATTATGTCAAGTTAAAGTTTGCAAAAAAGTCTATATGAAAATTGTGCAAAGTAGTAAATTTGACATAAAAAATCAACATGCAGCTTAACATAAAGCACTCAATTACAAGCCTAAAACATTCTTAACTTGCAACAACTATAACTTAACAACAATAAATTATCAACAATTATTGCAAAATTTTCTTAAGATATCTTCTAAAATATAGTTCTAGATTGTAAACTTTATTGCTAAATGTTCTTGGTATATTCAAGAACACACACCGTTTGTATTTGAATCATTCCACTTATAACTTTATTCCCAAAAATCAAAATTTGTTAAATATTTGTATCATTACATTCTCACATCCATTATTCATCAAATTACCTAACATAAATGGTTAACAGTGCTATGAATGTAATAGATTATAAATGTAATAGATACCTTCATTACATTGCTCTTGACTACCTCCCCTCATCCCAATTTCACCACTTAGGTCAAAACAATCGGATTAAATTCGAAAACAAACCAAGTAATTGACATCATTTCATAAAACAATAATCAATAAAAAAATTTCTAATGAGCTACACAAGTTAACAAATCAACAGAAGTTAAGTAATCACCATATAAAACGCATTAAACTCACAACAAACACCAATCATCCAATAAAACACACATAAAAAATCCCAATCCAAAACAGCAACAGAAATCAACCTGAGTATCCATATCCGGAGACGACGACTTCCACCGTTTCGGAACCGGTTCGAGCCCCCCGGTCTCCTCGAAACACATCGGAGTGTCTTCTCCGGCCACCGGCTTCCCCTCCGGCTCCAGCAACTGCCACACATTGCTGTTCTCCGACGACGACATGAACTGCACCATTAACAGACTATATACCAACGAGTTCTGTGAACAAAACCAAACAATCAGTGAGAAAACGAACGAATGTGAAGATGAATTGAATTCGAACGACGAACATGAAGAGATTTCCGTTCAAATTCTGCAAAGATTCATATGGAGAATCTGAGAAACCGAGAGAAAAGCTGGATGAAGAGTATGTAAAGAGTGTTGCTACGTGTAATTAATATACCGAAGTTTGAGCGGGTGAATTTACGAAAATGCCTTTGGGGAATTAAATATGTGGGCCCTAAAAGGTCTAATTTGCTATAACTAGTTGTTTTTAATTTTTCATATTTGTATAATATGTGATTTAAGCGTGTGCATGATTTGTATTATCATGGACGTGACGCGTGTGGTTTTGGTGACGCTGGTTTTAAATGCGTTCTTAAGGTGTTATCGTAGCTGCACGTTTTGTCGATGTGTTAGGGGTCGACAACTTACACGTGTTGAACGTGAAACACCTGTTACAATTGGCTTAAGCAAACTGATAGTGTGATTATATATAAAATAAAGAGAAAACGTATAATGTTATAACGGTTTCATTTCTATCCATTAGTTCAAATGATATATCTTAAAGCAATACATCATATATAGTGTAATTTGCTTAATATAGTTAGGGGCTGTTTGGTAGCCTCTTAATAGTTCCATTAAGAGGCTACCTCTTAACCGTTAAGAGGCAGGAGTGTTTGTTTTAAAAAAAAGGCGCCTCTTAACTGAACCATTCAGTGCTGAATGATTCAGCTCTAAAATCACGCTGAATGAACTTTCAGACTCAAATACCCTCGATCTTCATCTTCCATTCAGAGCTCACAAAACCTCATCTTCCATCTTCACTCTCACCTTCGATCTTCATCCTCAGCCTCGATCTTCATCTTCCACCTCCGACCACAGCCTGTTCCAAGTTCCACCTTCGATCTTCATCTTCCCCTTCGATCTTCATCTTCCCCTTCGATCACCTTCGATCCCCTTCGATCCCCTTCGATTCAAGACCTCCGACAACAGCCTGTTCTATCTTCCACCTTCGATCTTCATCTTCCCCTTCGATCACCTTCGATCCCCTTCGATCCCCTTCGATTCAAGACCTCCGACCACAGCCGACGACCCTTCGATTCACCACCG
Source organism: Flaveria linearis (assembly GCA_024085815.1). Lineage (NCBI taxonomy): Eukaryota > Viridiplantae > Streptophyta > Magnoliopsida > Asterales > Asteraceae > Flaveria > Flaveria linearis. The sequence continues at coordinate 20,640,552 of CM044004.1, forward strand.
ATTCACCTTCGATCCACTGCGGTCACCCTCGGTTTCCTTTCGATTCAAGACCTCCGACCACGCCTGCGATCACCCTCGGTTCCACAGCCTGCGATCACCCTCGGTTCCACAGCCTCGGTTCCCTCGGTTCCACGCCTGCGATCACCCTCTGTTCAAGACCTACCGATTCAAGACCAGTTTGATTTCTTCAATTGGTGAGAAAAAAGTTTTTATTTCTTCAATTCTTGTGCATTATTGGTGAGAAATAGAATCAAAATCAAATATTAGAAATCGATACCCTAACCTTCCCTATAGTCTTTTTGCCATTGTTCAACTCTGTCGTCACCGGTGTCTCCTCCTCCGCCATTTAATCAACCTCCGGTTTCTTAGACTCTAAGGTAATCACTGTATGATTCTTAATACAAGAGATGTAGCTTGCTTTGAATTATTATTTTTTGTCGGTAGGGTTTTAACGATTTTGGTTATTGAGAGCAGGTAAAGTGTATGTTTTTCAGTGTTTATATAAATTATTATTGGGTTCCCGGTTAGCGTTTGTTTTGTGCGTATCAATGTTTGATCATTCTTATTGTTTTTTCTTCTCAATTTGGTTCTAGTTAAACTGTGTTAGATAAGTCATTGATTAGATTACTAACTTGAAATAAGCAGTTCATGAGTTGGGTCTAATTTATAGTTTGTATACAGCAATTGACATCTCCCATGCATTTGAAATTGGAACTGAAATTAAAGTAAAATCGTTTATGTTGAATGCTTATTAGCTTGATTTTGACTTCCACAAGTTCCATGTCTTTTTGTCACTTGTCAATGAGAAGTTGTGGATTTTATCTCAAAAGATCCATGTGAAATTGTATTGATATGGAGGAAATATGCTATTTTTTTTAATACATTGTTTCTGTATTTCTTTCTTGTACGAGCATTAGTTGGTAGTTTTCAAAATTGTTTTCAACAAATTGTTATTTTTATTTGTTATATATGAGCTTGCAGGATGAAAAAAACAAATGAAAATATGCATTAACTAAATTTGTAGTCCCTTGTAAGAGCATAAGAAAAACTTCATTAATAGATAAAAGGTGAGCTGTATCTCGAGTTCTGCTGGAGGAAAAGGAAACTATGGAGGGTTCTGAACCGAAGTTATACTATTTAGCTTCTAACAAGCACTTGCCAATCTATATTTGTTTGCCCTTTGAATTTATACAGCAACCTACAGTTCAACAAATTCCAATTCTTCAGTCAATGTTGTATATTTCTTTTTGGAACGTACTTAAATATGCTAGTGTGCAGTCAACATTGATTTGCACTTGCCACTGTACACTATATACAACATGTTTTGCAGAGGAATTCCCTCTCTTGATGTCAATTAGTAAAATTATCATTAATCCACCCACTGCTATGTCCATGCATCTTTTTAAAAGGTAGTTTATTTTTTCTTTTAAGGGGTATTTATATTCTGTAAGCACACGTTGCAAAGAGAAATTTTAAAAGAAGATAAATGAAGCTTGATGTGAATGTTTTACGTTACCTCTCCAAAGACGACTTCAGGGTTCTCACTGCTGTCGAGATGGGAATGCGCAATGTAAGTCAATTTTAGTTTTCTATCTGTTAATCACATTAAATTTTTTTAATGATGTTTCCACTTTCCAGTTTCTTATAAAAATATTGTGCTCTCTTTCCAGCATGAAATTGTACCCGCAGAGCTTATTGACCGCATTGCTTCACTCAGGTTCACTGAGAAAAGTCGATTCGTTTTAGATCAGAAGATTCACTTTAGTTTTGGACTGTAGACTTGTAGAGATGCTTTAAGGATTTTTAACATTAAGTAATTTATTAAGTAGTTCCATTGAATTGCATATATAGTGAAAGATTGCAGTGATAGTGAGATATGAAGACCTTATCTAGAACAAGCATTTAGAAACTGATATACAAACTGCTTTCATAGACACATTTAGAAGTCTATGTCAAAGATAGTTCAATTTGTAAAAAGGTTAATTATAAGAATATCATTTAAAAACAGATCTAAATTTAATCTTTGCAACAGCTTTTTCCAGGAAATGTGGGACAAGGCTGTTCTAATCCAGATAATGAGATAACAAGGTCTGTTACATGGCAGAAGACGCATGCATTTGCTTTTCCTCTTTCTTCATGAACTCAGAATTGATATTAGTTCTTGGATAGAAGTTTTATTGTAGGATGGTGTAGATAGTATGTGATATATACTGCAGGTGATAAGTATTTAAGTCAATATCTTAATGAGGAATTTCCGATTGCATTATAGGCTTTATCTGTATCTTCTAGTGAATATTACATAAGAAAAAAGTGTTCCTTAGTTTGTTATATTATCTTATTGTTTATAATCGTTTGGTTTAATTCGTTTGGTTTGCTAAAAAACAGGAGAAAGCAAAAGTAGCATTTGAGAAAGCTTCAAAAGGACAAGAAATGCTCTCTTCATATCCTTCTTAAAGTAGTCATGTCTTTCTGTTAGAGAATTATATGTGTTTACAGTTGTTTAGACTTAACAAAAAGTCAAACCATGGGATGCTGCTAAGCATATGGAGTCTGCTGCTGCTTTAGCTGTTGAATTAAGCATATGGAGTGAAGTTGCTGACTTTTACAGAAGGGCTGCGGAGCTGTATAATGCAACATTCATGATCAGTTGTTTATGGCATACGACGAGAACACATTGTTTGCAGAAGCACAAGGTGGTAACAATGATGATCAGTTTATTCATGATATAGAATGGGGTTCACAAGGCATTAATTATATGAATAATTTACGTGATGAGATAGCTAGTCAATTAGTTTCAATTGATTAATATTTGAATTACTTTGTAATTGGATATTAGTATGTTGTATTTGAAAGTGTATTTGGATATTAGTATTTTGTATTTGAAATATTTTGATTTTGAATTTTAATATGTTGTATTTTGTTAACCTATTGATCATTCACGTACAGTCATTCAGACATCTAACCAAACAGATACATTTTATTCAGCCCAAAATAATTCAGAGGGGTAAATTTGTCATTTTGTACAGTCATTCAGAGATTCAACCAAACAGCACATTTTGGTTCAGCACTTACTGGTTCAGAGCCTCTTAACCATTCAGACCTCTTAACCATTCAGCATATAAAATTGTATAAAGTGATTTATGCATCTAAATTATATGTAATATCGTGTATGGAGCACTTGTGTTTTAGAATAACTGTGGTTTTAAAAGTGTCGCTGTAATGGCATGAAGGCATCATCATAGCTACATATTTTGTCGATGTGCCAGGCATGGGCATCTTACATGTTTCATTATACATTAGACAACTGCTATAATTATTTTAAGCACACCGTTAGTGTGTATATGCACACACTATTATCATTGGATAATTTAGACATACTGTTATAATCAATAGTGTATAACACTTTTTAAAATACCACAACGTATATTGAAAACCGTATATATATATTTTTATTTTATTATGTAATTAAAAAAATTAATAACTCATATTAAAGTTATTTTAAGTTTAAAAATTTTAGTGCAACCGAGAAAGATACAACGACTTTCTTTAAAGACAATTATTATCAAACAAAAACTAGTTATAAAAATTATTATATTACATATATTCCGCATGTACATCTAAGTGAACTTTTTTTTTGAAAGAAGTTAATATATATATATATATATGTATATATATGTATGTATGTATATGTTAAATTTATAGGTGTATTATTTGTCAATTTTATTGTGGCTATTCTAATTGTTGTGTATTTGTTTTTTGTGTGAGATATTATGGGCTTGCTGTTTGCTGTATGTCATGCTGGGCTCTTGTTGCTGGGCTTTATGGGCTGCTGCGTTTGAATCTTGCTGGGCTTTGATGGGCTGCTGCGCGTTTGAAGCTTGCTGCATATATTTGAAGTCTTGTGTTTGGTGATTATCATTCAGATATTTTGTCTTTCATCGCTTAGTCTTCCACACACACATATACACTCTCATTTTTAGGGTTTTCTGATTCTTAGTAGATCTGGGTTGTTTTGGGTTATCTTTTTGATAATCTAGTTCTGTATTCGTATTCTTCATTCTGATTCACCATTATTGTGAATCGGTGTTTGTACGATTGCTCATTTTTAATCTGAATATTGTTCGAGAGTTTTGTGTGGTTGTTTGTATCATCTGATACCATTCTTGACATGGTATCAGAGCTCTGAAGGTTGCGCTCTTGATTCTGGTTATTTCGACGGTTAAATCGTCGTCTGTGGCTAGGGTTTCTGTCATCTTTGAAACCCGTGGTTCTTCGCTGCTTCCGCATCTTGTTTCTAACACTCGACGGTTCAGTTCATCTGACTTCATCGCAACCCTAGTTGGAGGCAAGAACGGTCTCTCAAACATCGGCTGTGATTCTTGCAACCCTAGAAGGTTGCGCACTACGGTCATCATCTCGCTGGGCTTCACATCTTTGGTATTCTGTCAGTAACTACAACCCTCGAAGGTTGTTAGTTACTTGACCTGCTTTGGATTACCCTACTTGGGTAGCTTGCGCTGTGAGAATATCTCTTCCCTTATCTCTTATTATCTTGTATTGTTTAGTACTTTAAGCACGATTGGCTGGGTTAGGAGTACCAGCATCTGTGATTTCAGGGGGCTTAACTCCCTGTGTTGTGTTATACTATCAGTCTCTGTGTGCATCACTTGCGTGAGTTGGTGTGTGCTGCATTTCTCACACTTGGTTAATCCTTGATCTGCCACTATAGTGGTGTGAAAACATGGCTCTGACCTTGTTGTGATCTTTGTGCGTGTGTGACGTGTGTTGCATTCTTTGCTTGTTGTTTTCAATGGCTGAGAGTTCATCTTTATCTGTTCCTAACACTCTTGTCAGCAAACTGGACTCTGGTAATCCTTTGTACCTTCATCCAAGTGAGTCCAGTTGTCTGACCATAATTACTATAAAACTAAAAGGAACTGAGAACTACACTATCTGGGCCAACTCTATGAAACTTGGTCTTCAAGCTAAAAATAAATTAGGGTTTATAGATGGAACATGTAAAAGGCCCCAAGATGATGAAGTTCTCAGTTCTCAATGGGATCGCTGCAACTCTGTTGTGTTAACTTGGATACTTAATTCTATATGTGAAGAACTCTATGTTGGTCAAGTGTATTCCAAACTTGCATCCGAAGTTTGGATAGACTTAAAAGAAACATACGACAAAGTTGATGGGTCAGTTGTGTTCAATCTGTTTCAAAAAATTAACTCTGTCTCACAAAATGGTTCAACTGTTGCTGAATATTATCATAAGCTAAACACTATGTGGAAACAATTTGATGCAATGGTTCAACTACCCCCTTGTAGTTGTTCTGCTTCTAAAGAATTCAATGACTTTAATCAAATGATAAAATTAATGCAGTTTCTGATGGGTTTGGATGATATCTACCAACCTGTTAGAACAAACTTGTTAACAAAAGATCCTCTACCCACTATTAAAACTGCATTTTCAATTATCTCTAGAGAAGAGTCACATAGAACATCTAGTAATATTCCAAAAAATTAAAATGTTGGATTTGTATCCAAATTAAACCAATCAAATGATAATAAAAGAAGGAGTGGTAGAGGTCCAAATCCCAATCTGAAATGCAGTCATTGCAACAAAATTGGCCACACAGTTGAAAGATGTTTCGAGATTATGGGTTACCCACAAGGCAATAAACCAAGAAATAACCCTGTGTCAAAAAATACATCTTCTCATAACTCCAAAATGGAAAAATCTGACCCCAACTCCAGTAGTGTGTCTACTCCAAACTCTGTGTCTCTAACCCCTGAGCAGGTTACTCAACTATTGGGACTTCTGAACATCTCATCAAATGACAAATCTCAAACCCCTAATTTTGGAGGTAATAAAATCAACTCATACACTAGTTTCAATAACCTCAACTGTTTTTCATCCAGCATATGGAATGGATGGGTTATTGATTCAGGGGCAAATCAACACATGGTAATGACAGAAAACAAACTAACTAACATTATAGATGTTTCAAATCTGAATATTACTGTAAAGCACCCAAATGGTACAAATTCATTAGTCATAAAAATTGGAAACCTTAAACTAAGTGAGGGCATTACTCTTTCTGATGTGCTTGTGGTCCCTGAATACAATGTAAATCTGATTTCTGTTCATAAACTTGTCAAGTCCAACAATGTAAGTGTCATGTTTGATGAGTCAAAATGTTATATTCAGGATTTGCTCACCAAGAAACTCCTGGTGACTGGTAATCAAGTTGATGGTCTTTACTTGTGTGATAACTCATCCAATTCTGATAAGGTGTGTCTTAACAGTTCCCTTCCTATTACCCTCTGGCATTCTAGATTGGGTCACCCATCTGACCATGTTTTAAAAATACTTAACCTACCCTCTAAACTTAAGAACGGTCCAATGGAACCCTGTGAAGTTTGTCATAAGGCTAAACAACACAGAGAACCATTCCCTCTAAGTGATCATAAAACCAAGCATGTAGGTGAATTAATTCATCTAGATGTGTGGGGACCTTATAAAATCCAAAGTAGAGAAGGGTATAAGTTTTTTCTAACCATAGTAGATGACTTTTCAAGAACTGTCTGGGTCTACTTGTTAAAACATAAAGATGAGACAGTTCTCAACTTTGAAAACTTCTATAATATGATAAAGACTCAATTTGGATACTCGATAAAGACCATAAGAACAGACAATGGTACTAAATTTACAAATCAATGCATGTCTAAACTAATTCACCAACATGGTATAATTCATCAAACCACTTGTACTTATACCCCTCAACAAAATGGTATTGTCGAGAGAAAACATAGACATCTTTTAAAAGTTGCAAGAACTCTATTATTTGAAGCTGGAATTCCTATTCGTTTTTGGTCTGATTGTATTCTAACTGCTGCCTATATAATTAATAGGACTCCCTCATCTGTGTTAAATGGTAAGTCCCCATATGAGATCATGTTTGGCTTTGCTCCCTCTATTGTTCACCTTAGAGTATTTGGTTGCCTCTGTTTCTGCACTGTGTTAAATAATCATAATAAATTTGCTAATCATGCTGAGAAATGTGTATTTTTGGGATACACCCTATTTAAAAAAGGATATAAAGTGTGGAGTCTAGATTCAAAGTCAATTTTCTTTTCTAGAGATGTAAAATTTTATGAATCTGTGTTTCCTTTTAAATCTAAAGCATATTCCGATGAACTTAATGTCGAGTCATCTGTGAATCAATTTAATTTTTTTGAAGTGTTTGAACAAAATCAACCTAGTACTCGTTCTCATAATGGGGAGATTCCCAATGATGAGGAGGGAGAGTTGATAGAATCACAGAAGTCAAACTCAACTCAGCAAACTGAATCCCAGGATCTCGATGGTAAGGCACAAACTCAGCAGCCCCCTGTAAGGGAAAGAGAGGCTGAGTTTGTGCAGCCTCATCCTGGTGAAAGCAGTAGAGCAGAGTCTGAGATTGAGAACTGTGACCGTGATAATATCATTACTCCTGAGGGAATCAGTGATCCATCCATGTGTCCTCGAAGGTCTGTTAGGCATAGATCTCTTCCAAAAAATCTTGATGATTTCATAATTAAGGGAAAAGTTAAATTTGGGATGGAACGGGTTGTTAACTATTCCAACCTTTCTGTAGAACACAAGTGTTTTGTATCTGCTCTAAATAAATCTAGGGAACCTAAACATTATCATGAAGCCAAACATGATGTTAATTAGGTCAATGCCATGAATGAGGAAATGAATGCATTAAATAGAAATCATACATGGGATCTTGTTGATCTCCCACCCAATAGAAAACCAGTTGGATGGAGATGGTTATATAAAATTAAATATAAGTCCTCTGGTGAAATAGAACGATATAAGGCCAGATTAGTGGCTAAGGGTTATAGTCAAAAGGAAGGAGTCGATTTTGATGAAACATTTGCCCCGGTGGTTAAAATGGTTACTATACGATGTGTTATAACTCTAGCAGTAAAAAATAATTGGAAAATATTCCAATTAGACATTAACAATGCGTTCTTGTATGGAGATCTTAATGAAGATGTTTACATGCAGTTACCTGATGGTTATTTTTCTGACAAAGAGTCTAGAGTCTGTAAACTTAATAAAGCATTATATGGTCTTAAACAAGCTCCACGAATGTGGGTGTTCTTTTAGAAATTGGATTTGTTCAAAGTAAATGTGACTACTCGTTGTTTGTAAAATCCAATAAGTTTCACCTTTATTGCCCTGCTAGTATATGTGGATGACATAATTATCACGGGTAATAATGTTGAGGAAATTAATTCGGTTAAAAATCTGCTAAAAGCAAAATTTTTAATTAAAGATCTTGGTGAATTAAAATATTTTTTGGGCATTGAAGTTATTGAAATTAAGGATGGTGTTTGTTTGTCCCAACAAAAATATTGTATGGACTTACTTGTCGAATATGGTTTGAGTGGATGTAAACCTGTATCCACTCCTCTTGAACCTCACTATGTGCTTATGAATATGTGCTCTAAGGATGAGTCTAAGCTGAAAAACATTACTGCTTACCAGAAACTTGTTGGTAAGCTAATTTATTTGGCTCATACTCGTCCAGATATCTGCTATGCTGTGAATTTTCTAAGTCAATACATGCATAGTCCTTCTGCCACACATTTTCAAATTGCTTTACGTGTTTTGCGATATCTCAAATCTGCTCCTGGAAAGGGCATTTTGATCAAAAAAGGTGACAGTTTGAATCTGTCCATTTTCTCTGATTCTGATTGGGGCAAATGCCTATTGTCTCGAAAGTCTGTTACTAGTTTTTGTATTCTTATGGGTACTAATATGGTATCCTGGAAAAGTAAGAAACAGAATACTGTTTCGCGTTCTTCAGCTGAAGCTGAATACCGTGCTATGTGTGCAGCTACATGTGAAGCTATATGGATTGTTAATCTGATGTCTGAATTAGATGTTCAGCTTTCTCTGCCCATTCCCTTGTATTGTGATAATGATGCTGCTATGTCGATAGCAGCTAATCCGGTATTCCATGATCGCACAAAACATTTTGAACTTGATTTATATTTTTAAGAGAAAAAATTGCAAGTGGTTTTATAAAAACTGTTTCTACTAAATCTATTGATCAATGTGCTGATATTTTTACAAAAGGGTTATTGGTTAAGCAACATAATGCTTTGCTTAATCAGCTTCATATGTTTGACCCATTTGGACAATAAAATTGAGGGGGGGTGTTAAATTTATAGGTGTATTATTTGTCAATTTTATTGTGGCTATTCTAATTGTTGTGTATTTGTTTTTTGTGTGAGATATTATGGGCTTGCTGTTTGCTATATGTCATGCTGGGCTCTTGTTGCTGGGCTTTATGGGCTGCTGCGTTTGAATCTTGCTGGGCTTTGATGGGCTGCTGCGCGTTTGAAGCTTGCTGCATATATTTGAAGTCTTGTGTTTGGTGATTATCATTCAGATATTTTGTCTTTCATCGCTTAGTCTTCCACACACACATATAGGGTTTGGTGATTATCATTTGAAGTCTCATTTTTAGGGTTTTCTGATTCTTAGTAGATCTGGGTTGTTTTGGGTTATCTTTTTGATAATCTAGTTCTGTATTCGTATTCTTCATTCTGCTTCACCATTATTGTGAATCGGTGTTTGTACGATTGCTCATTTTTAATCTGAATATTGTTCGAGAGTTTTGTGTGGTTGTTTGTATCATCTGATACCATTCTTGACAGTATATATATGTATGTATATATATATGTATGTATATATCTATTTATATATGTATATATATGCATATGTATATATATATATATGTATATGTATATGTATATGTATACACATATATATGTATATATATGTATATGTATATACATATATATATGTATATACATATATATGTATATGTATATACATATATATATATATATGTATATATATGTATATATATATATATATCCATATATATATATATATATATATATATATATACACACACACATATATATATACATATACATATGTATATATATGTATGTATGTATGTATAAATTGTAGAGTAGATCTCACCACCACCACCGCTAACCCCCACCACCACCGACCACCACCAGCCGCCACCACCATTACTTCCACCTGATCATCATCATCGCAACATCCACTATCGCATAATCATCATCATCTCACCAAATCCCCCTTCCATTTCGCCTATAACAACGTCGATGGTTGGGCAACAATGCACCAACAGAGGGAAAAGTTGATTTGTGGCGGTGCGGTGGTCATGCGTGGGTGTTTGGTGATTCAATGGAGTTTTGGATCTTGATTAGGGTTAAAATTTCTTGTCACCATTGCTGATTTATTATGAACAAAAAGGATAAGCTCATTTCTTATGACCGTTGCTCAATTAGGGTTCAAATCTAGGTTTGGGTGCTTGTGGGTGTTGGGTGGTGGCTAGTAGTCAGGAGGGACAAGCTGCTTCTTGTAACCATTGAGCACATCGTGAGTAGATGGTGGTAATGGTGGTGTTTGTGGGTGTTTGGTGGACGCTAGTGGGTAGGAGGGTTGGGTGGTGACCGGTGGGTAGGAAGGTTGGTGATTGAAGGTGAAGGAAAGGGTTTTTAAGATGATAGTGGGTAAATGGTGGTGATGGTGGCTGACAGGGATATATGGTGGTGATGGTAGGACGATGGTGCTGATGGGGGAAGGGCTGTGTGTTTTAAAGTTATAGTAATTACACAAATGGTCCTTTGATAAAAGAGAAATATAGAATTGTAGAAATAGTCTATCCAATGGTAGTTTAGTCATTTAATTTAAATTTAAGAGAAAACTTAACGTCTGTTAATCTTAATACCCATTCTTGTTACAAAACTGAAAATATAATACCCCAACTTGTTACAAAAAACCTTTAGTACCCAAACTTGTTACTTTAAATAAACCATAAGGACTATTTATGTAATTAACTCTGATATTACATATCATTCACATTCATAAATCACTTTCCATAAATTTATAAATTAATTATGTTTAGAGGTTTTAATTTAGATTTTAGTATTATTAAATTCAATATTTTCAGCTTTTATGATAAACAAAATCTTAGTGTTTAAAGCACATAAAATATATAAATGATTTTTATATGTTTTTTTATAATTATTTTATTTTTTAATATATTATTAATATAATTATTTTTAATAATATATTTTTTCGTCTTATAAACTTCAAATATGATGTTTAAAAACCGCAGCGGAGGAGTTATTTTTGTCGCAACTCTCGTGAAATCCTTATAATTCTTTCTTTCGATTTTGTTTTAGATCGTTGAGTTTGGTGTTCTTCGTTGGCCCTGGTATTTTTCGAGATGAAAATTCTTCAACCTGGGGATAATGTGACACCCAGAGTTTTTAGGTTAACCTCATAACCTAAACATCCATCATTATTCCTTCCATTATTAAGGTATTGCTAATATCACTAATATTAATGTATATTGTGTAAACAAATGTAATTCGTTAAGATAATAATATTATGTAATTCATTAGTTTTCAGGTTAACATCATAACCTAAACTTCCGTCATTTCTCCATCCCCACCAAACACTTCAAAACCACCCTAAGCTATTCTCGTTGTCTCAGGGCCACTCTCACTTCCCCCGCTCTCTCTTCTTCTCTCTCTAGCGACCGAAGATGACCGGTAAACATTTCCATCCCCAGCAATGTCTTGTCATCAATCGTAACCCTAGACGATAACCCGTACGGTATGCCTTCTCTGTTTTTTGTTATGTTATGATTTCAGAATCTTAGGGTTATGGTTTCTGTGTACCTTCTTGGTTGCGGGTGCTATGTGTGACAACCCGAGTTTTTCAGGTTAACACTATTTTCCATTATCTAACCTCTCTCCGCTTATCGCAAATTAGTCAATCTTATTATTATTTAAGGATAACAACTATTCGTGTTATTATTAGTATTATTATTAGTAGTAGTAAGTAAATTACGATTAATTAAACTAATATAACCTAAAGTACAATCTTGTAAATTAGGTGAACTAGAGGGACCATTAGGACATTTGAAAAAGTTGTATACCCATAAAATAACCAACCTTTTTCCCCATTCGGTTTCCACAACCAAAGACTCCATCTTCTTCAAATAGAAAAGTTTAACCCTAACACCCTAGAGCCCTCCCCTCGACGGCAGTTTGTGCAAGGGTTCTCGCAGCCGTGAACCATCGTGAACTCATCAATAAACACCGCTATCGTCACACCACAACCTTATCGATCCTGTTGATTGTCGTAACTAACAATGGTGGGCGGGCAACGTAGGTGGAATCCTGTTCTCGGCGTTCATTCAGTACGTTCTTTTCTTGTTCCTTAATTTTGTTCAATTTCGTATGGTTTTGGGCTTGGTGATTGCGGTTTTGGTGTGTGCCCGGATTGTGGATCCAAAGGTTGAAGAAAACTGGTTGCGCTTCGGATACGGGAATGTCGTGTCATTCGTATGTGTGTGTTTGTATCGCTGCATGTGTTTTGATTTCATGTGGGTTCATCATTATATAATGTACGTGGACGATGCTAATGTATACATATACACATACATTCTGCGTATATATATGTGTGTCTTGTGTTAAGCAAATATATATACATATGCATTCATGTACGGTAGTGTGTATGAATATGTTTTCTATGAAGGTATATATATGCTTGTGTGTATATATATATATTACATGAGGGGAAAGATTGAATACATATATAAGTATGTGCCATGCAAGTGTGAACATATATAGTATATCTAATATGGATAGATTATTTACAATTTACATATATGTGTGGTGAGAATGTGTAAGGCCCTGTTCCCGGGCACCTCACAGTTGCTCATTCATTGCACATAAAACATGTATTTGCATTAACTTAATAAAAATCATGCAGCGGAAACATTCAAATAAACTTTCAAATTACTATAAATGCTTTTGCCAGTTAATACAACGTTCATCAATTACAAAATGCATATTGTTGTATTACATCGCAAAAACATTATACAAAAGAATGCCATCCCAAAAGAGCTGAGTAGCCGCCTCGTGCCATCCTCAGCAACACTACCCGTCAACTGGAAACACATAAAAAGTCAGCGTTGCTGAGTGAGTTCTAGTTTTATAATAAAACATACTTTCTTTTATTAAAATCTTTCTTACATACATACGATCACACAACATACGTACACATAGGTAATATTATTATTACCTTCATCATTCATTCATTAGCTTTCGTTCATGTACTGTTCATCGTTAACATTAACATTCTTTCATAACTCTTTCTTTTGTTCGTACGTTTCTTACTTTCATTCCTACATTCATTACATTCGTCCGTACGTGCGTTACGTTCATTCCTACGTTCATTACATTCATTCGTACGTTCATTACTTTCGGTGACATGTACAATACCCGAACATTGTGCACTACTGCTGGTGCTGGACCTGTGGCAATTAATCACGAACATTGTGCACGAAGCTGATCCAGTCACCTAGGGCAAGTACATGCACCACTTATCTTTCCTCTTTCATTCTGGATCAATGCCATGCGCTATACCCCGAACATTGTGCACGAGTGTTGGTGCTGGACCTGTGGTAATTAAATCACGAACATTGTGCATGAAGCTGATCCAGTCACCTAGGGTAAGCGGTAAGGATCCCATACATATGGTCAATCACAAAGATTGGACCCCAGTGTGCATCCTTCGGGGTAGCTAACATGCACACCGTTGAGCTAACACCTTCATTGGGTGTGCACCTCCATACATTTGCTTGAAAGCCTTTTCTTACTACCATTCATTCGTTCGTTAATGCATGCATTCATTCATCACGTTCCTATTTTATTATCTTTCGCTTTACATTATGTAATACTTTCGTTTCATTCGTTAATCATAACACGTAAAGTCAGGGAAAGATAAACGCGTATCGAAACAAGGAACATCGACATTTACAAGTCATTAGTCATCAGCATTATATAGGGCCTCATCATACTTAACATACATACGAAAAAGATGAACATACATCGATACAAGGAGCATCGACATTTACAAGTCATCAGTCATCACCATCTATCATGGCAACATCATACTTAACATACAAACATCATGCATATACATGCAATACTATCGTCATCATGCCCAACGTAACTTCTAATCCTCGACAGTTATCACACATGTACCTACGGGAGATATCACATCATTACTTACCCTTACTCTTTTCCTGAAGGCCAGTAATTGAACTATATCTCTCCTCGAACACAACAGCCCTACTTGGGCGATTGGGCACCCTTCAGTCGTATGGCCTCCATGCGACTGAACATTATGCGATTGGACCAATGCGGATGAGCATCCATGCGGATGAACACCCAATCATACGAATGGACTTTCTATCATGCAAATGAACATTATGCGAATGGGCTTCTATGCGACTGAACCCTCAGTTGTGCGACTAAACAGCTATGCGAATGGACCTATGCGACTGAACTCTCAGTCGTATGACCTGTCGTGCGACTGAATCCCCAGTCGTGCGATTGAGCCTCAGTCATCCCTCAGTCAGCCTATTGGCCCTCCAGTCGCCTAGCCCTAGCTGGGCAGTGACTGTAGTTCATTCCGAACTGCAGCCGCGACGTTCGGCCTTCAAACCCTTCTAAACTCATTCTAAGCCCAAATCAACCCTCCTAAACCTTAGGGAAACATACTATGACAACATACAAGCACATTCAGGTCCAAAATCGCACTCTAAACACGTTATACACAATCACACCCAAATGGGTCAAACACACACATTTCAAAAACAGGTTTATATGTGTTCCAGCCCCAAACTCGGTTGAAAACAAGTAAATGAGGGGTCCTAGAACTCACACAAACTAGAAGAAGATGAAGGGCTTCGTTTGGACTAGTTACTCGATGAGTTTCGATCCCGAATCACCACTTTTCTCTCTTTTTCTCTTCTTCCTCTCTTCTTTCTCTCTTCTTTCTCTCTTCTTTTCTTTTTGGCTGAGTTTTGCAAGTGTGGGGAAGGGGAGATGGCTGCCCTCTCCCTTAAAAGCTGCAGTTCAGTCGCCTGAAGTCCATGCGATTGGACCTTCATTCACGTGAGCTCCATGCAACTGGACACTCCAGTCGAACGACTTCCATGCGCTTGGCCTCCAGTCGCATGACACTCCAAACAAAATTTCCGGGCATTACAGAATGTATTCAGAAGTAATAATTTCAAGTGGTGATTAAATTTCACACACACACACACAGATATATATATATATATATATATATATATATATATATATATATATATATATATATATATATATATATATATATATATATATAAAATATACAAGAGGTATCCACGGTGTGTATCGATTGAAGGCATGATGTATATAGGAGGGGTATATCCTAGATGTATATGTGGGTGTACATACAAATTATGTGACATGGAGTGTTAACATGTACTATATTGTGTGAGGTATATAAATATGATATTCATGTATGAGTAGCATATATTTAGTATATGTAGATATATAACTTGGGTCGTGCCACAAACGTATGGTAAAATAAATAAATAAATAAATAATGATAATAAGGGAAATAATAGAAATATACATAATATTCTTGTATAGTTGGAGTTGAAGTATTAGAAGTGAATTAGCATTTGAGTGTGTTATACGTGATGGGAAACGACCGATAACCGACACCGTAACCGAGTCGTGAAACACGAAACCGTACAATCACATTGTTAGTATTTAATATTAATTAAATATTAAATGCACATTCAGGTTAATCGGAAAACCAAATCTTTTGTGATTTCAATTGCTTGTTGCTCTGCATTCGAGGTGAGTTTTCACGGCCTCGTTTTATATTCTTTCCTTTTTGGGGGAGAAAACATGCAAACACTATTTTTGTTATTGTTGCTAGTATTATTGATATTGCCTATTATATTAGTGTAAACACATTTTAAAGTCCTTACAGTATCGAACCGTTAGTATTGGGATTAACGAGGTAATTCTGAGTAGTACTACTGGGTTTGACAAACCCCGCCCGGGCTAGTCGCGCTTTCTTGATTGGAGGTCGAACGGGTGCATAATTGACATAACGAATGCCATAGTCTGTGATAGACATGGTGGAAAGGCATAAAACACACACAATTAGCTTCGGTTTGAAACACTAAGTAACTTGTTTATAGGCTAGCTACCTATCGATATGCTTTATATACTAAACCATATGAAATGCTTTCTAACACATTACTTGTTTAAACCTGTGGACTCACTAACTTTATATTGACACACTTTAATTTCTCAGGTCACAGGAATGCACAATTAGGATTCAGCTAGGAATGCATTCATAGCGTACATCACAACTCAATCTTTTTATTTTGTTAAATATTATTGACTTTTATGGTTTAAACGCATGTTGATACAATTTTTTTGTTGACTTACTGTTTTCAAAACGCTTCCGCAAGTTTAAAACATTTATGTTTGGTTCAAAAGTCTGATTTCTTAATAAGACGTTTTGCATTATAATATCTGGTGTAACTGGTGCCATCTGAGATCCTGTGTGTCACACGCCTGACGGTAAAACCCCGTTAGCGGATTTTGAGGGTGTGACACTATGGTGGTTTAGTAGTGTTGGTGTGTGTTTGTCGAGGGTTCATGCATGTGGTAGTACCTTTTCATGCATGCGATCTTATGTGCATATATGATGTGTATATTATGGGTATTGCATAGTCATGTATGGGAGATTGTTTCTTACGGGTAAGGCAATAGAATTTATGTGTTTCGTGTGGGCATTTTTCGTGGGGCAGGGCTGTTCGTAGGGATGGTGGTTATCGCATGGTGACTCGGTGTGTCAATGGGTTCGTGATCGTGGGTCGGGGGTGGTATGGAGGATTGCATTGTCGAGTTAGGATGGGTGGTGTGTGTGTTTCTTGGGTGGCCTGTTATATATGGGTTCCAGTATGGTGTATGTTTCTGTTTGTATTCTAGGGTTACACGGTTATGGGTTAGTGACTTCTTGGTTCTATGGTGGAAGTGAGGGTGCTGTTGGGTGGTCTCGGCTGGTTTGGGTTCGACCGAGGGTCATATGTGTGTGTGTATACCAGTGTGGGTGTGTTATGTATTTGGTGTGTGTGTATTATCGGTTGGTTTTAATTGTGAGTTAACTTTTAGAGGGTTTTGTTTTAATGTTTTGGGTTGTAATGTGTCATGCATTTATGTGTGTAATATATAATATTTACATATTGTATGTACCTGTGTTATGTTGATGTATTTTTATCATGAGGTTTATATATTACTTATGTTAATGCAAGGATGTGTTATATACTATGTATATCATTGTTACATGTGTATGTTGTATGTTAGATATATCATGGTGGAAATATCGATGACTTGCATCACAACCGAGTCAGGAACACAAAACCATGCTACTCTTATAATACTATTTTATATTAATGAGACTGTAAAGTGAATTCAGGTTATTCAAAACCCTAATCGCTTGTGCTTGCGTTTTCCTGCATTTAGGTGAGTTTATGTTGGACCAAAAGAACCAATGAGCGAAGATCAGGAAAACCTCTAAGTCCCACAAGACATCACAACAAGTACGGAAAGCTTGATCAATAGTTTGATAAAGACTGAAGACTTTAACAGCTGAAGATCAAAGAACTGAAGAACAACAGCTGAAGACCTCAAGTACTAAAGACACAAGTACTGAAGACTTCAAGTACTGAAGACACAAGTACTGAAGTCTCAAGTACTGAAGACTCAAGTACTAAAGATCAACAGCTGAAGAACTGAAGTACTGAAGATCAACAACTGATGTACAAAGACTGAAGACAAAGACTGAAGACATCAGCTGATGACAACTACTGAAGTCATCATCTGAAGAATCAGCTGAAGTTAAAGTCTGAAGACAAGTACTGAAGCTTCAGAGTTTATCACAACAGCTAAAGAAGCATTCTTTAGTTGTTGTGATGGTTTACCTTTCAGTCTTTTCTATTTCAATAGTTTGTAAAACGACTGAAGAGTTTGTTCTTCAGTCGTTGTAGTATTTCAGTAGTTTGTAAAATGACTGAAGAGTTTGTTCTTTAGTCGTTGTAGTATTTCAGTAGTTTCCTTTCAGTTGTTGTTATAAGTTTAACACTTAGCATTTTGTAAGAAGATGTCAGCTGTTTGACATCTTCAGTAGTTTAGGTGTTTTTCAGTAGTTTGTTAATAACGGTTTGATGTCACTATCAAGTGACATCAGCTGACGTCATTCTGCCTATAAAAGGTAGATGACCTAATTGTAATCTTTGCTGAAGCGTGTGCTCTAATAGAAAACACCTTTTTGCAGAATTCTCTCTCTTTCTCTATAACTTACTGTTGCATGCAAAATTTCTTGTGTTCTTGTTATAATTTCTAATTTTTGTGCTAAATCCACTGCGAATACAACCTAATTGATCAAACTAGAGGCTTAGATCCTTTCAGTTTACAACCCCAATTCACTATAATCTTTTTGGTGAAGAGAAACATGTTCTTTATAAATGATCTTTTATTTGATCCGTACTACTGTTTTATCGCATGTTTACTAGTGCTGTACCAATTTAAGTCCTCACTTTTGAACCACTAATGTATGCTCTTTAAGGAGGTATTTCTAAGTAGATCTACTAGGTTTTGACAAACCCCACCGGGGCTAGTTGTGCTAGCATGACTGCATGTTAAACGGGTATTTAATTGACTAATTTTTGTTGCTATGGTCTGGTAACCACAACCAAGGCATACTTACATTTGTCAGCTTCGGTTACGAACTTCATATACTATGTAACTTGTTATGTAGACTAGCAATCTACTGATATTACTTTGTTTATTGTAACTGCTATTTTTGACTTATTACTATTTACGAAAACCTGTGAACTCACCAACCCTGTGTTGACACTTTAAAATGTTTCATTCAGGTTCATAAGGTGCGCATGATTAGGAGCATCGCATCATTTCATCACATTGCTAGTTTATTTATTAAACAACTTAAATATTATATCACACCCTCAAAATCTATGTGCGGTGTTTTACCACGAGGCGTGTATACAAACCAGGAGGCCAGTCATTAGTTACTCAGAATGACACTATATGCAATATTTAAAACAATTCAGAGTTTGAAACAGTAAAACATTTACGGAAGCAAATTTCAAGCATAAAGTAATAGAAGTAAACTGCGTAAAAGACGTGCCCAAACCAAAGTATATAAGTATGTGGTAAGTCAAAAACAGATAAAAGTTTGTTCAAAGTATGCATGACTCGTGCGTGCTCCTACGGCAGCTGTTAGTAACGACCTGAGAAAAGCATACTAAAAGTGTTAACACGACGTTAAGGAGTTTAAGAGTTCGTAATAATCATAAACAGTGGCGTTAGAAAAATATAAACAAGTGCATTGAAATAGATAGCTAGTCTAATTTCATTAGTAAAGAAAAATAGTGATTTTGCGATCAAAACTGACTATGTTTGTCTGTTTGCTTCCCACCTCGACATACCAGGTCGTGACGCTGTTAGTTGTTTAGGAAAATATTGCACCCGTTGACTTCCGGTCACACGGGTAGGGCTTGTCCGACCCAGTAGTACTAACCAAGATTTCCTGCTTGAATCCTTAATTAACGATCCAAAAGTGTGTGGGCTTTCTATGGTATAACAGACTATGACTTACTAAACACATGTTATAATAGTAAAGCATTTTAAAACAAAGTATGCTTTCTCTCCCAAAAAGAGACGTAAGTAAAATTGGGGCAATGAACTCACCTGATGCGCAAAAGAACGATAATAAAAGCTAACGATGAGTGGAAAGACAACCCTTCAAAGGTTACCTAGAACACGTAAGTACATAAGTACGTGTACACAGAAAGCTTAACAACCCTAGGTGCTCAATAAACACGTTGACCCAAGGTTTTAGAAAACAAGACTCACTTCACCTAGTTGACCCGTTTGACGTGTTGGTGACAAGTTAATTGAATTCTTGTTTGATCATGTATAACAACTCATTACACATAATTATCACACTAGTAGTTCACGTATGCCACATTACAAACCCTGAGTGCTATAAAGCTCATCATACATCATGGTTTATCATACAATTCATATGAATCTCAAGAAATCCACAACTACAGTTTTAACTAATAAATCATACATCACCATGATCTATTAATATCCCAAACATAGTTCCATCATCACCTAACATAATTCATCATCATGCATATTCCATAGGAACCTAAATTTACCAAGTAGTGCGTCAACATCCATACAACTCAATTAACATATTCAACCATATTAGACATCATCAACAAGCATTCTATGATGATCTTAACATCATAAACATGCTCAAGTAATAATATCCAATGATCTACATAAATAAAGTTTCCCTTTCAGGAAAGTAACATCCAAAATCTATGTTTTCATCAATTTCAATCCCAAATTCATCAATAACAACCCTAATCTAGTTCATAGCAATCATAACAACCCATTTAACATCTATAAATCATCAATACATGAATTCTCATAATAAAAGTTTCTAATTTGGGCCATATATGAACTATATGATCAATCCATGAAATTCTTCCATAAACATCATAACCCAACATCCATATCAATCATATAGACATGACCAACATCATCAATTCATCACAATTCATCAATCTCATATCAAAAAGTTTCTACTTAAAGCAAGGTATGAACAACACATCAAATCCATGAATTTCTTGCATAATCCACATAGATTAACATTCATATAACATAAATAACATCATATCATCATCAAACAATCATCAAGTTCAACTTCTCTTCACTAATTTCGAATTAGGGTTCATCATAAGTCAAGAACAATGAAAAACAATGAAAATATAACCTTTAATCGCGTAGAAATCAAAAATTGATCTTGCTAAATTAGTGTGATGATCAAATCCAAACAAAACCAAATGTATTAGGTTGTTCTTGAATCAAATCGCAAAAGGGATGGGGATTGGGGTTTCGGACGAATGAGGAGGGATTAGGGAGGGTTAGGGTTTTATTTTTGTTAATTTTAAGTTTGGTAACATTTACTAATTAAAACCGTCTTGTTTAAATTTTATAAAAACTAATCTTTTAACACTTTTTAAATTAGTTTTATCTATAAAACTCATATATTATTATTTCATGATAATTTTTATTTATTTCAACTAATAACAAAACACACGAATCCAATATAACACGTTGGTACGTTACAAGGTAAAATTCACAAATAATATTTGAATTTCATAAACCACATAAGTACAAATTAATAGTCAACATTATTAATTGAATTATTATCGGATAATCATTGTTAATTGTTATTAAGTCATGAATGTTTAACCGCAACTAGTGTGTGCTCATGACACGTGTATGCAAGATCTAACGGAACTAATGGAGTTTGGTAATGGAAAATTACCGGATGTCACATTATCCCCATGTTGAAAGATTTTTCGTCACGAAAATTGTGTTACATGGTTGTGTTACATCACTGGTCTACTGCATTGGGACAAGGAAATCGGGTGAGTTTCAGGTGAGTTCTCACATCATCCCCATGTTGAAAGAAATTTCATCCCGAAATCCAATCAATACCTTCGCCGGCTGTCGTCGTCGTTTTGAACAAATGAGGATACTTAAGATTCATCTTATCCTCACGTTCCCATGTGAATTCTGGTCTAGGCCTTGAGTTCCAACAAACATTTACAATAGGAATCTTGCTCTGCTTCAAGGTCTTGACCTCACGATCCATCACCTCAACTGGTTCTTCAACAATGCGTAATTGCTCATCTACTTGCACTTCCTCGAGTGATACGACCAAAGTCTCATCAGATATGCACTTTTTTCAGAGTTGAGACATGAAATACATTGTAAACTCCACTCAGTGAATCGGTACGCCACTGGACTTATTCTTTCCAGAATCTCAAATGGTCCAACATATCTCAGATTAAGGTTGTGTAACACCCGAAATTTTTGTCAAGATAAAAGAAAGAAAACAATAAGTAGAGGAAATAAAAGTATCTTGCAAAAAGAGAAGAGAGATTAAAGTGAAAGGGGGCAAAGTGTAAATAGTAAAAAAGTTAAAATAATATAATATATATGGGTATGGCCGCCCATATCAATCTTTCACCATCTGCTTTTGTCGTTCAAAGAAGAAAGAAGAGCAAAAAGAAGAGTTTTCGATTTCTGTAGAGAGAGAGCAGCTGAATTCGTATAAGGTAAACAAATTTTGTCTAATTGAGTTAGTTTTTATGGATTTTTGGCCATAAAACCGACTTTGTTATGTTCTTATGTGTATGTATGTGTTCGGTTATGTGACCATGGGCATGTATAGGTGTTAAGAGCTTTTTAAAAGTTCAAGTTAGAAGAATTAAGCTTGAAAGCAGCTAAGGTGAGTTCTGACCCCGTATTTCTACATGTTTTATAAATTCTTAGGGTAGAAAATGTATGTAAACCATTTTGACAAATATTGTATGAGTAACCGTATGTATCCATGCATGTATGATGATGTTTATGAATGTTTTATGTTGTGTTCGTGCTTAGAATGGTATGAGTAAGCATAGACTAAGATAATATGATGTTTGGGACTGGAAACAACATAGAAATGTGTTCAATAGGTTGTTCATGTGCCTAAATAAGGCCCATGCGCCTAAAATTGCCTTAGAAAAGTTTCTAAGTCGGGTCATGCGCCTAAATAGGGACCATGCACCAAACAGTATCCCATGCGTCTAGAAATGCCTTAGAATTTCTAAGTATAAGTCCATGCGCCTAAACAGTAGTCCATGCGTCTAAGACTTAGTCCCAGATGCCTAAGTATAACCCATACGTCCAAATAGTTCCCATGCGCCTGAAATGGCTCATGCGCCTAAGTGTTGAAACGTCCAAATAAACACATGCGCCTGCATAGTTGCAATGCGCCTGAACAGGCCTCATGCGCCTGCCTGGTGCTCATGCGCCTAGAACACCTAGACTGTTTTCTGAAATTTTGAGAAAAACAGAATCATTAAGGTTTGACCCAAGTTTGACTTAGGGTTTTTAATTGTTATTATATTGTATTATTATAAGTTGTTCTTATGATCATAATAATTATTATTGTGTGACTTATATGGTATGTTTATGATCATAAATGCAAGTATTATCATTAACAAAGTGAAAGATTAATGATAAAGAAAAGTGGAATGTAATTAAAATAATGAAAGTCTTGCAAGCTTATAGGAGGTGCACGGCCATATTATCGTTAGCTCAACTGTGATACAGGTTAGCTACCCCAAAGGATGCACACAGGGTCAATCATTGAGATTGGCAGGACCCTTGTAGCATACCCTAGGTGACTGGGTCAGCTTCGTGCATATAGTTCGTGGTCTATTTACAGACCACAGGCCCAGCACCAGTTTCGCGCACATAGTTCGAGGTATTACACATTGGTCCACATAGACAGTGAAAGATAAAGTTAAAGGCAAAATGAACAAAGGTGTACAGTAAAGAAAGAAAGAAAGAAAGCATTACCTTGATGTATAGTTGATGCGTGCTCAAGCACAAAAGTAAGGAAAATATTTTATAAAAAGAGTATTTTCATATATATACATGATACAAGATATTTTAATACTTTTAAAACTAGAACTCACTCAGCAACGCTGACTTTTATACATTTTCAGTTGGCAGGTGAATATTGCTGAGGGTGGCACGCGGGAAAAGCTACTCGGCAGGGCAAGACTGACATCCGTTCATAATTAATAATTTGTTGCTTTGTAATGCAGTTAAACAATCTTTTGTAACTCATAACAATTATGAGTGTATTGCTTAGCAACAGTTTTTATTAATGAAATGGATGACTTTTGATATTAATTCCGCTGCATTGTTTTATGAAATGTATATTATTATGTATCTATGATGCGATGAATGACCAACTGTGAGGTGCCCGGGAACGAGGCCTTACAAGTTGGTTTTGGTTTCAGAGCCATAGTTTAAGTGAATTAGGTAAGATATTTTCAAAAACATAAACTTAAACTGAAAATGGGACAAACGGAGGGATGTCAGCCCGAGTAGCTACATGCCATCAGGTATTTCTTTCGTTAAAATTAATCAGTATTATGTGCGTGTGCTATTTGACTTACGTGTTCTTAGTAGATTTAGATACTGATATAGTCAGGATAGGAAATGCTTAGGGTGTGAAGAGTAAAGTAAGTGGCTAATCACAACTGGCCACTATAATTAGGGACTTACTATACTTAACATAAACTGAGCTATTGCCTTGAAAGACTGTGTTAGTGTTTGAATCTTATAGCGTTTAATGGCAGGATGGAATCTTTAAAGGCATCAAGGGGTAGAGGTCGTGGTGGACGTAGTACTGGGCCACGTGTGACCAAGAGTAGTGCCAAGGCTCCTAAGACGGCTCACGAGAACCCTAAGGTTCATGGTCGAAGTGAGGAGAATGAGAATGCTAGCTTGAATTTCTCAGCTAGGGAGGCGATTGCTGATGAGGTACACCAGGTCATGCAGACAGTCTTACCGTCCGTAATGACCGAAGTTATCAGAGCTGTGAGGAATGAGGAGAGAAAGGAGAAGGATAATAGGAAAGGATCAATGGGGAATGAGAGCAAGGGAGAGGAGGAACAACCGGAACCTGAGACCGTGTTGTCCAATGATGATGAGGATGATTCTGTAGTGGTGATGACAAAGGGGTGCAGGTATGGGGCATTCCAGAGGTGTAAGCCCCGTACCTTCGATGGCAACGGTAATGCTGCTGCCGCCCACCGCTAGGTGAGGGAGATGGAAGCGGTGCTAGAAATTAGTGAGTGCCGCGAAGACCAGAAGGTGAAGTTCGCTACTCACTCTTTTGTCGACTCAGCGTTGTGTTGGTGGGACAACATTGTCCAAGCTGAGGGTGCCAGAGCCATAAGGAAGATGCAATGGAAGGAGCTGAAACAGTTAGTGATCGAGGAATTCTGTCCTCATAGGAAGCTCGACAAGATTGAGAGGGAGTTCCAGCAACTTGAGGCGGGAATCATGACCCACCAGCAGTACACCACCAAATTCAACGAAATGCCAAGGCTGGTGCCGGATCAGGTGATGCCGGTGTCAAGGAAAATCAAGAGGTACATCCAGGGATTGCTGGCTGATATTTGCAGGCATCTGATCGCTGCTCTGCCAGGTACCTTTTGATCGGTTGTAGACTTGGCGGGCAGGTTATACGATGGACGGGAGGAAACCATGGTGGAGGTGAAGAAGACGAGTGGTGGTGATAAGAACTAGAACGGGAAGAGGTTTGGACGTGGTGGTTTCACTCCAAACAACAAGAAGACGAAGGTGGATGATCGTAGGGTGTCGTCAAGCTCGGGACTGAGGAAGTGAGGTAAGTGTGGAAGGGAGCATATCGGTGAGTGTAGGTTGGGATTGAATGTATGCTTCAGGTGTGGCAAGCTTGGCCACATCGCTAGAGACTGTAAGGTGTTGAGGTGTTATATCTGTGGCGAGGAGGGCCACACAAGCAAAGACTGCAAGAAGCTGAGGGCGGAGAGCTCTGGATGAATAAGAAGCCAGAGGAAGGAGGACAGAGGGCGAGTGCTAGAGCTTACACCATGACCCGGGAGGAGGCCAGAGTGGATCCCGATGTCGTGTCAGGTATGTTTCTAGTAAACCAAACTTATGCCTCTGTATTATTTGATTCTGGTGCTAGTAGGAGTTTTATTTCTACTACTTTCTATGCTAATTTTTCTGCTAGTAGTAGAAGCAATAGTGAGCCATTCGATGTAGAAACCGCTATAGGTAAGTCCACTAGAGTTACTGATATGATAGAGGACTGTGTCATAGAGTTAGAAGGTCATAGGTTTGCTGCTAAGTTACATGTGATGCCCCTAGGCGGATTCGATGTAATACTAGGGATGGACTAGTTAGCAACCTATGAAGCAAACATTGTATGTTGCAAGAAGATGATTCGACTAGTTGTGCCTGATGGAAGTCCGGTGACGGTTTATGGTGATCGCGTCGCCACGATTCCGAAGGTGATTTTGATGGTGGTGGTAGGAAGTACATGCAATGTGGATGTAGTGCCTATTTGGCCTACGTGAAGGATGTGGACACGTCAACACCACAACTGTCCTATGTACCGGTGGTGTGTGACTTTCCTGATGTGTTCCCAGAAGATCTACCCGGTATGCCACCGGATCATAAGATTGAGTTCCAGATTGATCTGATACCCGGTGCTCAACCCGGTGCCAAAGCACCGTACTGATTAGCTCCGACTGAGATGAAGGAACTCATGGAGCAATTGCAGGAGTTAATGGATAAGGGGTTCATTTGACCTAGTATCTCTCCATGGGGGTGCTCCGGTCTTGTTCGTGAAAAAGAAGGACGATAGTATGCAGATGTGCATCGACTACTGAGAGCTGAACAAGTTGACAGTGAAGAATCAACATCCGTTACCGAGGATTGATGACTTGTTTGATCAGCTCCATGGTGCCAGTTGGTTCTCAAGGATAGACCTTCGATCTGGCTACCATCAATTGAAGGTGAAAGAGCAAGTCATTCCTAAGACAGCTTTTCATACGCGTTATGGACACTACGAGTTTCTTGTTATGTCTTTTGAATTTAACTAATGCGCCAGCTGCTTTTATGGACTTGATGAACCGAGTGTGCTGGCCGATGCTAGATAAATTAGTGATTGTTTTTATTGATGATTTCCTGATTTATTCTAAAAGTGAGGAAGAACTCGCCGGCCACATACGCGAGGTATTAGAGACACTTAGGAGAGAGAAGTTGTATGCTAAATTCTCTAAGTGTGCTTTTTGGTTGCGTGAGGTTCAATCTTTAGGTCATGTTGTTAATGCTGAAGGAATCATGGTGGACCCGACAAAGGTTGACGCGGTGATGCAATGGAAGTATCCAAAGACGCCATCCGAGATTCGTAGTTTCTTGGGTTTGGCGGGTTATTACAGGAGGTTCATTCAATACTTTTCCAAGATAGCCTCGCTTTTTACCAAATTGACTCGCAAGGATGTGAAGTTCGTGTGGGGTCGAGAATAGGAGTGCGCTTTTGAGGAGTTGAAGACGAGATTAACTCAAGCTCCAGTCTTGACATTACCCGAGGGGAGTGAAGACTTTGTGGTGTATTCAGATGCTTTTTATTCTGGGCAAGGTTGCGTGTTAATGCAACGTGAAAACCCACGAAGTCAACTACCCTACACACGATTTGGAGTTAGCAGCTATGGTTTTCGCATTGAAGATATAGAGGCACTACTTATACGGGACGAAGTGCACCATTTTCACCGACCACAAGAGCTTGAAGTACTTCTTTGAGTAAAAGGATCTCAACATGAGACAAAGGAGATGGTTAGAGCTCATCAAAGATTATGACTGTGAGATCCACTACCATCCGGGCAAGGCCAACGTGGTGGCTGATGCCCTGATCCAAAAAGAGAGACCCGAGCCGATTCGGGTGAAGGCATATCAATTAGTAATGACCTCGAACATGATGACCCAAGTGAAAGAATTTCAAGATGAGGCGTTGAAAGAAGATCGCCTCAACTCTGAACAAATGAGAGGTCTAGTCGCGAAACTAGGAGAAAACACCCACAAGGTTAGAACCCGCTTTGGACGAATGTGGATCCCTCGTTATGGAGATATGCGAGAGTGAATCTTGGATGAAGCCCACAAGACTCAATACTCCATTCATCCTGGTGCCACTAAGATGTATCAAGACTTGAAGAAAGACTACTGGTGGCCAGGTATGAAACGTGACATGGTAGAGTATGTGAGTAAGTGCCTTATTTGCTTGCAAGTAAAGGCAGAGCATCAGAAGACTTACAGGAAGATCCAACCATTGGATATACCTAAGTGGAAGTGGGAGCACATCACCATGGACTTCATTACGAAGTTACCCCGCATGGCAAGAGGGTATGATGCCATCTGGGTGATTGTTGGTCATCTAACCAAGAGTGCTCACTTCCTACCAATCCGCGAGACGTACTAGTCTGAAAGGCTGGCAGATCTATTCATTAAGGAGATTGTAGCACGTCATGGTGTGCCGGTATCTATCATGTCGGATCATGACACCCGATTCACATTGAAGTTTTGGAAGAGATTCCATGATGCGATGGGGACGAGGCTACACATTAGCACGACTTATCATCCGCAGACAGATGGTCAGTCTGAGAGGACAATTTAGACGCTCGAGGATATGCTTCGAGCGTGTGTGATCGATTTTGGAGGAAGTTGGGATGATCACTTACCGTTAGCAGAATTCTCATATAACAATAGTTATCATGCCAGCATTGGCATGCCACCATACGAGATGCTATATGGTAGGAGATGTAGGACGACTGTATATTGGGGAGACATTGGGCAAAAGGAGCTGGGAGGTGTCGAGGTGATCGAGGCTACGACTGAGAAGTTAGAGAAGATTAAGGCCTATATGAAGGCAGCGAAAGATAGACGAAAGTCGTATGCTGATAAGAGGCGTAGACCAATAGAATTCAAGGTTGGCGACCGAGTAATGTTGAAGGTCTCACCTTGGAAAGGAATTATTCGATTCAGGAAGCGAGGTAAGCTAAGCCTGAGATACATTGGGCCTTTCCGAATCATCACACGAGTAGGAGAAGTGGCCTATCGGTTAGAGTTGCCAGATGAGTTAAGTGTAATTCATCCCACATTTCATGTATCTCATCTGAGAATGTGCTTAGCGGATGAAGATATGATTGTACCACTGGGTGATATTGAAGTGGATGAACGGCTCAACTACGTGGAGCAACCAGTGGCAATCGTTGATCGAAAAGAGAAGCGGTTGAGAAATAAAGTGGTTCCACTTGTGCATGTATAGTGGAAGCACAGGAAGGGATCTGAGTCTATGTGGGAGCAGAAGCGGAAATGAGGCAACACTACCCACAACTATTAGAAGAGTGACAGGTTTCAGGGATGAAACCTCTTTAAGGGGGGTAGACTTGTACACCCGAAATTTTTGTCAAGATAAAAGAAAGAAAACAATATGTAGAGGAAATAAAAAGTATCTTGCAAAAAGTGAAGAGAGATTAAAGTGAAAGGGGGCAAAGTGTAAATAGTACAAAAGTTAAAATAATATAATATATATGGGTATGGCCGCCCATATCAATCTTTCACCATCTGCTTTTGTCGTTCAAAGAAGAAAGAAGAGCAGAAAGAAGAGTTTTCGATTTCTATAGAGAGAGAGCAGCTGAATTCGTATAAGGTAAACAAATTTTGTCTAACTGAGTTAGTTTTTATGCATTTTTGGCCATAAAACCGCCTTTGTTATGTTCTTATGTGTATGTATGTGTTCGGTTATATGACCATGGGCATGTATAGGTGTTAAGAGCTTTTGAAAAGTTCAAGTTTGAAGAATTAAGCTTGAAAGCAGCTAAGGTGAGTTCTGACCCCGTATTTCTACGTGTTTTATAAATTCTTAGGGATGAAAATGTATGTAAACCATTTTGACAAATGTTGTATGAGTAACCGTATGTATCCATGCATGTATGATGATGTTTATGAATGTTTTATGTTGTGTTCATGCTTAGAATGGTATGAGTAAGCTTAGACTAAGATAATATGATGTTTGGGACTGGAAACAACATAGAAATGTGTTCAATAGGTTGTTCATGCGCCTAAATAAGGCCCATGTGCCTAAAATTGCCTTAGAAAAGTTTCTAAGTCGGGTCATGCTCCCAAATAGGGCCCATGCACCCAAACAGTACTCCATGCGTCTAGAAATGCCTTAGAATTTCTAAGTATAAGTCGATGCACCTGAACAGTAGTCCATGCATCTAAGACTTAGTCCCAGATACCTTAGTATAACCCATACGTCCAAATAGTTCCCATGCGCCTGAAATGGCTCATGCGCCTAAGTGTTGAAACGTCCAAATAAACACATGCGCCTGCATAGTTGCAATGCGCCTGAACAGGCCTCATGCGCCTACATAGTGATCATGCACCTAGAACACTTAGACTATTTTTTGAAATTTTGAGAAAAACAGAATCATTAAGGTTTGACCCAAGTTTGACTTAGGGTTTTTAATTGTTATTATATTGCATTATTATAAGTTGTACTTATGATCATAATAATTATTATTGTGTGACTTATGTGGTATGTTTATGATCATAAATGCAAGTATTATCATTAACAAAGTGAAAGATTAATGATAAAGAAAAGTGAAACGTAATTAAAATAATGAAAGTCTTGCAAGCTTATAGGAGGTGCATGACCATGCTGTCGTTAGCTCAACTGTGATGCGGGTTAGTGTTGGATGAAGAAGAAGGCTGGTGCAACCAAAACCAGCTCACTTAGAGAATTTTTGGTACTACATATAAACGCTTCCGAAGCTTAGCATGAAACTTTCGAAGGTTGTAGAGTACTTCCGAAGACAAAGTGAAACATCAATTTCTGAAGGCAAAGCTCTACTTCCGAAGACAAAGACATGCTTCCGAAGATAAAGTCTTAAGAGAAGAAATTAGAAGACTGCTTCCGAAGCATGAAGTTCATCAAGCCTCGGAAGAAGCAGTGTCTTCCAAAGCATAAGTGGCCTCGGAAGAACTTGTTCTTCCGAAGCCAACTTATCCTTCGGAAGACACTGCTATGAACCAGTGGACATAGGTATGGTCCTTCTAACACTCTGCTACAGATCTCTGATATACTGCATGGCTTTTTCTCTAAAGCCATGTAGTTGACCATACTTTATTCCACTGTTCACCTTTATTAGGTAGTACAGTTACCAACTTAAGTTAGTAACAAAAGGTAGTTACCAACTTAAGTTAGTAACAAAAGGTAAGTCATGGACATGTCATGACTACCATATCTTAGATAATACTTTATCTAAGATACCTTAACTCTAGCATTGTAGTATATGCTTTAGTCATAGGCTTCCAGCTGGTATTAAAGTATATCCGGCTGTAGATAGTAGTATATATAGTTTCTTATTGTAACTCATAAGTATGCTTGTGAGAGTCTTGTAACACTTTGAGTTGAGAAGTAATATATACAAGTATCTTGAAAAATTATATCTTTGTGCTTTTCTGCTACTTAGTATGTTATTATCAGCTCTTAGATAAGACTCTGCTTAATCTAATCCGAGTATGGCATTAGTGAGTTGAGAGAAAACCAAGTTTTAAGTGACAAAAACAATCCTGCAATTGGGATCAGAGCACCAGGTTCTTGATTGTGAGATCTTACCATCCAAATCAACCTGTTTTTCACTCCTCACTACAGCACACTCAATATGGCCCTCAACAAGTCCGAAGTTGAAATGGGGACAATAACCAAAGCACCTGTCATCACCCCTAAAAACTTCAGATCATGGAGCAGACGCATGGAAGGCTTCATCAGGTATCAAGACAGCAAAATGTGGCAATCCATTGTCAATGGCCCATATAAACCCAAGGTGGCTTCATCTGGTGGAAACGGGGCCATGATAGAAAAGGCCGTTGAAGATTACTCTGATGAGGACCGAAAGAAGATGGACATTGACAGCAATGCTATGACTATTCTCATAACTGCAACACCAACTCCATCATGGTGGGGTTTGAGCATTGCAAGTCAGCCAAAGAATTGTTTGATGCACTTGCTCAAATGTACTCTAGCTCAAATGACTCCAAGAAGGACTCACTGAAGCAGCAGTTTAAGAACTTCACCTATATTGCTGGAGAGACTCTCAGTCAGCAATACTTCAAGTACATGAATCTCATTTCTTCCCTTCAGTTTGTGGGAATCACTCCTGAACTTAAAGACCTTACAAGAAAGTTCATGAGTGCTCTTCCTAATGAATAGACATTCTACTGTGTCTCTATCAAGAGAGCAGAGAATCTGAACACACTCACCATGACCGAGCTTTATGGTATTCTTGATGGATACCGTTTGGAAATGGAGAGCAAGAGAGGCCATCAGACAAGCAGACCCCTGAGTCTTCCTACTAGCAATGCTTTGATGGTTGCTGAAGGCTCAGGACCCACATGTAGAAGACTAATCAAGGCTCGGCAAAACATTTGTAGATTAAACAAAGACGAAGTCCGAAAACCAACTGCATGTGCGAAAGCTTCTGTCACGCGAGAAGCAGTTTCCACGTGAGAAGAAGCTTCCACGCGAAGAGAAGTTGCCGCGCGAAAGTCACTGCCGCGCAAAAAGCCTTTCGCGCGAGAACCTTGTGTTTAGTATAAATAGCTTTGTTTCGTTTTGTAATTAAGCTTTTCGTTCATATTATTATTCTGTACTGTGCGAAAATAGCACAAGACCTTTCATAGGTTGTTTGATTCAATCAAAGAAGCATTTTGTGTTCAATTCAATCTTCTCTTCTATCCAATCATGTTTACATTCCACATTCACGTGATTGAGATCGTGTGTTATTGATTTCTGGGAGATTTCAGAGGTTTTACAATTGGTATCAGAGCTTTAGGCTCTAGAACCATGATTTGGAAGAGATTTGGATTGAGTTTTACTCGAATTTAAAGAAATTCATCATTGATCACTTTAGATTCTGATATGGAGATGTTATTCTGCTCGATTTTGGAGGATTTGGACTGATTTGGACCGATTTGAACTGAATTAGTGGACTTTAAGTGAATTTTAATCAAAATTAAGCTTAAAATTGACCTAAATTCATTAAAATTGGATTAAAATGGGTTCAATCAGACATATTCATTGATTTGGAGGTTGTTTTCGCTTGA
The DNA here is from genome assembly GCA_024085815.1 of Flaveria linearis. Taxonomy (NCBI): domain Eukaryota; kingdom Viridiplantae; phylum Streptophyta; class Magnoliopsida; order Asterales; family Asteraceae; genus Flaveria; species Flaveria linearis. The sequence goes on from CM044004.1 coordinate 20,673,192, forward strand.
ACGAACTGTTGGAGATTCAATTCTGCACGAAATTGACAATTTTCGCTCGATCTGTAAGTTTTCGCGTACGAAAAAGGGTTGTTTTCGCTCAGACAGTTACATCACCTTTTTGTGCGATTTCGCATGAAAAGGTAACTTGGAAATTCGCACAAACAGCTCTCTCGCGCGAAAGTTTGTGCCGCGCGAAATCTATTTTCGCATGACTTCTTATTTCGCACGAAACCTGATTTTTGGCTTTCTGATCACTATGGCTTCAACAACACCGAATTTGAAGCATCTTACTGCTTCACTTCATCTAGACACGGAAATTGGTACTGGTAACAAGCCACCGAGGCTTCTCTGTGAAGATGATTATACTGATTGGGCATTCCGATTTGAGAGATATGTTATTTAGACGAAACCGAAAATGTGGAGATCAATCCAGTATGGTCCTTACATTCCGTTGTATAAAAATGATAAAGGAGAGATGGTTCAGAAACCTGAACACTTGTGGGATGAAGATGACATCAAGAGATTGGAACTGGATGATAAAGCTTATGCTGCCATCACTATGGCACTGACTACTGAGATTTCTCAAAAGTTTCAAGAGTTCAGGGGTGCTAAGGTATTATGGGATGCTCAGGAGTCTCAGATTATAGGCAACAAAGACATGAGAGAGAGCAAAAAGGATATGTTGAATCAAGAATTCAACATGTTCAATCATATTGTTGGTGAAGAGCTGGAAGTTCAGATGGCCAGGTTTGTTAGACTGGTAACAAAAATGAAGAGTGCGGGTATTACTTTGGAACCCATTACTGTGAACAAGAAGTTGCTCAATTCACTTCCATACAGTTGGAATAACAACTATACATTGATAAAGAGAACCAAAGACTTGTATACTCTTCAGTTGACTGATCTCATTTCAACTATCAAGTCTTATGCTATGGATGATAAGCAGCGAGCTGCTAATCATCTCAGTTCTCTAGGTGCTGAAGGAACTGCTCTCTATGCAAAGATGGCTAGTAATCCGAATTACTATGTCAGTTATACACAAATGTGTCAGCAATAACAATCTGGAAGTGCAGCATCTTCTTACATGCAACCAGCAGTAAACCATCAAGTTCATGTTCCAGCTGCTCAACACTATTCCCCCATCATCCATCAACAAGTCTCTCAATCTCAAGATTCTCATAGTGGTCAACATGCTTATGTTGCTACCACTAATCCATCAAAGCAAACTGTTCAGATTGCTGAGGAGCATCTTGCTCTTTTCACCACTTTTATGTCAAGTTATGAAGCTTTCATGGCCGGAAGACTTACTGCATCAAATGTATTGGTTGATGATCTTCAACAAGTCAATCCTGATGATGTTGAAGAAAATGACATCAAATATCAAATGGCTATGGTAGTTTACAGGGCTAAGAATTTTGCCAGACGAACTGGGAGGAAAATGTTTGGCGTTAACAACTCTAGCAAAATTGGTTTCGACAAGACTAACCTGAGGTGTTACAACTGTGACAAACCAGGTCATTTCGCTAGAGAGTGTACTGAACCAAAGACTGGTCAAACTGAAGGCCCCAAGAAGATGGTGACTGTGGAGATAGAGCTGAAGAAAGACAAAGCAAGTACTTCTGGCGGTACTAAAGCATTAGTTTCTCAAACCAATGCTGAATATGATTGGTCGGATCAAATGGAAGCCCTTGATCTACATCTGTCTACTGCATTTATTGCAAAGATTGTTCCAGAACCTGAAGAAGAAGAAAACCTGTTTGCTGAATTCGTGTCTGATGATTTATTGGAGGGTTTGTTTGCTAAAGTGGAAGAAGAGGAGGAGAAAGTTGAAGTAAAGAAAGTGAATACTGAACGAGAGGTTAAGAAAGTTGAAGAAGAAAAGGAGATAGATGAGAAGAAAGATCAGGTGGAGAAGGTTGCTGAAGAAGAGAGTGTGATTGAAGAGTACACTATCGAGCCTCCAGTCAATAGCCCATGTTTTGATCCAAAGACTGTTGATGTTGCTCCAGTGGAAGAACCAAATGTTGAAATGAAAGCATTCATGGTCAAGAAGGTAGAAGAGGCTGAAGGGGAAACTTCTGAACCCAAGGTATATGATGGTTTGTGCAAAAATTCTTGTGTTGAGAAAGTTCAAAAATACAGAGTTCACAATGAGAGCCTAATAATGAAAGTTGAAAAACTTCAGTATCAAGCTAGCAAACACAAGTCAAATGAAAAGATTTTTAAAGAAAAACTTGAAGGTTTAAACAAAACAATATATAATTTAAAATTAAATCTTCATGATAAAGAATGTACCAATAATGACTTGACAAATAGAAATAATGAACTCGCTTTAGAAATTAATAGACTTAACAGTGAATTAGCCACGGCTAAATTGACTGTTGAGAAATTTGAAATTTCATCAACAATGATTGAAGGAATAATCAAGTCACAAATGACTCAGAAGATTAAAGGAGGAAAATGTGGTGCTGGGTTTTCTAACATTGCACCTCCAATTAATCATGATTATTCATGTTTACCTTCATCTGATAAACATTTGTGATTCTGATATGGTCTATGGGATTGGTTTCTCTCCATCTCAAGACTTAAAACCTTCAGTCAAAGTAAATTTATCTATTGATCCTATCATAGTACCCAAATCTAAACAATCAACTGAAAACTTTTGTACAGATAAATTGAAGGTGGATGGGTTAGTTGAAGAATAGGAGAGTGATAGTGAAGGAGAAAATGAGAGAGAAAATTTGAAAAATAAGAATGTAAAAGTTTTACAATCTGATTGTAAACAAACATTGTATGGAAATGAAAAGTTGGTTAATTTGAATGAGATTAAATCTAATAGCAAATCTAATTTGAATGTAAATCAAAGGGTAAATCAGAGAGAAAGAATTGAAAAAGATTTTAAAAGTAGATTTGTTTCAAAAGGTTTAATTGAAAATGAAGAACATATTTTTAAAGAAACGAATTCTCGATTCTTTAAAAATAAACTTCATTATAATGCTAACCTTGTGAATCAAGATGTTTGTAGCCCAGATTTGCAAGTGACTGATTCTTCTGCATTCAATCTGAAAATTCAAAAGCCTGGTCCTTCTCCAGCACCAATTCGTATATCTAAGCCTGGTCCTCCTCCAGCAAATTCAAAGTCTGGTCCTACTCCAGCAGAATCTGTTAGGACCGTGTACGTACGGAGTACTGACTGATTCTAAGTTAAACCAGATCAAATAGTGCGGAATCCTATTTGATTGGCGATCCAATCATTGAAAACGTAATCCGGATCAATACTAACGATTAGAAAACGTTAAGAATTGATTAGCAATGACCAGGAACGTTCTATGAAGTTGGAATGAACGAACAGGGTGCTCTGGGTCGACTAGGGTTATCAGAATTCCAAGTCCCCGTTTTTCCACGAATTAAGTGGTATTTATAGGTTACAGATCTCATTCGTGCGACTGAGCCTTGCGACTGGCTCAGTCGTGCGATTGGGTAATACGATTGATTCATTCGAACGCTTGAGTTAGTCTCATGACTCAAACGGGCGATTGACTCAATCTCCTAGTTCAACCGTGCGATTGAACCATTCGCATGGTTCAGTCGTGCGACTGAAAAAGATTCTTAGTCAAACACATTATTGAACCTTTAACGATTCAGAACTGTGTCTCACAACTGTAAACCTATATAACATGGTCATATTATGCGTGTAACAACTAATAATATAATTAGATACAACATTATATAATCAACAACCATATAAAGAAGAGATTCTCATTCGATTGATTGAACATTACATATGCGTTACAAGATAGAAGTCTATTACATTTGAGCTCACTAGACTAGAACTGGGGACATGTGTACCAACAAACTCCCCCTTGGACCTAGTTCTATCTAGACCTTTACTTCTTTCTTGAACTCTTCAAACCTATTTAATCTCTCTTCTTTGGAAACCCCCGCATGGATATTTAGCGCAAAGCATAGACGTATTATGTGCTGAAACTGTAGAGCTTGCACAATATCCTGCGTATCGAAAAACAGTGGCCACTTGTACAGCGTATACACATCAGACGCTGACAAGTTGATAAGCCACATGGGGTCGAACACCCTTAAAGCTTCCATTGACCCGTCCTTTTCCAAAACAATGACTGCCTCACCCGAGCGCCAGTCATAGTACCACCACTTAAAGTGTGGAGTAAAGTCCTGCGGCATCTTCCTCAGTGGAATTCTGGACATTGTGCGCGGAGGTCGCCACTTCAGAACTATCTTAGGCTGACCAGTGATGGGACTTACCTCAGACCTTCTGAGGTACCTCGTAGCCTGCTGAGGTTTGAAGTTTACCCATCTGGTCCTATATTCCTTCTTCAATGCAGCCTCAAACCAGCCAGACATCTTCTTCGAATCAGCATAAAGAAGCTTTAGGCGTGCCAACTGGTTGAGTTCAAAACCTGGGAGAGTCTTCAGATCATGAGGGAATCTAAAGTACTCGATTCCCCTCTCCCTCTTCACTGCATATACTCCGAGGTCATCAAAATGAGCCCAAGCTATAATCTTCCCTGACACCTTCATATTCTTCTTTACTTTGTATAACTTGGTGTAGGTACTCTGAGTTGTTGTAGGACGTTGTGCTCGGACCTCGGCGAAGCAAGCCGCCCATTCGGCCTTTTGAATGTCAACTTCGGCGTCCGTGGTTTGAGCTTGGCTTGTTGAGGCTTCAGCTCCCTTTTCTTTATCATGGAGTTTATCCAGAATATCACTATCAAGGTTGTTCACCAGATCAGGAAACGCGTCTCCCTCTTGATCAGTGTATTCTGGATAATGCTGATCTGTGATGTCTTCAATTTCAATTTCTTCAACATCTTTAAGTTCGTCATCATCAGCATCATCAAAAACTGGAGCATCTTTAACGATTTCGTCTGGATTCAGACGAAACATTTCAGCCAGTTGCTCATCAGTGAGGTCGTGAATAATTTCTCCTTCTTCAGGAGTATAACTCACCGACCTTCTGACGATCCCTGCAGATCAAGAATCATTGTTAGTTGAGACTTGACCTGTTGGAGGGGAGCAACATCATGTTCGTCTCTCTGAAAGATAGGATCTGTTCGATTTAAACACGCAACACAATACTTGTTAGTAAAGAATCAAACACAGTCATTAACTTAAGATATAAACATTCATTAAATAAATGTAACATAATTTCAAATACAAAAGTCTGTTAACTACATAAACATGACTAACTAAACAGTACTTTTGTCTTGAATTTCCGGAGTTTCTTCAGTTGGAGCAGACGAAGAGGGTCCTTGATCATGTCGGCGTTTAGAACGCCTTTCGCCTGCTACATTATCACTTTGATCTCCGGCAGTTTCTCCTCCTTTACCTTCATCATCTTCCTTCTTCTCATCACCATCATTACTCTCATCACTACTATCATCATCATCGTCATCATCCTCATCATCTTCATCATCGTCGTCCTCATCCTCACCATCATCATCATCACCTTCTCCAATCTTGAGGGGCTCACTCTGAGTGCCTTTCAGTTTTAGCACTAGAGTCTTATGAGCCGCCTCTAGCTTTCCCATCCTCTCATCAGTCTCAGCCTCGTGTTGTAACAAGCCTGTGATCTGATCAGTCTGTGAAGTGATCACTTGGGCTTGTGAGGATGTCAACTCCCTCAATCTCTCAATCTCAGCTGCTTGCGATGAACTTCGCTCTTGCAGCTGGAGAATCTGAGCTGTCTTAGCCTTATCAGGGGCTAGCAATTGGAGCACCATGCTGTTTAGAGCAGCAAGTTGCTCAACCACCGAGACAGGTGGTAGAACTGAGCTAGAAGGGGCACATGAGGTTTGGGTTTGGTGAGTGGTGGTTGTAGTGGTGGCTGTGGTGTAGATGGGAGGAGATGGGATGGCTGTAGTGGGTGGTACAGTGGTGTTGGTGGGGGAAGATATGGAGGTATGAAGTGGAGGTATAGTGGTGGTGGTGATATGGGGTGTTTGGGATGTGGTGTATTGGGTGGTTTGTGTAGTTTGGGTGATTTGGCTAGGTGTGGTGGAAGTGGTAGGTGGAGAGGAGGTAGTGATAAGCGTGATCCTCCTACGCTTGGACTTCATCCCATGAGGACGAGCCATATGTTTCCTTCGAGTCCCCTTTGACCCGGAGGCTCCCCCTTGGCTGCTGGGAGAGGCTGGGGTGTATGATGGGTCTGCTACAGAGCTCCCAGACTCTCCTGAGCGTCCACCAACCACCCGTAAACCTTCCTCGGTTGCCACTACCCGACTTCCCACAGTCCGGGTTAGTGGTGCCTCATCTGAATCCTCCTCCTCCTGCATGAAGTCTGGGTGGATTGGAGCTGGCTCAGGTCTTCCTTGACCATCTCCTCCCTGATCCGTTCCGTTGTCATCATCATCGGAGTCATCGGAGGGTAGAGCCACCTGCTCTACATCAGAATCACTATCTTCGTGACGCCACTTTCTCCTAGCTGGCGCCACATACTCCTCACGGGCCAGATGCCCAAACAAACGTCTTACCGGGGGCTTGACCTGCTTGCCCCGGTATACCTTCATCCTGCCCAAGGTGGTATCATCCATCACCTCGAGCACAACTGCATCCTCCTTCTGCTTTGGTAAGTTAGGTAACTTCTGGTCAAAGATCATTTGCAAGAAGCGAGGATACATGCAGAAGCCTTCTCTTCCCTTCACTTCTATGTTCTCCACTAGGTAAGTGAAGATCATCCTGGAGAAGCTGAACGGGTGGTTCAGCACTAATGCAACATAGGCATTCTGCATTTGCTCAGAGAGCTCGTCAAAGCCTCCTTTTCGTGAGGCAATACACCTTAGCAAGACGTGGGCTAGGTATTTGAACTGGGGGCAGAGATTGCTCTTGTTGAGCATCCCTGAGTTGATGTCCCCAGTGTACTTCGCCCTCAGGAAGCACCCTCTAACTGTCATCGGATGTAAACGAATAGGACAGTCACCATCATCTCCTAACTCTAGGACTGTCCTTAAGTCCTCCTCGGTTATCTCTATAGCGTTACCAAGAATCGAGCTCCTGATCCTATATGGCTCAACTGATCTATCTACAGTAGCATTCTCCCAGAATGCCTGCTGTAATGAACGGTACGGAGTGCAGGGTGTGGATATCGCCCTGTAGATCCTTGATCTCCGTAAAAATGAGATTATTCCCACAAACTCCAATGCATTCCTTGAGGTCAGATCAAGATGAGCACAGATGTTGTGCTTTGTGCTTAGAATCCAACGACTAGCCATCTGTCACAATATAAGTAAACATCAGTACATGTAGAAGATAGCTTATTCAAATCAAGGAATTTCCCACTTTGGTTGTCGGGCGACTGAGCAGCCGAATGAACATAACCGTGCGACTGAGTGGAACGAATGAGTTTTTAAAGGTGAATTTATTTATACGGGCGACTAAGTCAAGCGAATGAGCATAGTCGTGCGTTTGATTCATTCGTCCATCTTAGTCGGGCGACTGAGACTAATCGTCTTCTCAGTCGGGCGATTGGAGTTCATCAGCGTGTCCAGTCGCCTACTCAACAGTTTGTCCATTCAAATTCGTGTTTTGAGCTATACTTGAAGTTAAACATCGAAATTAGGCTCATTACACTCGGAAACTAGCGATTAAGCATGTTTTAACTTTTGTTTGAACGTTTAGTTTAGTTTGGACAGCCTATTTGTTCATCATGTTTTCGGTTACTGTTTGGTCCGAATTCGAGAGGTTTTGAGCATCATTTATCTGTTTTATCTATGAAACACCTCGAGTATTACCTATATAGTCACCAATGAATGTTAGAACACGCAAAACAAAGGCAAATATGGATCAAATGAAATTTGGACAGAGGTTATTTAGGTCGGGCGAATAGAGGGGGGCGATTTGGGAGAGTGAACGACTGATTCTGATTTGGTCTGTTTTTATACTAGCGCAAATTCCAGTCGGACGACTGAGTCTAGTCGCCTTGGTTAGTCGGCCGACTGAGTCTCAGTCGTGCAATCTACCCAATCGTTCATCTCCAATCGGGCGATTGAAGTTCATCCAAACGACAATTACAGTCGGTCACCTCCAATCGTTCGATGTGATTCATTCGCACACCTCATTCGCACGTTTAACCTAGTCGGGCACATTCAATCGGCCGATTGGGTTCATTCGCATGGTCCAATCTTACGATTGTATTCAATCGTATACCCCATTCGTACGACTGGGTCATATCAGATTCAGTCGAGCGATTGGGCTATACTTGTGCCATTTTTGTCAAGATATGAACCAACACTTAGTTTATTTACCAATTGATAAAACATTATGTGCAATTGATCATCTCAGACATGATCCATTTAACCACCCGATCACCTCAGACGTGATCCATTTATCCACCTGATCACCTCAGACGTGATCCTTTTATCCTTTCAGAAACAATCTGTTTAGTTAAACATTAAGCTCATTCAGTGACATTTAGCAGATAACAGTGTACACAGTCCGACATGACTCATTATGCTAAGAAATAAATAAAATTTAAACTACGAATGAAAACTGAACATCTTTTTGTGATTTTTGATAGGGCAGGTTTGTGTAGCCTATAAGCATTGACATTATATCAGGAACAAACTCATTTGGAATCAGACAAGCATATATACCATTACTTGGAACATTATGAGTTGATTTCATTTTTCATGATTACATATCGCAGTTTGTTCTGATCTAAGACTTCCAAGTACCAACTGGGAATCATGTTTGATATGAAACGTAACACACTTTGATCGTCAACTTTAGTTGGTGCTATCAAGACGACTGTCAGTATACTTGTCCACTTAAATTCAAGCACGGACTTTTGACATACATTGGTAATGAATTATGTTATGTTATTTCAAACAACATTTGCGTGTCCCACACCTATATGGTAATCAGCATTCCTTAATGAACTTTCGAGCGGTCTTTAGGTATTTTTGCAAGAAGAGACTATTCTTAGATCTTTCAAAGAGAAGCCAATCCTCAGGTCAGTACCATCGCACAGCAGAGAGGCGGCAAACAACAATGAAGTCTAGAATATATAGGTTATGCTTATCCTCAGGTCAGTGCCATCGCACAGCAGAGAGGCACACAACCTATCTCCTTGTTAGAGCATTTCATATTTTCTTTTGCACATAGCGCACCAACAACATAAGTTATCAGCTTGATTACGCTAGTATTCATTTTTTTCGTGCTTTTGCTCTTTTTGTGGTCATTTGCACACCTTTGGTGGCATTTATTTGCTCGTTATCCCTTATCGGAAGAACTGATTGTGTTAACCAGTGATAAGATGGGAACCCACAGTTGATTGAACCTTTTAGTTAAGATTAAGTTTACCAATGAAGTCTACTTGTCTATTATGTTGAATCTACTGACACATCATATAATGAACTAGCACCTCCCTAGATCAACTTTCTCCGTGTAATTACAATAACAATCAAACGTACTATCATTTTCCCATTTTGTTAGACTTAGACTTCTCTGATGTTTTACATTTTCAGTAAACTAATTAACATTTTTGAACTAAAACTCATTTTGCTGTTCCAAATAACTCGATGCCTGTGTACTATCATCTTCCAAAATGTCGAGTCACATTTCCTTTTTTTTTTGTTGTCATTGCCTTTTCAGCTTTACTCACCTTCCCCCATTTTTTTTAAGTAAATGCATACTGAAATAAATCTCCCCCTAAAATTCTAAAACAAAAAATCTTTTTGTGTTTTTGGATTTTATAGACAAGGGAATTAAAAAATAAAATAAAAATGAAGGAAAAAGAAAATAAACGAATAGACACGAGTCGGACTATGTATCTGCTTCTTCAGCAATCACATCACTTTTCTTTTTAACGCCGTTGACCTCTAGCAGATATAAAAATCTTGGTTTATCAAACGGTTTGGTGTAAAGGTCAGCGCGCTGAAAATCCGTGTTAATTTTAATCACATCAATTAATTGTTTTTCATAGCAATCGCGTATGAAATGATATTTAATCCCGATGTGTTTTGTTTTTGGGTGTTGAACAGGATTTTTAGTGACGGCTATGGCAGCAGAATTATCAACATAAATAGGAGTGTTAGAAAATTTCAAACCGTAGTCACGCATTTGCTGTTGAATCCAGATGATCTGAGAGCAGCAACTCGCAGCAGCAACATATTCAGCTTCACAGGTTGATAGAGCAACCGAGGTCTGCTTTTTGCATTGCCACGTGACTAACCGTCTTCCAAAGAACTGACACCCTGCAGATGTAGACTTGAAATTCATCTTGCAGCCACCATAATCTGAATCGCTGTACGCAGTAAGCTCGAAGTCATCATCATGAGGATACCACAATCCCAGTGTTGGAGTACCCTTCAGATAACGAAAAATCCTTTCACCCCAATCAAGTGATTCACTTTTGGCTTCGCTTGATATCTAGAACATAAACATGTGGCATACATGATATCTGGACGCGAGGCAGTAAGATACATGAGAGATCCGATCATCCCACGATACATAGTGGCATCCACCAAATCTCCATTCTCATCAGGGGCCACATCATGATTTGTGGCAAGAGGGGTACCGGCAGCAGATGCATTTTCCATGTCAAAGCGACTTAGAATATCGCCGACATACTTGGACTGATGTAAGAAAATGCTGGTTGATGTTTGATCCACCTGTAATCCTAGAAAGAACTTCATTTCTCCCATTGCACTCATTTCAAACTCTGCCTTCATCACAGATTCGAACTCTTTGCACAAAGCTTCATTTCTAGATCCAAAGATGATGTCATCCACATATATCTGCACCATAAGCAAGTCACCATCCTTTTCTTTGATGAATAATGTACAGTCAATTGCACCCCTGCGAAAACCATGTTTCAACAAATGGGTGGAGAGCTTTTCATACCAAGCTCGAGGAGCCTGATGTAGCCCGTACAGAGCCTTGTCTAACTTGTAGACTCTGTCCCGATGATAAGGATCTTCGAATCCTTTGGGTTGACTGATATATACTTCTTCACGGATTTCCCCATGCAAGAATGCACTCTTAACATCTAGTTGATAAACTTTGATCTTCATGTAAGAGGCGTAGGCTAGAAAGATACGTATAGCTTCCATTCTAGCTACGGGAGCAAAGACTTCATTGTAGTCGATTCCTTCGACTTGCCTGAAGCCTGGAACGACCAACCATGCCTTGTTTCTGATAACAACACCCTGGTCATCCTTCTTGCACTTTAGTACCCATTTGGTACCAATTACCTTGACTCCTTTTGGCCTGTCAACTAGAGTCCAGACTCCGAGTTTCTTGAACTGGAGTAGCTCTTCTTGCATGGCATTGACCCAGGCCTTATCTTTCAGGGCGTCACAGACATATTTAGGCTCGATTTGTGAAACAAAACATGAGAAAGCCCCGTCATTGACATAACCCTTCTTCATGACAGCAGCATAATCAGCAGAATACAGCTGATTTCTTGTCTGCACACCGGATTGAATGTCCCCAATGATAGACGTGGGGGGATGATTCACACTGATTCTAGTCATTGGTGTGGTAGGAACCACAATCTCAGAATCCAGATTGGTGACTACTGGTTCAGTATCCGGATTTCCCACGGCTGGTTCAGCAACTGATGACTCACTTTGTTGATTTGCTGTAGGGTCAGGGTTAGTATCAACTGCTTCTTCATCACCTGATGAATCATCACTCTCGTCATGAGCAGGAGTTGAGGAACTTGAGGCACCATCAGTAGGAGTGATGTTGATTGAATCCAAGGTCGGTGAGTTAAGAACATCATACATCATCTGGGTAGCAACCTCATCCTCTGAATCAAATTGTGGAAGATTAAAGGATTTGAAAAAGCCATCATAATCGAAGAATGATGATGGACCTTTTCCAGCAGGAGGGGTGATGTATCTCTGAACATCCACGTTGCACCATACCTCTACTTGACCTGTCGAGTTATTGTAAACTCGTTTGTCTGGGATGTTGTATCCTAAAAATATTCCTTGATCAGCTTTCTCGCTGAACTTGCCATCCTGAGTCTTCTTCAGTAATGTACATGGAGCTCCAAATGGTTCCAGATACTCCAAATTTGGCTTTCTCTTCTGAAGTAGCTCATAGCAAGTCTTACCATGCCTTTTGACTACTAATACACGATTAAGCGTGTAGCAGGCATTTGCAACCGCCTCATTCCAGAACTGAACTGGGAGCTTTGAATCAGCTAACATGGTTCGTGCAGTCTCAATTAAGCTCCGATTCTTTCGTTCTGCAACGCCATTCATCTGTGGCGTGTATGCGGAAGTGAACTGATGAACAATTCCCTTTTCCTTGCAGAAAGCATCCATCCACTGATTTTTGAACTTTGTGCCATTGTCAGAACGGATCTTCCTCACCTTCAGCTTGTAGAGTGACTCCAAAGTCGTGACGAGCACCTTGAATGATTCAAATGTTTCTGATTTAGCTTTCAGAAACATCACCCAGGTGAATCTTGAGTAGTCATCTGTGACTACAAAGCAGTACCAGTCCCCTGCTATACTCTTTGTGTTGACTGGACCAAAAGGATCCATGTGTAGCAACTCCAGGGGCATCTCAATTGAGTTGACGTGCTTGGTCTTGTGAGATTTCCTGGTCTGCTTTCCCTTCTTGCATGAGACACAAAAGTCAGGAAGTTGGAAGTTCTTGACTGTAACTCCTTCAACTAGGTTGTTGTGAACCAGATGGTTCATCTTCCTGTGATTGATGTGTCCCATCCTTCTGTGCCATGAGATGGATTCCTTCTCTGTCGCTTTTGATAGAAAACATTGAGCTGTAGACTCAGAGGTAGTAGCATTAGACATATCCAATACATATAAATCATTGTACCTGGATGCAGACATCAAAACCTGCTTCTCTGGAATCTTCATCTCCTTTTTTAGTATGTAACATTTTCGGTTGTCAAACATAACTTTGAAGCCTTTGTCACATATCTGAGACACTGAAAGTAAATTGTTTTCCAGTTGTTGAACAAAATTTACTTTATCAAACTTTACCTTCTCATTACCTACTTCGCCCTGAGCGGTAATGTATCCTCCTTTATTACCAGCAAATGAAACGTGTCCCCCTTTAATTTGTTTGACATTGAAAAGAAGAGACTTGTTTCCCGTCATGTGCCTGGAAGCCCCGCTATCTACGATCCATGTATTTGTAGATGCACTATAGCGGACACCCTGCACATATGAGAAAATCATCAGTTAAGGAGGGGGACCCAAGCCTTGACTGGCTTGGGTTTCCCTGAGGAATCAACCATCATGAATTCAACCCACTGTCCTTTATCAGTGGGTGGAATCTCAACTTTCAGATTATCCTTGCTTTCAGACACACCAGCTGTCTTGGCTTTCCATAAACCATCCTTGTGAAACGATTGTTTGTGGTAAACCTTAGACTGATTTACAGTTTGAGCATATGGTTTAGATTCAGAAATAGGTTTTACCTCTGGCATCACGGACTTGTCAGAGACTTGTCTGTTTTGCCTTTGGCGAGGTGGAGACGAAAAAGACCTAGAAGGTGTTTTAGACCTAATAGGGGTTTTCGATCTAACTGGAGTCTTAGAACGCTGTTTTGAATCTATTTTGACTTTGTCGTGTAGCTCAATCTTAGTTCTTGGTGTCTGATAGCGAGGACAGTTAGTCGAAATATGACTACGCTGACCACAAGTATAGCAGGATCTCCATTCGTCAGGGCTAGGAGATCTCTTGTGGGGCGGCGAATAAACCTCAGGAATGGGCCTTTTGGTCTCAGTCTTTGGACATTTACCCTCTTTAACAAACTTAACTTGTTTAATGTTTTGATTAATTTGTCTTGGAGGTTGAATATTATCCCTTTTAACTGATTTAACTTGAGTGGCTTTAGATATCTTGGTTTGTGTTATATTTGATTTTGACTCCAAACCAAGAGATGTTTGAACATTTGCTTCCACCTGTTTCTCAGCATTTACCTTGCTTGATGCTAAGGTTTTGTGATCATCATCCGGAGAAGCAGGCTTAACTGCTGTGTCCGGATCACTAACCAGAGGAGTTGTCACCACATGATCCTTAATTGGGTTGTTATTAATTGGACGTTGTTTTGTGTTCAAAAGGATCTCATGTGGTAATGGAACTACCTTGTAACCCAATCCCTCCCCATTGTTGCGTTCTTTAACCAAGTTTTTCAAAATGTGCGAAGAACTCGCTAAACTATGTAGTTTTTGTGTCAAAGACTCATTTTCTACTTGTAAAACAGCTTTATCCTTTTTAGTCTCTTCAATGGTCTTTAAGTAGTATTTAATGTCATTTTCTTGGTTAAAGACAACAACTTCAGTTTCCTTTAGTTGCTTCTGCAATGCATCTAACTTCTCCTTATAACTGCTCTCATTTTGTTTTAAGACACGATTAGCTTCTGAGCACAGTTTTAAGTCATTTACTAAGTTATCGTTGTGTTCTAACAACCTAGCAAATTTTAGATCAATGATTTCCCTAAATTTATCACATTCAACACAAGCATGTTTATCAAATAATTCATCTTTAGATTGTACCTGTGTAGATGTCGACGTGCCATCCATGAAAGCATTCTGAGACGTGGGTTGAGCTTCAGATTCTGAATTCAACTCATTCTGGACAATTTCATCAACAGCATCAAACGTCTCTTCCAATTCAACAGTATCAACCTCAGCTGATCTTTCCCCTTCACTTGCTGAGTCTTCGTTCAAATCCTCCACAGACGCTATGTTAGCTTCATCAGACACAAATCGAAAGGACCAGTCTTGTCCTTCATCTCCTTGTGCTACCATAGCTTTAGAATCATTCCCCTTGGACGATGGTTTCTTGTCATTATCTTGCCTATTGAACGAGGAAAATGGATTCCCGTTCCCAGTCTTCTTAGGCTTCGAACACTCTCTTTTAAAGTGGCCCTTTTCTCCACAATTGAAGCACATGACTTTAGACTTGTCAAAACCAAAGGTTGTATCTTTAGTAGCCACGAGATTTTGTCCTGTTTTCTTCACAAATTTCTTGGCTCTTCGGACAGCACTTGCAAGAGCCCACATAATATCCATTCGTTCCAGCTCATTCTCATCTACTTGCTCATAATCTTCATCAGCAAGGTGGCAATTTCCAATTTTGCCCGCCACCAAACCATCATAAGAATGCACAACTGCAGCAAGTAAATCCATGTGCTCTTTAGCAACCTCCACTGTTACTTTTCCCAGATTATCTGTCATCAACTTTGAAGACTGAGTAACAGTGGGACTTAGAATAACTCTAGATGCACCATGAGACTCATTTGCAGAGGATGAGCCTTGTTCAGCAGTTGGAGATGTATTGGACACGAAGGCTGTTTGCAGAGGTGCACCAGATGACTTTGCAGCAGGGGTGGAGGTAGGAGTGACATTGTAGAGTGAGGGATCTTGAGCATAAGAACCCTTCTTTGCTTTGTACTTGTGGCGTACTTCTTCCTCTTTCAGTTTTAAAATAAAATCATTTATATCCAAGGTTTCTAAAACTGAGTTGAATCGCAGAGTGGAAATGAATGAATCCCACTTTTCAGCTAGACCATCTGCCAAGCTTGAAACTTTGTCTTCCATTGACGTCTTAATACCATGAGTGTGAAGTTCACTCATTAGATGATAGAAACGATCGATGATTTCATCCAAGCTTTCATTCCCAATTGCTGAGAAGTTATCAAACTCCTTCTTCAACGCTTTACCTTTCAGTGCCTTTAAATTAGCATTCCCATCATACCTCTTCTCAAGAACTTCCATCAGTTTTTTACTTTGCTTGTGCTCTGAGTATTGGTGAAAAATGGGCTTGGGAATGGACTGAGTTAAAATAGCATAGGCCTTCTTCTCTGCATTGTAGGCAACTTTCTGTGTATCGGAGAGTCCACTTAAAGTCAAAGGAACACCATCAGCCCCCACGGTTATTTTATAGCCAACCTCAATAGAGTTCCATAAGTTCGTATCCACCCCATTAAGATAAATTTCAAAACGTTGTCTCCATTGTGGAAAGTCCTCTATAGTCAATAGTTTAGGTGGCTTGTTATGGTTCCCTATCTCATTCTCCAGTAACAACAAGTTCTGTATCCTCGAATCCTTTCCAGCTGACATGGCATAATTTTCTGAGTCCATTCTTTTATTAATTTAACTTGTGAATTAAAACTGCTAATGCGAATGGGCTGTACGACTGGGATACGATTGAACACTAGCTGTATGCGATTGGACTCAAACGTACGATTGAACAGGCGACTGAGATACTTAGGCGATTGAACAGACCGAACGAACCAGCTGGGCGACTGGAGTTGGCGATTGACTTAATCGGGCGATTGTCTGAACGACTGACTCAATCGGGTGAATGGACTGGCGACTGACTCAAACGTACGAAAGGCCTGGGCGAATGGGTTCAGTCGTACGATTGAGATAATCGTGCGACTGGGTTGGCTGTAAACACGATTTTGAACACTTTGACCTAGAACGCAAGTATTTGCACCCTAGACGGCTGAAACACGAAAAATACAGATTTTTCAGAACACCCACACGTAAAGACTCGATTTTTAGCAAAAAGATTGGATCTTTTCGCGTAAAAACATAGACTTTTTCACAAAAACGATTGAATCAACGAAGAATCAAGAGCCTATGCTCTGATACCACTTGTTAGGACCGTGTACGTACGGAGTACTAACTGATTCTAAGTTAAACCAGATCAAATAGTGCGGAATCCTATTTGATTGGCGATCCAATCAGTGAAAACGTAATCCGGATCAATACTAACGATTAGAAAACGTTAAGAATTGATTAGTAATGACCAGGAACGTTCTATGAAGTTGGAATGAACGAACAGGGTGCTCTGGATCGACTAGGGTTATGAGAATTCGAAGTCCCCGTTTTTCCACGAATTAAGTGGTATTTATAGGTTACAGATCTCATTCGTGCGACTGAGCCTTGCGACTGGCTCAATCGTGCGATTGAGTAATACGATTGATTCATTCGAACGCTTGAGTTAGTCTCATGACTCAAACGGGCGATTGACTCAATCTCCTAGTTCAACCGTGCGATTGAACCATTCGCATGGTTCAGTCGTGCGACTGAAAAAGATTCTTAGTCAAACACATTATTGAACCTTTAACGATTCAGAACTGTGTCTCACAACTGTAAACCTATATAACATGGTCATATTATGCGTGTAACAACTAATAATATAATTAGATACAACATTATATAATCAACAACCATATAAAGAAGAAATTCTCATTCGATTGATTGAACATTACATATGCGTTACAAGATAGAAGTCTATTACATTTGAGCTCACTAGACTAGAACTGGGGACATGTGTACCAACAGAATCAAAGACTGTTCCTATTTCAACACCACCAATCCCAAAAGTCAAAACTGCCAAATCTCCAATTCAAAGTGGTCATAATTCTTCGATTTCCTCGAATCTGCAAAAGATGAATTTGCAATTGTCTAATGAGGCAAAGATTCGAGAGACTGTGGAGAAAGTTAAACCTAGTCAATCTGACTTTGTTTTTTATGACATTTTTCATAATTGTCATCCACAGTTTGCTTTCCACACAAAACAAAAGAGATGTTATCAGTGTGGAAACACAAATCATTTGGTAAATAATTGTCCTTTTCGACAAAAATCATTAAGTAAACAAAGATTTCACAATTCTATTTCTCATAATAGAAAACTGTTTTTCACTCGTGGAAAATTTTCAAATAATATGAAATCAAAGGTTGTTAATGATTTTAATGTCAAACGGGATAAGAATTTGACTAATGATGTAAAGGAAAATGTCAAGCTTAAAAGCATAAATGAAAAGAATGATGTGCAAACAAAATATAATAATATCAAATCATTTTGTCTTGCTGCAACACATAATGTGCTCAAGTCATGCTTGACTTGGGTACCAAAAGCTAAGTAATTTTATTACTAATGCAGGGACAACCGCAAAAGGCTATTGAAAGTCTATGGCATGTAGATAGCGGTTGTTCAAGACATATGACTGGGAGTTTATCATTACTACAAGATGTTCAGTCATATAACGGAGGAAGGGTGATTTTTGCGGGAGACAAAGGAGGACGTATAACAAAACGTGGTACAGTTACAAACGGCGTCCTTAGTTTTGAGAATGTTAATTTTGTTGAGGAATTAAAACATAACCTGTTAAGTGTGTCTCAAATCTGTGACAAACAATATTCTACACACTTTACTACAAAGAATGCTTAATCTTAAAACCAGGTTTTGTTGTTCCAGATGAATGGATTTTGATGAGGACTCCGAGAGACAATGACACACATCTTCTTGATATGCATTGTTCTAATTCTTTGGTAACAGCTTCTTGCTTACTATCCAAAGCCTCGGAGAATGATTCCATGTTATGCAATCGTCGATTAGGACATGTCAATCTTAAAAACATGAATAAACTTGTACGTGGAAATCATGTTATTGGTTTACCTGAAAAATAATTTCAATTAAATGAACATTGTTTGTCATGTTCAAAGGGTAAAAAACATAAACTTCCTCACAAACCAGTTGCACACAACTCAGTCGAATCAATCTTACAACTCTTACACATGGATCTTTTTGGTCCAGTAAGTGTTTTAAGTTTGGGTCGAAGATCTTACTGTCTGGTTGTTACTGATGACTTTTCTATATTTACTTGGGTGTTTTTCTTAGCATCTAAGGATGAAACTCCACACCTTTTGATCAAGTTCATTACTTTGGTGGAGAATCAGACAGAGAAAAAGGTAAAATGCATCAGAAGTGACAATGGGACAGAGTTTTGCAATCAAACTCTGAATGAGTTTTGTGAATCCAAGGGAATTGCCAGACAATTCAGTGCTGCTGGCACTCCACAACAGAATGGAGTTGCAGAAAGAAGGAATAGAACATTGATTGAAGCTGCTAGAACGATGATATCTGCTGCCAAATTACCTTTGTTCTTTTGGGCTGAAGCAGTAAATACTGCATGTTATGTTCAGAATCATGCTTTAATCAACAAAAGATTAAATAAGACTCCTTATGAAATATTTTATAAACACAAACCCAAAGTTAAATATTTTAAAGCATTTGGTTGTTGTTGCACTTTGTTGCATACAACTGAATCTGATTCAAAATTTTCAGAAAAGGCTGATGAATGTTACTTTGTGGGATATGCTGCTAATAAGGTTGCATATCGTGTTTATAATAAAAGAACTAGACAAATAATCGAGTCATTTAACATTAATTGGCACGAGCTTAACATAACTGATGCAGGTTCAGCTCCTTCATGGGTTTATGATTATGAATCTTTGTTCATAAATTTTAAAATTTCTAAACATTCATCTGCAGATTCTAATTCTCAAGCAATCTCCTTGGAAAACAAAATAATTGAAGAACTTCCATCTTTGATAACTGATGATTCTGCTATTGCTTCATCATCCAAAGATATTCCTACAGCTTATGTACCTGTATCTGCCTGTTCTGAGTCATTAGATGTTCCTTCAGAACAAATTCCTACTCAGGAGCTGGAAGAATCGTTGAGTTCTCCATTATCTTCATCTTCTTCAGAAACTATACATACACCGATAGAAATCATTCAAGTTCCATTTGAAGAATCTCCAAATGTGTCTACTGCTTCTGAAACTCCTATTTCAGATGACACACTTGAAGAAACTATTGTGTATCAATCTCCACATTCTGAAGAAGTTATTGATAATGCTGAACATATTACCAATTTGGAAGATGAAATGGTTGCAGATGAGATTCCTCAATTAAGAATACATAAAACTCATCCAACTGAGGCAATCATTGGTCCGTTGTACGAAGGTGTAATTACCAGAAGTCGATCAGGGACAATCAACACATGTTTGTATGCTTGCTTTCTATCGCAAATAGTGCCCAAGAATGTGGAAATGGCACTCAAAGAAAATAGCTGGATAGAAGCAATGCAAGATGATTTGATGCAATTCAAGAAGCTCAATGTTTGGCATCTTGTTGAACTTCCAAAGGATAAGCTTCCGATTGGAACAAAGTGGATTTTTCAAAACAAGACGGATGAAAAAGGTGTTATAGTTCGGAATAAAGCACGTCTTGTGGTGCAGGGATTTTATCAAGTTGAAGGATTGGATTATGAAGAAGTGTATGCTCCAGTTGCAAGACTAGAAGCAATACGCATATTCCTAGCCTTTGCTTCATACATGAACTTCAAGGTGTACCAGATGGATGTTAAAACTGCATTTTTATATGGAGAAATGAAAGAAGAAACCTATGTTTGTCAACCTCCTGGATTTGAAGACCCAGATCATCCTGATTATGTATACAAGTTGGATAAGGCACTATATGGATTACATCAAGCACCTCGTGCTTGGTATGCAACTCTGACTGAACATTTGCTTGCAAATGGTTATTCAAGAGGAGCAATTGATCAAACCTTATTCCTACGAAAATCAGGTGATGATATCATTTTGGTTCAAATCTATATCGATGATATCATTTTTGGTTCTACAAATGAAAGTATGTGCACGGAGTTTGAAGCAGTGATGAAGAAGAAATTTGAGATGAGTTCCATTGGAGAAATTTCCTTTTTCTTGGGTATTCAAGTTACTCAATCTGAGACTGGTATTCTCATCCATCAGGAAAAGTATGTTCAGACTATTCTTGAGAAATACAAGTTTCAAGATTCCAAAGTAGCTCCAACTCCAATGGCTTCTCGTCCTACTCTTACTCCAGATCCATTAGGAGAATCAGTTGATCAACATCTTTACAGATCGATGATTGGTTCCCTCATGTATCTTACTGCAAGCAGGCCGGATGTAATGTTCCCTGTTTGTCAGTGTGCCCGCTATCAAAGTGATCCAAAGGAATCACACATGAAAGCTGTCAAGCGGATTTTCAAGTATCTCAAGGGTCAACCTAAACTTGGTCTTTGGTATCCTCGAAATTCCGATTTCAATTTATTTGCTTATACTGACAGTGATTATGGTGGTTGTAACTTAGACAGGAAATCGACCACAGGAGGATGTCAATTCTTGGGTAACCGACTCATTTCTTGGCAGTGTAAGAAGCAGAACACTGTATCCACATCCACTGCCGAAGCTGAATATGTGGCTACTTCGAGCTGTTGTTCCCAGCTTGTCTGGATTCAGCAACAACTTCTCGATTATGGTCTCAACATTTATGACACACCAATTTGGTGTGATAACACGGCAGTTCTAAACATTGTGAAAAATCCCATTCAACACTCAAAAACTAAACACATTGACATCCGCATTCATTTTATCCGCGACTGTTTTGATCGTAAACTTATTCATCTAAAACAAGTGCCGTCAACTGAAAATATCGCTGATTTATTTACCAAGGCATTTGATCATTCTCGATTTGATTTCCTTGTGCAATCATTGGGAATGATTAACTTTGGATAAATTGGTTTAATGAATCTTCACAAAAAGATTTTTTTTCTTCTTTCTTTCTTTCTTTCTTTCATTTTTAATAAAGAATAAAATTGCAATTGTTCCTTTTCTTAAAAGGACAATCACAATTTTAGGGGGAGAAAATTAAAAAAAACAAGTTCTGAAAAATATTTTTGGTCTTAGGGGGAGTTAAGATCAAAGGATTGCCAAAATCAAAAGAAGAAATTTTCATAATTAAATGAGAAATGATATTACAAAGTTCTACAGAGTCTAAGTACTTTCAAAGGTTTAAATACGAATAGACTTGGATTATGTTTGATGTGTCGATAGGCTTTGCTTTCAGAAATGAAAAGATCGTAATTGAGTGATTACACTTGAATTAAAGAAATATGAATTAGTGGGGAACATATCAGGATTCTGTGCCAAAAATGTTCTAACACAGACTGAGAGATGTAATCTTGTCATACTCAAGCCTGTATGTGATTGATTCAGTTATTATCATAACTATATATATATATAAAAGATAAAATACAAAAGGAAACAAAAAGAGAAAAACACAAAAAGAAAATAATTGAGCAAAAAGATGCCAACAAAGGCCATATAGGATATAAGATGCCAAGAAGCACATCAAATCAAAGGATATGTCTAAAAGACATACATACTATATGGTATATATATATTCTATTTTGAGAATAGTTTTTAACTTTGGAAGGCAAAATCGAAAGATGGGGCATGTAAGTCCGGATGGCTTGTAAGTCCTAAACATCTTGAGAGGGCAGACGTAAGTCCGGATGACTGTCAGTAAGTCCTTAAACTTGTTAATATTCCGGGTTAAGAAATATTTCTCAGGCTAGTTATGCTCAAATAGTTATATTTAGGAATACAATAAATGGTATCACTGATCATCAATGCATGGTTTAAGTCAAATTGGGGTGACTTGAAAATCTCGATAGTGTCTTGAAGGATAATAATTACTTTACAGAAGTTCTGATTGTGGGATCCACTGACTTATATTAAATAAACACAAAACATGATATATATCACTCATTATGTTTCTGAGTAAAACCTGAAGTATAAGTTTAAAAGGACAAATTATATTGACAATCAACTTAACCAGTTATTTTAAATAAAGCCGGATAGAGTCTTAACTTGACAAAGAACTATATGATCTCATTATGAAAATTCTTATACAAAAACAAGCAAATCCGATCTTGATTCTTTAATTGTTTTCATTCTTTTGTTATTTTGTATGTAAGTGTTAGTTTTTATTTCACTTTTATAGTGTTTTAGTTTTATTTTTAGGACAAATAAATAACAAGAAAATTTTTGAAAATTGAAGATTCATTAAATTAATTGGTCACTTGGTAAATAACATTTTATGTTGACATAATTATTTAAGAATAAAAGGATTTAAAAGTTTGAAAAATAAGAAACACTTTGAAAATTTGAAAACATTTTGAAAAGTTTGAAAGCTTGTTTATTTCGCGCGACAAAGTAAAGTCACGCGAAACTGGTTATTTCGCGAAATGAATTTTCGTATGATATGTCAGGGGTATAAAAGTCACAGTGTCCTTGACGAAATCACTTTTCGCTCAACACACCCGAAAACAATTTTCGCTTATCATCCGAAAGGTCCTTTCGCTTGCACTCAATACTTCAAAATCAGAAATCATCTCACTCCTGCTTGTGATTTTGTTCCTAATTTCGTTCTTACTATTCTCATAGTGTGATTCTAAGGTATAACATGTTTGACCCGGTTACTGTAGCGATTCAATGCTAAGGGGAACCTAACATCTTGACACTAAAATCTTAAAATGAACTTTAAAGTTGAAATTGAACGATGAAATACACCTAATAGACTTAGGCGACATCAATGATCTGGATTTCATGGATTAAAAACATGTTTTGATATGTTAATTTGACATATGTATTGTGCGAATCGCACAAAAGGAATGAACGGACGCGAAAAGGGGTTGTCGCATGAACCTGGTTCTCGCGTGAAATTTGGTTTCGCATGAAATACAGATTTTGCTTGAACCGAGTTTTCACAAAGTGCTTTCGCGTGAACGTTATTTTCGCACATTGTTCATTTTCGCATAACAGAAATGTTGTTGCTTGAATTACAAATGTCGCACAGTGTTCATTTTCGCATGTGATAAATTTCGCCTGACAGAAAGATTTTGAAAATATTTTGCTAAGTGTTGATGGTGTTGTCTCAATTGGACTTATCACTTACAATTAGTTTTCGAATAATAATCTTTTGTTGCTAAAACTTTAAGTGTAGTATATGTATTCACATATTACTAAGCTTTGAAATGATAAAAGTGATAAAATTGTCTAAGTGTGAAACATCAAAAGTTAAAATGTTCTAATTGCATGATTAAGTTATATTAAAAGTGTTCTGATCTTGAGTTTGTTTTACAATGCAGATGGCTAATATGATTTTCAAAGCTAGTCACAACTGTATAGCTTACTTAGATGAGGTTCCTGAAGGAAAAGAGTTGTTCAATTCTATGATTGAGGGGCTGAAGAACTCTAGGATTGTTTATGCTATTTCTGCTGATCCAGCCATCTATTCCGAGCTCATAGATTCTTTCTGGAGCACTGCTGCTCTAGAAGAAGACCAAGTAGGAAACCAGATTATCACAGCCACTGTAAAGGATAAAAGGGTGACAGTTTCACAACCTATACTAAACAGAGTTCTACTGTTTAATGATCAAGAGGGAGCACCAACAAGACTGGATGATGATGTTGTTATGGATTGTTTATCTTGGATGGGATACGAATATAGATATCCAAGTTTGGAGAAGAAGTGGTTACCACCTTACTGGAAATATTTATTTCATGTGGTAATTCACTGTCTGAGTAATTTGAAGGCTGGCATGGATAGTCTGAGTGCTGTATTTGGATCTTTATTTGTTTCTCTGGTGGATGATATTCCATTCAGTATTTCTGGTGTTATATTCTAAGAGATGCAGAAGAACGTTACAGCTAATCTAGGGAGAAAGTTTATTATGTACCCGAGATTTGTGCAACTTGTCATCAATGATGCTTATCCAGAGTTTGCCACTTTGAAGTCTCCAAAGTATGTTGTTCAGGTCATCAAGAAAGACATCTTTACTCATCTCACTGGAGCACGTGGAAACAAGTGCTCAGGAGAAAGCTTTGCTAAGATTGGTAGATTTGCTGAAGTTGATGAGAATATTGAAGGTTTGGGAGGAGATGTTCCTGTTGATGAGGCACAGACTGGTGCTTCTACTTCTACTGCTAGAGATAATTTGGACGAAGAGATTGAGAAATTGTTTGAAGATGAGCCTGTACATGAAGGAAGAATGGAAGGTGAAGTGCACTCGGCTTCTAGTTCCGAGACTGATAGTGACCAAATTGGTAATGTTCCTTATGTTCTTCAAACAAATCGAGCTCCTACTACTCCAACATCTTCAAGACCAAATGATGAAGCCAGGGATACTGACTATGTTCCTGAAGAGTCTCCTAGTACATGCTCATGAAGAAAACGTATGGCAAGAAGGAGAGATTTTCCAGCTAGAAAGAGAGGTCGTGGTATTATACCTAGGAGACCACAAACACATGTGGTTGTCACTGAGACTGAGCAAGATCAGACAACCAATGTGACTTCTTCTGCTCCTAAAACAGAAACAGTTCCTGTTTCTGGAGCAGCTAATATCTCTGAGTCTGGCTTTTCAACACCTCCAAGGCAGGAAAACTTAGAGTTTGACGTTGAGTCGTTTTTGAATACTCCTCCAGAGTTTCAAAGGAGAGAGGAATCAACTAGCACTCCTCATTCTATAACTCTAGAAGAAAGAGTTAAAAACTTGGAAAAAGAGAGTTTTGAAAATGTTAAGATGATTGCTGAGCTGAAGAAAGAAAATGAAGAAAAATCAAGTCAGATTACCATGATTCATCTGGATTCTGCAATCAAAGATACAAGAATAGCTTCTCTAGAGCAATAGATGAAGAACATGTTTGATTATTCTTCAGGGCTGGAAAGACAACTAAATGAGCTCAGAGAATTCATTTCACAGACTTATTTTCATCAGCCACCAATCATAAGGTCTACAACTGTGATTGGTGAATCTAGTAGACGATCTCCAAGTCCTCCTCCCTCTGAGAATGTTCCAGAAAAGGAAGTGGTCAACGAAGCTCATATCTATACTGAACAGCCAAGTGTTAGCACTACTGAGGATGTTCCTATTTCATCTGAAGTACCTATCACCGAAGCTTACACATCTACAGCTTTCGTTGAACCAAAGCATATGTTCACTTTACCTATTGTTCATGAACAGGAGGATGAAGAGTTGGTTGATTATGCTGATTCTGATGATGATGAGGATGACGATGAAGATGATGATGATAGTGATGATGATGATGGTGGAGATGATGGTGGAAATGATGGTGATAATGATGATGGAGGAGATGATGGAGGAAATGATGGTGATAATAATAATGGAGGTGATGCTACAGATTTATCTACGAGTCCAACTGGAGATACTAACTCTGATAATGTCGATCGACCAAGTGTTAGTGATCCAGAAGGATATGATCCTATTGACCCTGCCACTGAAAGTGTGTATGAAAAGGAACTGTATTCTTTTCAACAATCTTCATCAGGAGCTGTTGAAGAAGAACTTGATGTGTTTGATGATTTGGATGATCAGACTGAATATACTGACATTTTTGGGAACAACCTTCAAGATTTATTTAAAGACATTAATCTTGAAGAAGGAGAAATCCCAACAGAGACTGTGAGTGGTGAAACTCCTGCTGTTGCTACAAAGAAAGATTCTACTGGTCAAATTGCTTTATTCACTAGAGGAGGATTGATGTTCAAAGCACCACCACCACCTACTGAAGCTCATTTTCTATTCATTTCTAAGCCTAAGCAGAAGTATGGTGAAATGTCTCATGTCATTAGCTGGGGTTATGATGGCGAGAAAAGGCTGTATATAATAAAGAGAAAGAATAGAGAAATTGATTATCTGAAAAGCACACAAGACTTCCATACTCTACGTGCTGCTGATCTCTACTCCATGGGCAAAGCTCCATTCTTTAATGAAAGCAATTATAGTGAAGCTGAACTGATGAGATCTATGATAAGAAGGGAGATGCGCACAAATTTCAAAGATTTTAAGACTGCCAAATCAAAGGTGATTGATGACTCAATAAGAATAGATGACAGGACTAAAGCTCCAATGAAAATACGAGTCTATCAACATCCTAAATTTATCAGGAAAGTCCCCGTGCATGCTCCAGTTCCTCCCAACTCTTTAAAGCAATTATTATCATGGAGATGTGAGAAGGATTCTGGTCACGCTGTGATCAGATGCACTGACAAGTCATTTCGAATCATTGATCCAGCAGACTTGATGAAGTTTGGCAAAGACGACTTACTCAAGCTTTTACACTGCCCTATTACAGCTGATGAGTCCGTTTATTTTCTATCTTGCCAGTATGTATGGATGACTGACCGAATCCTTAGGAATAAATGGTACGCCTATGCAGGAACGTACAAGAAAGCAAACGTTGATTTTGATTGATCATGTTTCACCGAGCCTAGGGGGAGATTGTAGAAGACTAATCAAGGCTCGGCAAAACATTTGTAGATTGAACGAAGACGAAGTCCGAAAACCAACTGCATGTGCGAAAGCTTTTGTCAAGCGAGAAGCAGTTTCCACGCGAGAAGAAGCTTCCACGCGAAGAGAAGTTGCCGCGCGAAAGTCACTGCCGCGCGAAAAGCCTTTCGCGCGAGAACCTTGTGTTTAGTATAAATAGCTTTGTTTCGTTTTGTAATTAAGCTTTTCGTTCATATTATTATTCTGTACTGTGCGAAAATAGCACAAGACCTTTCATAGGTTGTTTGATTCAATCAAAGAAGCATTTTGTGTTCAATTCAATCTTCTCTTCTATCCAATCATGTTTACATTCCGCATTCACGTGATTGAGATCGTGTGTTATTGATTTCTGGGAGATTTCAGAGGTTTTACACCACACAACCTCAACAGTACCTGACTCACACTCAACAGCCATCCTGCTTATCTGGACCATACTTCATATTTCCTGAGACTCTAAGGTCTCAACCAGCACAGCAGAGCTCCTTTCAGGACAGTTGTGCCTTTGTCGCAGGAAGTAGACATTCAAGTGATTTTTAGTACTGCTTTTCATGATCTGGAATGCTTTAGTCCAGATGATGTAGAGTGTGGACATAGTCCAATGGATGGCTCTTTTAACCTACAGAGCAAAGAAGTTCTTCAAGAGAACTAGAAGGCAGTTTCCCTAGAACCCAACTAACAGCAAGTTTGGGTTTGACAAAACCAAGGCCAAATGCTACAACTGTAATCAACTTGGTCATTTTGCAAGGGAATTCAAGGCTCCCAAGACAAATCCGGGAACCCCACAGGCCTCCACACATCCCTCTATCTCAAAGCCAACTGGAAAGTCAACTGAAACAGCTGCAATGGCTCAAGAAGTTGACTAGAGCTTTATGGTGCAAGATGTGACTCCCGCTTAAGCTCTCATGGCAGGAACATATGACATTGAGGTATATGAACATCTCTGTACTCCTGCATGTATTGCCAATTTTAAATTGTATCAGGACTACAATATGGAGATTAAATCCGATATTGAGTCTTTAAATGTTTTAAAAACTGATTTTAAAAGGGCTGAATCTGACTATCAAAGAAAAATTGAGGAGTTGTAGAAAACTGTGTCCTTATTAAAACATGAACATTCAAATTATAAGACTCAAATAAAAGAATTGATAACCAAATTGTCTGAGGCTCAAGCTCAGCTTGTCACTGCTGAGGCTCAGGTCAGGAAGTATGCTATTTCTGAGCAAAACTTCCAAGCTATTCTTGCATCATCCTCCTATTCTAAACTCTATTATCAGAACAAAGGAGGGTTGGGAACCAATGAAATTGCTCCACCACATTCCTATGAGTCTATTAGACAACCTAGATGTGGTACTGAGGAGCAAGAGGTTCCAACTGCTAACCCTTCCTCATTAGAATTGAAGGATGAAGCAACAATAGAGGCCACCACAGGGGAGAAACAGGAAGATATACTCATCTCCTCCTGTGAAAACCAAATCCTAACCACTAAGGGCAGAAGAAGCAGAGTTAAAGCTGCTAAAAGAACTGCTAAGAAAGTGACTGAGTCCAAGTTGAAGATTGACCCAAAGTAAAAAGATGTATTCATTTTATCTGGATTCCAAGTGTTAGGTACTTCTGATTCAGGAAAAGAGTGTAATACCAGTACTCCTATCCTGACAAAGGATCAGAAGTTAAAAGGAAAAGTTACTGAAGCAGAAAAGAGGCCCATGAAACAGCAACTCTCACATTCCTTAAAGACTAACATTGCATGCATAATGTGTGGATTGCAAAACGACATGGCAAAAGATTGTTACTACAATCCTGCAAGCACACATTATGCAAACAATGCTAGAAAAGAAGGAGTCAGGGAAGGTTTCACATTTGGACCTTTTCAAACCGCACAAGTGATGAGAAAGGGAAAGCTAGTTTCGGAAGCAAAGTTGCTTTCGGAAGAAAATCTTTCTTCCGAAAGGAAAATGGCTTCGGAAGCAAAAGCTACTAAGGTTCGGAAGAACAAGAAATTCCCCATGAAACCATCCCAGAAGAAGACTGCTTCGAAAGAAAAGGTGGTGAAGGCTTCTTTCGAGAAGAAAGAAGCTTCGGAAGAAGACCATGCTGCCAAAGCTTCAACAAGCTCATCCACCAAGATTAACCAAAGGATGGACTGGAAGATCAAGGAAGATGATACAGCCCAAACCTCTTCTTCAAAGACCCATATTGAACTCCAATGTATATCTTTTGGTTCAATTATGTCATTAACATTGGAAGAACCCAAGACCAACAAGGCTTTGGCTTCCAAACAAAACTAACAATCTCATCTTATGTGCAGGGACATCCATATGACAAGAACAACAATGTCTGGATTGTAGACAGTGGATGCTCCAGGCACATGACAGGGAACAAATCTCTCCTTCAACGGTTCTAGAACTATGATGGAGGACCTGTCCAATTTGGAGGTGAGGCCGAAGGATATATTTCTTGCAGAGGGAATATATCCAATGATAAATTAAAAGTTGACAAAGTTCACTTTGTCAAACAGCTTGAGCACAATCTGTTAAGTGTTTCTTAATTCTATGATCAAAAGCACTAAATGCTTTTCAGAACATAAGTGCATTATCCTCAAACCAGGGATGACAATTTCTCCAGAATTGGTGCTTCTTAGATCTCCTAGGAAAGGGGATATGTACAAGCTAGATATGAACAATGCTTCTCCTATGAGTGAAGTATCATGTTTTCTTTCCAAAGCTGATAGTGATGAATCAACACTATGGCAAAACGTATGTGTCATGTAAATTTTAAGACAATGAATAAATTGGCTAAAAATAACTTGGTACATGGTTTGTCTAAAAGGAGTTTTCTGCAAAGATAACTGTGTTGCTTTCCTGAAAGGGAAACAACACAGAACATCTCACAAATCCAAATGTGTTAACTCTATCACTACTCCATTACACTTATTGCACTTGGATCTTTTTGGTCCCATAAGTATAATGAGCATTGGAAGGAAATCATACTGCCTGGTTATAGTTGATGATTTTACAAGATTCACATGGGTATTCTTTTTAAGAACTAAAGATAAAACTGCTGAAACTTTAAAATCCTTTATTCTTAAAATAGAAAACCAAATTGATCATAAGGTTAAAATTATTAAAAGTGATCAAGGGACTGAGTTTAAGAACTTCATTCTTGACTCATTCTGTAACTCAAAAGGGATTGCCAGACAATATAGTGCTCCCAGAACTCCTCAACAAAACGGTGTTGCTGAGAGGAGGAACAAGACACTTATTGAGGTTGCTTGAACCATGTTAGCTAATTCAAAACTTCCTCTAACATTCTGGGCAGAGGCAGTCAGCACTGCATGCTATGTGCAGAACAGAGTTCTTGTAGTTAAGCCCCATGGAAAAACCCCTTATGAGTTATGGAACAAGAGGCCACGTTCATTGGTTTTCTAAGGTCCTTTGGCTGTAGGTGTACCATACTTAACACAAAAGACAATTTGGCAAAGTTTGCTGAAAAGTCAGATGATGCCATCTTTGTTGGATACTCTTCTAGCTCTAAGGCTTATAGAGTATACAACATTAAGAATCAACAATTTAAGGAATCATCTAATATAGTTGTTAATGAGCACACTGCTTGTGTTAGGGGGAATGGACCTGATCATATTTTTGATTTAGAATTGTTTCCAAACTATTCTAAACCATCTTGTGAGAATGTTTCAGCTGGAACAGCTACTCAAAGCATTTCTGAAGACAATCATCGTTTTGAGTTACTCAGACCTCTTCCAAGTTCTCCAAGATTCACAACAAATCAAGCTCCCACTATTGATAGAACTGAAAGTATAACCATCTCAAGAAATAGTGGAGCCTCAATCAGTGACTCACCTGTTGACCCTTCAACTTCATCAGGAGCCACTGTACAACACCAGGCTGAAGGAAGCAGTATTATGAAGGAACAGGAAACTGTTAATACTACCTCACATCCAACAATTAATGATATTTCTCATTCATTCAATTAGTCCTCATTGAATGACTTTGAGACAACAGTTGGTCAAAGTGCTCCAGTCCCTGAGCAGAATATGTCCAATCTGGACTTATCTCTGTAACTGGAAGTGATCCCCAGACTAAGGATTCATAACACTCCTCTAGCTGAGAACATCATAGGGGATGTCTCTGAAGGTGTGAGAACAAGAGGGCAAACTCATCATGGGAATGTCTGCTTGTACTCATGCTTTTTATCCCAGATGGAACCTAAGAAGGTGGAAGATGCCTTGAAAGATAGTAGTTGGGTTGAATCGATGCAGGAGGAGCTGCTTCAATTCAGAAGACAAAAGGTCTGGAATTTATGCCCACTACCATCTGGTCAAGTACCCATAGGCACTAAATAGGTTTTCAGAAACAAGAAAGATGATAGAGGCTTGATCATTAAGAAAAAAGTAAGATTAGTGGTTCAAGGATACACCCAAGAGGAAGGAATCAATTATACTGATGTCTTTGTACCTGTTGCAAGACTTGAGGCAGTAAGGATCTTCCTTGCTTATGCTGCATCCAAGAATTTTACTACCTACCAACTTGATGTCAAGTGTGCCTTTCTATATAGGGATATAGATAGGGAAGTCTATGTATGCCAACCTCTAGGATTTGAAGACCCAAAACATCCCAACTATGTGTGCAAACTGGATAAAGCTTTATATGGGCTACACCAAGCACCTAGGCTGTGGTATGAGACTCTGTCTCAATTTGTTCTGAAGAATGGCTACACCAGAGGTACCATTGACAAGACTCTCTTCATTAGAAAGTCTGGAAAGGACATTTTGCTTGTTCAAGTCTATGTTGATGACATCATATTTGGTTCTTTAAATGACCAAATGTGTAAAGACTTTGAAAACATTATGAAGAAGAAGTTTGAAATGAGTTCTATGGGAAGAATGGACTTTTTCCTTGGAATTCAGGTGAAGCAATTGAAGGAAGGATTCTTCATTAATCAATCCAAGTATGTCAATGACATCTTAGAGAGATTTGAGATGAAGGACTGTAAACCAGCCAAGACACCCATACCCAGAAACCATAATCTTTGTCCTGACCTTGAGGGGGAGGATACTGATCAACATCAGTATAAAGCAATTATTGGTTCTCTGATGTATCATACTGCTAGTAGACCTGATATCATGCTTGCTACTTGCATTTGTGCAAGATATCAGGCTGCTCCAAAGGTGTCCCACCTAGTTGCTACAAAGAGAATCCTCAGATACCTCAAAGGAGCACCTAAACTAGGTCTCTGGTATCCAAGAAATAGTGATTTCAATCTCTATGGATACTCTGACAGTGACTATAGTGGCTGCAATATTGACAAGAAATCAACATCAGGGGATGTCAATTTCTTGGTGGAAGGATCATTTTATGGCAATGCAAGAAACAATCCTGTGTATCTACATCAACTGCTGAAGCTGAATACATTGCTGCTGCTAGCTGCTGTGCTCAACTGCTGTGGATTCAGAACCAGATGTTACACTATGGATTCAACTATATGGGTACTCATATCCATATTGACAACAATAGTGCTATCTCCATTACTGAAAATCCAGTAAAGCACTCCAAGACAAAGCATATTGATATCAGGTATCATTTCATTAGAGATATTCATGAGAAGAATCTGATTAAACTAATCAAAGTTGATTCAAATGAATAATACGCTGATTTTTCACCAAAGCTTTTGATGAACAAAGGTTTAAATATCTCATATCAGCTATTGGGATGATAAACATTGATTAAACTACCTCTCTTGAAAACCTTTCTAATATGTAATGTCTTATGTCAATACAATTTAAGCCCTATTACAAAAGATCTCTTTGAAAAATTATAAGTGTAAATTTCTTCCGAACAGGAATTAACTCTCGGAAGATATTCTTCAATATCTTCCGAAGCCAATTCCTCCATGGAAATTTTCTTATCGGAAGAGTTTTTAGCCTCGGAAGAAGCGATTGGTTTTATATCAGATCTACTTCCGAAGTCTATAAACTACCCTCGGAAGCAATGTCTTGCTTCGGAAGAAAGAAAAGACAAATTACCTTCGGAAATGTTTTACACTCGGAAAGAGAGATTTTACTGTGTAACGGATATCTTTTCGGGCCCCACTCTGTAAAAGGTAAAGATTTTGTTAATGATGTCGGATTATTTAAATAAAATTTAACCCTTACCGCCACTGTCCTTTCATAACCTCACCATATCTTACCCCCTATTACCGCCCTTACCGCAATTCCTCTCCCATTTAAACAATCCAGACTATTCAACTTCATTTTCTCTTACTAATTTACTACCCTAAACGTCTCCTTCACTCCCAATTCACCCAGGTTCAAACTTACCTTCTTTCACCTTTCATAATGGCACTAAACCCTCAGCACAACCAAGTCGCATTACTTGATTCTTCAAGAGATGCTGACTTCTCTGAAATCATCTCCTTTCTCTCTAATCACCTTACTACACAGCCCTTACTGTTAACCCCACTGTTTACTCCAACCAAATGGATGAATTTTGGGGAAATGGTTGAACCGAAACCCTAAATGGGATTCGTGTACTAAGGACTAGCATTTGCGGACAAGAGTTGATCCTTACTGAACAACTAATTAGGGAGCATCTAGAGCTTCATGATGAAGGAGGTCCTACTGAATTCCTCAAGGAAGACTTAGACAACACTTATGTTCTAATGGGATATGGTGGAGACTTAAGCAGGTCGACAGTATACAAGTTCAACTTCTCTTACAACTGGAAGTTTCTCCTACATATTATTCTCCACTGTCTGTCAAACAAGTCTGGGGGATGGGATCAAATTACCTATGAACTAGGATGCTTAGTTCATGGATTGGTGAGAGGCCTGCGCTTCAACTACTCAAGATTTGTGCCGACTAATCTCATCGGAAATCTTCAAAGGGAAACATTCTTCATGTATCCTAGATTTCTTCAGCACATCATCAACTGTGAGTTGGACCAGAGTCAGCTTGTCTATGCAGCTGCTCTGACTGTTCCTCACATGAGGCCTACCATCTTCAAGACTCTGAAGAAGGTGTCCACCAACTTCATTGGAAGATACACTACTTTGCTTCCAGGTATGATTGAGCGCATAGCTCCTGGTGACATCCCTGTTAACCCCACAGGTGATGAACCCACACCAGCAACCTCCACCACAATGCCAATTCTGCCTTCTCCACCCATCACAATCACATATCAACGACGCCCCAAACAAACCCTTGTTCAATCTACTCTGATTGAACAAGCTCCTCCTATTCAATCCAAAAAGACTAGAGTGGAATAATGGGCTCCCACTCAGTCTGAGGTCACACCATCCTTATCTTTTGACCTCAATTTGGGTTTTGAGTTTCCTCAGTCTCAAACCCAGGAGCCCGATACCCAAACCTTCAGCCCTCATAATGAGTATCTACACTCTTCTGAGTAGCCAATTAGGAACAGCCCCACCAAAGGATCAATGCCTGTAGACATTGATCAAGGTCCCGGGTTTGTAGGTTTAACTTCCCTATCCTTTACTGATCTACTACTCAAAAATGATGAAGAGATAACATCTCTCCATAGCAATGAAGTTGATCTCCAACACCCTCTCCAAGATCAACAGAGCCCAGAGAAATCCCTTATCTCTAGCCCTCATCAGCAGCCTATAATTGAGGTGAGTCCCACTGATGTGGAGGGGACGCATGCAGATTCAGCTGCCACTACAGAAGGTGCCTCAATGGACCTTATGGACAGTGGTAACATATCCGTGACTGAAAGGGAAATCATTGGGCACGGGAAACCAGGGCGCCAAGAAACCACATCTGGTGGTGAGACTGAACGTACTAGGTATGTTGTGTCATCTCCCCATAATTCTTCACCTAAAGATGAGGGAAGTCTACAACTTACACTTCAGTAGTTGATCTCTAAGATCTCAAACCTAGAAACTAAGGTTAGGATCTTAGAGAATAGGTCTGCCACTCAGCAACTTGAGATTAACAATCTCAAGGCTAAACTAGCTGAGACACAGACAGAGAGGTTTGTTAGGCATGTACCCATTCAAGTCTTCTTGACTTCTTCCTCCAGCTTATCTAGCTCTCAAGATGATTCTACTAAAAAAGGGGAGGATGTTAAGAGACAAACACATGAGGAACCACAGATCCAATCTTCAACTTCTTCTATCATCACTATGTCTAAGTCATCTCAACCTATCCTTTAGATTGACTCAAAGATGCATAGTGATCTCTACAGACTTTTCACCAGGTTTGTATTGAGATCCTCCTTTGATCAGCCAAGCCCTAATATTACACTGATCTACTTTGGAGCTGAAGAGCTTCACAGGCTTACTGCACCTTCTACCACTGTGGAAGAAGTTGGTCAACCTAAGGTCCACATGAAACTTAAGATTCATTTCGAAGGGGAAATGGGGACTGATGGCCCAGCAACTGAAGCAGTTGGGACAGAATTTGCATTTCCTTCTTCTTCTGAAGCCGAAGTTAAAGCTTTGGAAGAACAAGTTGAAACTTCCAAAGCTGAAGTTAAAGCCTCGGAAGAACAAGCTGAATCTTCCGAAGCCGAAATGGAAGTTGCGGAAGGACTGTTCAAGATGTCCGAGGAACTGATCATCACAGATGTATTCTTGGAAATAGCATCTGAGTTGAACAGCGACGACATTCTGGATCTACCTCCATCCCAAACACCCTCTCTACCTTTCTCACAATTAGAATCCTCTGTCCAAGAACCACCGCAGTCAAGCTCTTCAAAAGATAAAGGGAAAAGAAAGATGACTGTGGAAGAGCTTCAGGAAGAGGAGAGGATTGAGAAACTAAAGAAGAAAGGAAGATATCCAACTGAAAAGTTGTTAGTTGCTAGCACAAAAGCAGTTGCAACCAATCAGGAGGATATCAACAACAAAAAGAGAGAAGAAATCATTAGCAAACTCATCAACTTGGGAGTTGCCAATGAAGAAACACTCCTGCTACCACTAGAGGAGTTGGTGAATCTGGAAAAGGCAACCCAGCTGAAACTTGAAGAAGAAGCCAGGTTGGCCTTTGAGAGAGAAAAAGAAGAACAGAGAAAGTATATCTGCAGCTAAGGAAAGACAGGGTAAAATTCCTACTTTCTAGAGGCTTTAATCTTCAAGAACTCTCTCCACATAATGATGAGACGATTCTCTGGCTGTACAACAAAGAAGAGGATCAAATGGAGAAAGAAAGAAGAAAGGCGGCCAGAGAAAAAGTAAAGGAGAAGAAGAAGAAGGAGGAAGAAGCAAGGGTCACTACAACCAGGAAGCTAAGTGAAAAGGCCTGGATGAAATACTATCTCCAGGCCCATGGCTTCTCTGGAAGGCAGGTGGGTCCCATGTCAGAAAGAACACTCCAACGGATCGTCAGTGAAATCAAAGCTGACATCCGTATGGGAAAGAGAAAAGAGATGTACAGAAGGGGAAAGGGAATGACCTTCACAGCAACCTCTCAACCCTCACCCTCACCCTCACCTTTCACCATCAAAACCAAACCTTTCACCCCTGAACCTACATCTTTACCCACACCCACTTCATCACCCCAACCTCCTAAACTTCCCATCCTTCAACCCAAAACACTTCCCAGAACCTCTAAACCACAACCTACCCAACCACCATCCAAACCATCCCGTCAGCCTTCTCAACCTCTCTCTCTTGATGAATTCAAGGCAATCAAGACCAAGCTCATAAACTGCACAACCTTGAGCAAGATCTCATGTGAAGAGGATTCTGTTCACATCACCTATGTTGATGGATCTTCATGTTCCTTCACAAGAAATCAATTCCTTGATTTTCCTAAAGGAACATTGGACCAGGCTGCAAGACTTCTAGGCGTCAACTCGGATTCATTAAATGATGAAGAGAAGAAACTTAGAAGAAAACTGGTGACTCTGCAGGATACAAGGAAAGAGGACAAGATTCCTAGCCAGTCTCTTGTGCCTAGAAAGAAAATAATCCAGTGGAGGTTCGATGAAGCTTCTCATAACTTTCTTGTGGAAAGGGAAAGTGGCGAAGTCAACAGACTTAATGCAACCTCTCTGCTACACTCCAGCAGATTGATATTGCTGAGTTAGCAGAGAAGTCATTTTCCAATCCCTCCAACTCTGAAGCTACTGCAGTCATCAGAAATCATATTAGCAGTCTTCATCTAGCCGAGCTAACTGCAAAAGCCAAGATCAAAGAAGAGTTGAAGTTGAGAAGAAAGGAAGATAAGGAAAGATCTTCCACCAAGGGCACTGCCTTTCTACAGATGATGGAGGGTCCAGACTTAGAACCTATAGTTAGATGGGAATATGATTACAGTTTCCATCAACTAACTCTTTTCAGAGGGAAACAAGAGAGGGTATACATCATCCAAGGTAACAGAGTTGATTTGCTGTCTACCAAGGACCTATACATTCTTCTCAGCACCACTTCTAGGAAGAACAAAGAAACTGATAAATATCTTCTTTCCCTGGAGCTGAAAGTTTTGAGAAGCCGAAATAAGTAATGTTTTGGTAGAATCAGCCTAGGGGGAGTTTGTTGGATTAAGAAGAAGGCTGGTGAACCAAAACCAGCTCACTTAGACAATTTTTGGTACTACATATAAAGGCTTCCGAAGCTTAGCATGAAACTTCCGAAGATTGTAGAGTACTTCCGAAGACAAAGTGAAACATCAATTTTCGAATGCAAAGCTCTACTTCCGAAGACAAAGACATGCTTCTGAAGATAAAGTCTTAAGAGAAGAAATTAGAAGACTGCTTCCGAAGCATGAAATTCATCAAGCCTCAGAAGAAGCAGTCTCTTCCAAAGCATAAGTGGACTCGGAAGAACTTGTTCTTCCGAAGCCAACTTATCCTTCAGAAGACACTGCTATGAACCAGTGGACAAAAGTATGGTCCTTCTGACACTCTGCTACAGATCTCTGATATACTCCATGGCGTTTTCTCTAAAGCCATGTAGTTGACCATACTTTATTCCACTGTTCACCTTTATTAGGTAGTACAGTTACCAACTTAAGTTAGTAACAAAAGGTAAGTCATGGACATGTCATGACTATCATATCTTAGATAATACTTTATCTTAGATACCTTAACTCAAGCATTGTAGTATATGTTTTAGTCATAGGCCTCCAGCTGGTATCAAAGTATATCCGGCTGTAGATAGTAGTATATATAGTTTCTCATTGTAACTCATAAGTATGCTTGTGAGAGTCTTGTAACACTTTAAGTTGAGAAGTAATATATACAAGTATCTTGAAAAATCATATCTTTGTGCTTTTCTGCTACTTAGTATATTATTATCAGCTCTTAGATAAGACTCTGCTTAATCTGATCCGAGTGTGGCATTAGTGAGTTGAGAGAAAACCAAGTTTTAAGTGACAAAAACGATCCTGCAGTTAGCTACCCCAAAGGATGCACACAGGGTCAATTATTGAGATTGGTAGGACCCTTGTAGCATACCCTAGGTGACTGGGTCAGCTTCGTGCATATAGTTCGTGGTCTATTTATAGACCATAGGCCCAACACCAGTTTCGCGCAAATAGTTTGGGGTATTGCACATTGGTCCACATAGACAGTGAAAGATAAAGTTAAAAAGTACGAAATGAACAAAGGTGTACAGTAAAGAAAGAAAGAAAGAAAGCATTACCTTGATGTATAGTTGATGCGTGCTCACGCACAAAAGTAAGGAAAGTATTTTATAAAAGAGTATTTTCATATATATACATTATACAAGGTATTTTTAATACTTTTAAAATTAGAACTCACTCAACAACACTAACTTTTATACATTTTCAGTTGGCAGGTGAATATTGCTGAGGGTGGCACACGGGAAAAGTTACTCGGCAGGGCAAGACTGACATCCGTTCACATTTAATAATTTGTTGCTTTGTAATGTAGTTAAACAATCTTTTGTAACTGATAACAATTATGAGGGTATTTCTTAGCAATAATTTTTATTAATGAAATGGATGACTTTTTGTTGGACTAAGAGAACCAATGAGCCAGATCAGAAAAACCTTTAAGTCCCACAGACATCATAACAATTAAAGAAGACTACATCAGCTGAAGACAAAGTCTGAAGACAAGTGCTGAAGACAAAGTCTGAAGACAAGTACTGAAGACAAAGTCTGAAGACAAGTATTGAAGACAAAGTCTGAAGACATCAGCTGAAGAAAAAGTCTGAGGACATCAGCTGAAGACAAAGTCTGAAGACCAAGTCTTCAGAGGTTGTAACAACAACTAAAGTAGTACTCTTCAGTAGTTGTGATGGTTTACTTTTCAGTAGTTGTTTTTATTAGTTCAGTAGTTTGTAATCAGTAGTTTGTAATAAGTAGTTCAGTAGTTTGTTTTCAGTAGTTGTAGTATTAGTTAATACTTAGCTTCTTTTGTAAGAAGATGTCCTCAGCTGTTGTGGACATCTTCAGTAGTTTAGTTATTTTCAGTTGTTTATGTAATACAGTTAGATGTCACTATCAGGTGACATTTGATGACGTCACCTTACCTCTATAAAAGGTAGGTTGACCTAATTTGTAATGGCTGAAGCTTGTGTATGAATGAATACATTCTCTTTTGCAGAAAACATTCTCTTTTTATAATCGTACTGTTTCATTGAATATCCTTTGTGTTCTTGCTTAAATTTCATCTAATTCTTATACTATTCCGCTGCAAATCATAACCTAATTGATCAAACTAGATGTAAGATCCCTTCAAATGGTATCAGAGCGGGTTAATCATTGATCAATTTAACAATTGATCATCGAAACTGCTCTTTTGATATCTAAGTTTGATCGAATTAGCAAATTTGCAATAATTGGTTATAGAGTTTGATTTTCTGTTGCTTCTGGTGAATTAAGTTGAGCTTCTTCGTGTTTAAAACAGAGTTGTTGAGTTATGAGCTAGATTTGTTAAAATTACATTGAATTTGTTTGAATTTGTGAAAATGACTACACCAACAAATGATCCTCATAATACTGGCTCCTCAACAAAGCCTCCGATGCTTGTTAGGAGTGAGTATAACATATGGCAACGCCGAATGCTCCATCACCTGTCTATCAATAACGCAGTATGTTGGAAGTCTGTGGTTCATGGACCATACAAGCCTGTGGTGAGTCTTCCAGAGAAGAATGAGATGGTTCCGAAGAAACCCGATCAGTATTCGAATGAGGATCTAAAACTGTTTGAAATTGATGCTAAAGCCCATGGAATTCTGGCCATGGCATTGCCAAATGAAAACTATTCGGGCTTATGCATCATGAAACTGCTCATGACCTCTGGGTTGCTCTGAAGGAACAATTTGGAGGAACTGATGAGGTTTTGGCAAACACAAGAGAAATCCTTGCCCAGCAATATGAGACATTTTCTCATAGAAAGGTTGAGTCTCTGACTCAACAGTTTGAGCGATTTTCCTGTTTGATATCTGAGTTGAAAATGGTTAAACAGGAATATTCAAACAGCCAGATGAACAACAGATTCCTCAGATCCCTGCTTGAGAGATGGGACACATATACTATTGTCCTACGCTCTAGTGCAAATTTGGACACTCTATCTCTCACCCAACTTCATGGGAAACTATTGACATTTGAACGAGAGATAGAACAGAAAAGGAAACTGTCTTCATCTGGGAAGCTCACTGATAACTTTATACCAGGAAATACTGCACTGGTCAGTCAGGAGTCAGAGTATGCTACATCAGAAGGTTCATATGATAAGCATATAGATTTCTCTACAAACAGTGGAGAACATGCTTTTGTTGGTGTTGATAGTAATTCAGGTGGTAGTAGTGATAATTTGTGCTTTTTGATGGATGATTTGAAAGGAATTCCAGATGATGATCTGGAAGAGATGGACATTTTGAGTCAAATGGCAATGATCAACATCAGATCTCAAAAGTTCTACAAAAGAACTGGTCGGAAATTCCCTGGTCTCTCTGGCAAAACCAAGGTTGGTTTTGACAAGAGCATGTTGAGGTGTCATAAGTGCCATAGACTTGGACACTTTACAAGAGAGTGTAGATCATCTGGATCTAACTCATCTGCACCCTTTGTGACATTCCCAAGCAATAGCTCACAAAACAAAGGGCAACATTCCACCAGTTCTGGTCATCCTTCACAAGTTCAATCATCTCCTGCATATTTTGTCCCTCAAAGTCCTATGCCATATCCTTACCCCTATTTTTATATGCCTCAGTCCAATCAGGTTTAAGTACCCACATCTCAACAAACACCTGCCCTACCTGAGCCTCAACTATCTCAATCAAATCAACAATCTCAATCTCAACCATAACAAAGCTTTTTCACCCCTGGAATTGTTGACTGGAGCAGTTTACCAGATGATATTTCTGGTTATCATGAACAACTGTTTCCTGGTGCTGGTCAACATGGTGGTGAAAATCCTTTTGGAAATCTTGCTCTTATG
The DNA here is from genome assembly GCA_024085815.1 of Flaveria linearis. Classification (NCBI taxonomy): domain Eukaryota; kingdom Viridiplantae; phylum Streptophyta; class Magnoliopsida; order Asterales; family Asteraceae; genus Flaveria; species Flaveria linearis. The sequence goes on from CM044004.1 coordinate 20,714,570, forward strand.
GCTCTGGAGTCTACTAATGGTTCATCCTCAAATGCTTCAACATCACAGGTATCACAGGTATCTTCACAGGCAAAGGCCAAGTTGTGTTCTGAGTCATGCATAGCCACATTTGCATCAATTAGAGAAGCAAATGTAGCTTTAATCAATAAAAATCTTGAGCTAGAGACAATAATTTCCAAAAGAAAAGCTGAGTTTGAGTCTGTTTTAAATGAAAAGAATGATGAGATTTCCAAATTAAAATGCCAAATTACTGATTACAAGGCAAAGGAAGAGGTCATTTTAGAGAAGTATAAGGACCTCAAAGAAACACTTGCAGATACCCAGATAGAGTGTGAACCGCTGGGTAATATCATGCAAGGGGTTTGAAATGCTTCTAAACAAATAAACAGCTTCAAATATAATCACACTGCTCCTCCTACAGATTTTACTCCCAAATTAGAAGTAGAATCTGAAGGAGAAAGCAATGACCAATCCACATCATCATGTGTCTCACCCTCTGGTAATAAATCAAAATCAGAAGATGAAGTCAGTATTAGTACCTCAACAAATCAATCAGTTGATGGTTCCAATGCTGACAAACACATGATCAGGAGAAAGCTGATCAATTCAGGTGTTGTCTCACAAAGTACTCAAAGTACTGAAGAGCAAGTCACAACACCTGAAGAACAAATCAAACCAACTGAGAACAAAAATGGTTTGACAGTTGCTGAAGAGTCTATCAGGAAGTCCAAAAGAACTGATAGAAAACTTCTGAAGAACAAATCTTCAGTAGTTAAGAATCTGTCCATACTTAACATAAGTACTGAAAGGAAGAAAGTACTAAAGAACAAATCTTCAGTAGTTTCATCTTCTTCAACAGGTGATCAACTAAAGGTGAAGAAAAAGCCATGTGAAATATATGGCTTACTCAATCATCTCACTGATGACTGCTGGTATAGAAAGGGTTCAAAACTCAACAAAGATAAGAACATTAAAAAGAAAATTAACAAAATGCAAAATGAGTTTGAAACCAAGTTTGTACCAGCGGCATCTCAACCTGAAAACCCAAAGTCCTTAAAGAAATCCAAAAAGAAGGAATGGTTTGATCAGGAAACAGCTGAAGGTATTCAATGGATCTCTCATGGAATACCAAAACACCAGACCAATTCTGTGTCTTTCAAAAGTGAGGAAATGGTGAATCACAAGAACCAATCAAAAACAAGAACTGATGTGTCTAATGAACTGAAGGCTTTAGCAAATAATCAAACATAACTTGTTATGATGGTTCAATATCTGTTGGGGAGAGTCAACCAAATAGATGTTCCTGTGATTAAACCACTGAAAAGGAAACCCAAGCCAAAATCAAAGGAATCCTTTTCTGCACCATCTCCACCACCACAGGCTGTTCATCATGACAAATAAGTTAGTGTAACATCTATTGATGAGAACAGACCTAAAACCAAAATGGTTTGGGTCTAAAAAACTAACTAGTTTCTTTTGACAAATACAGGGTTCTTCAGCATGCCAAAGAAGCATCTGGTATGTGGAAAGTGGAGGATCCATGCATATGACAGGGAGCAGCTCTCTTCTTAATGACTACTCTTAAGGAAAGAAGGGATTTGTTTCTTTTGGTAATGATGCTAAAGGTTACATCATCATCAAAGGTTTTGTTTCAAATGGTGAAATAAGGTTTGATGATGTCAACCATGTGGAGAATCTCAAGTACAATCTCTTGAGTGTCAGTCAGATGTGTGATAAAGGTCATGTTGCCCTTTTCACCAGCCAGAACTGCAGAATTCTGTCTTCCAAAGTTCTAAGTCTGATTGACAAGGTATTGGATGAATATACTCTCCTGAAGGCCAATAGGACAGGAAGAGTATATGCCTTAGATTTATCAAAGAAAATTGATCTAAAGGCCATCCTTGCCTGTTCTCCAAGGCCTCTCCTCAGGAATCTAAACTATGGCATAGAAGGCTTGGTCATGTGGATCTTAAAAACATGAAGCAGCTGATCCATCATGGTTTAGTGAGAGGATTGCCAATGAAGGAGTTCAAATGTGATGACAACTGCTCTGCTTGTTTGAAAGGGAAGCAACACAAAGTATCATTTCCTCCAATAGAAAAGCTAAAGTCTACTACCTGCTTGCAATACTGCATATGGATTTGTTTGGTCCTGTAAGAGTGATGAGCATGACAAAGAAAAAATACTATCTGGTAATTGTGGATGATTACTCCAGATTTGTATGGACTTTCTTCTTGCATTCAAAAGATGAAGCTGCACAAGCCATTATATACTTTGTGTTGTATGTTGAAAAACAATTTCCCTTCCAGTCAAGTGTGTGAGGAGTGATAATGGCATAGAATTTAGAAATCATACACTTGATGAATTCTACTTGTCTAAGGGAATGAAGAGGCAGTATAGCATTCCAAGAACTCCTGAACAAAATGGAGTGGTGGAAAGAAAGAACAGGACACTTATTGAAGCTGCTAGGTCAATGTTGGCTGATTCTGGTCTGCCACTGACCTCTTGGGCTAAAGCTGTCAACACAGCTTGCTACGTGTAGAATAGAGTCTTAGTAAATCAGAGGTTGATGAAAACTCCTTATGAAGTATTACATCATCTGGCTCCTCTGATTTCATTTTTAGAGCATTTGGGTGTCCCTGTTACATTCTCAATACAAAGAATCCACTTTAGAGGTTTGAATCAAAGGTGGATGCAGGGTACTTTGTTGGATATTCATCTACTTGCAAGGCATACAGAGTTTTTAACTGTAGTGGAAGAGATCTTGCATGTGAAGTTTAATGAATCTTTAAAGGACAAGATTCCACAAAACCCTGTGGAGCTATTTGATTTGGACATACTGCAATATGTTCCTTATCAGTCTCCAGCTGTTGCAGTTCCTGAAAATATTTCACCTAATGCAACCAGTTCTCCACCTGGTGGTACTGATGATGATGATGACAGTACTCACCTTTTCAAGTTTAGTACTCAACTGCCTGAGTCATCTAAACCTGATGTTCCTAGAGCTTCAGCAGCTCCATCCACAACAAATGCTGATAAGATCTCTGCATCATCTACTTCGTTTGAATTGCCATCTCCTTCATGGTTTCAAGAGTCTGAATCAACATCTGTTGCTGCTGAATCTCCTTCAAACACTTGCACAAAGCTTATTGTCTATCAAGAGCTGAAGAATCACCTAATGTCTCAAATCATTAGTAATATCAATGCTGGAGTTTCAACCAGAAGTCAATTATCCAATTTCTGCTTCTATGCTCTCTTCATTAGTCAGCAAGAGCCAAAGAACTATCATGTTGCTTTAAGAGACAATGGATGGGTTGAAGCCATGCAACTTGAACTTCTTCAGTTTAAAAAGCAGCAAGTGTGGGAACTGGTTCCTTTACCCAAGATAAGTGTGCAATAGGCACTAAATGGGTGTTTAGGAATAAAACTGATGAAAAAGGTCAAATTGTCAAGAATATGGCCAGACTGGTTGTACGGGGGTTCTCACAAGAAGAAGGTATTGATTATGATGAAACCTTTGCCCCTGTAGCCAGACTGGAGGCAATCAGATTGTTCTTAGCTTATGCTGCTTTCCATAATCTCATAGTTTTTCAAATGGATGTCAAAAGTGCATTTTTATATGGTAAAATAAAAGAAGAGGTTATGTGTGTCAACCACCAGGTTTTGAGGATAATAAACATCCAGATTGGGTGTATAAGCTTGATAAGGCTCTGTATGGGTTAAAACAATCTCCTAGAGCATGGTATGAAACACTATCTAATTTTCTTCTTCAAAATAATTTCACTAGAGGCTCCATAGATAAAACTTTATTCATAAAGAAACTAGGGCAGCATAAGCTACTTGTTCAAATATATGTAGATGATATTATTTTTTACATCCTCTGATCCAAAGTTGTGTGATGCATTTACAAAATTGATGCAACAAAAGTTTGAAATGAGTGCCATGGGAGAATTACAGTTCTTTCTGGGTTTGCAAATCAAACGAAGAGCTGATGGAACTTTCATTCGTTAGTCAAAATATACAAAGGATCTTTTGAAAAAGTTTGATTTACAAAACTGTAAGCCCTGTTCTACTACCATGAGCACCACCACACAATTGGATGCTGATCAGAAAGGTAAAGCGGTTGATGAAACCCTTTACAGATGTATGATTGGTTCCTTGATATACCTTACAGCTTCTAGACCAGACATTATGTTTGCAACTTGTGTCTGTGCTAGATTTCAGGCTGCACCTAAAGAATCCCATTTGATTGCAGTCAAAAGGATCTTTAGATACTTGCAAGGAACTCAATCTCTAGGACTTTGGTATTCCACTGGGCACTCTTGCAAATTGGTTGCTTTCTCTGATAGTGACTATGCAGGGTGTAAAGTAACCAGAAAATCAACTTCTGGTGGATGCCAATTTCTAGGCAATTGTTTGGTTTCTTGGCAGAGTAAGAAACAAACTTCAGTTGCTACATCTACTGCTGAAGTAGAGTACATTAATGTTGCAAGTTGTACATCTCAGGTACTCTGGCTTCAGAATCAATTACTGGATTATGGCATTACAGAGACTAAGACTCCATAATTGATGGAAAGTGCTTCAGCTCTTTGTATTGTTAAGAATCTTGTCCAGCATTCTAAGACCAAACATATTGAGATCAGACATCATTTCATCAGGGATTGTTATGAAAAGGTCTGATTGATCCAAATTTGTTTCTAGTGCTGATGAGCTTGCAGATATATTTACTAAGCCTTTGGACAGTGCAATTTTTCAAAATCTTGTGCTATGGCTTGGTATGCTGCAGCTAGAATAAATTGACTAATACTGATACTCTCAGATCATAAGTACTGATGAGTATTAGTATCCAAAAGTAAAAATAAGTACTGATGAGTTATTTTGTCTTCAATATTTTTAACTACTGAAGTGTTAAAAAGACTGAAGACTAAAATACCTAAAAGTACTGAAGTACATTATTTGTTGAAAAGAACTAATGTAGTTACAACTACTGATGTGGATGTAATTACTGATGCTTATTATCAACAGAAGTATTGACGAACAAATTTTGTCAAAAAGTACTGATATGTAATCTTGAGCATAAGTACTGAAGACAAAATTTGTCCACAAGTTCTGAACAATATTTATTTCAAAAAGATCTACTGCACAAATGTTCAGAAGAGCTGATGAATAAATATTCAAAAGAACTGATGACCAATGAAACATCTGAAAATCAGACAAAGTCTGATGAGTAAATGTTGAGGTCAGAATGAAACAACTGAAACCTACGACAACAACTGATGAGTAACTTTACTCTTCAGCTGTTTAAAACACCTGCTGTTTCATTTCAAACTGAAGCCAAAACCAAGTCTTCAGTAGTTTCCAACTACTAATGACTAACACCAAGTCTTCAGTCATTTACAACATCTGAAGGTTAAAACCATGTTTTCAGTTGTTTCAAACAACTGATGACTAACACCAAAACCTTCAGTTGTTTTCCATCAGCCGTTTCATAACCATATCCTATAAATACCAAACCCTAACTTCAGAGTTTTTCATCCTCACAATCTTATTATTCAAAATCTCTGAACTTCCCTCCAGCATTAATGGCGACCATGCAACTCAAACCACGCCATAACTATGTAGCCTACTTCACCAAATCAACTTTCTGGAATAAGTTTGTTGATGCCATCGATCTGATGGTTGAATCCCCATACCAAACGGCCTTTCTTTTGAATCCAACCATCTACGCCGAATCCCTACAACAATTCTGGACAAACTTCACCCTTACAACTGGTGAGAATGATACCGAGATCACTCTCCAGTCGTTTGTCAACCAGAAGAAGGTGGTCGTCACTCCTGACATTATTCGGCAAACCCTAAATCTGAATTATGCCACCTTAGTCACCGAATATCCTAAGGGTACAACCGACTTATCCTTCTCCCATCATGGATACAAAGGTGACCTAAGTGCTACCACAATCTTGAAGAAGCACTTCCATGACCCTGAACGCCTAATCTTCCACATGGTCAATGTCTGCCTTGCCCCCAAGACCTCCTCATGGGATCAAATGTCTTCCAAGTGGCAACATGTATTGTATTCTATTCTTGAACGCCAAAGCTTAAACTTTTTTGAAATTATCTTTTTAGAATTAAAAGAAATGGCTTTGAAACATGTGGCTAATAGATGCATCTTATATCCAAGGTTTCTTATGGCTATTATTGAAAATCAATTAAAAGTTGAGGGCCTTGTTGGCCTAGGAGTCCCTGCTGTGGCAGTTTTGCCTGAAGTATACTCCAGGCACAACTCGAACACACAACTAAAAGAGGCTGCCAAGCTGCTAAAACCCAAGCAGCGGGAACCCACAGCCTCATCCTCCAGATCCAAAGTCCCCACCAAGCCAAAAGCTAAAAAGCCCAAAAAGGCTTCTCAGGGAGTTGAGTCCCCTGAGGATGCCCCTGTAGCACCAAGGCAGGAAGTAACTACAGGTAGTAATCTACCAGTAGTTATATAGACTCCACCAACCACAACCGCTCAAGAATCCTCTCAACAGGATCTTGAAGCAACCAATTCAGGGGATGCCACATTTCTGGAACCTCTCTCATTTGAGAAGGTTGCCATTGAAGAGCACCATTCACCCCAGGTGCAATCTGCTTCATACCTATCTCCCACTAAAGCCACCCCACAAAGCCCAACTTTTATAATTGCTGAAGTGCTGACTCAGTTAAACACTCCAACCCCTCCCCATAATCCTATTACAACTGGGAAAACCTCAACCATTAAGGGGGAGGATTCTAGTGTTGCTGATAACCCACAACACATGGATTACACAGTTCAATCTCCCCGTTTGGAGGAGGAGATTAGAACTTCTGGTAAGGCTGCCACTTCTCCTCCTTCAGCACCCGAACAGGGTGAAGTTGGTAACATCTCTAAGACCTCACTAGAGGCAACTGCCGATGAAGGACATAATCCTGAGGTAGGAAGTCCCCAGTACCAAGATCAAGGGGCACATGTGAATGCTGATCCACACTCGGCACATGTTCATCCTGATAAAATCAGGAGGTCAGATGATTCAGCACCCACTGATGATGACCTAGGCTTTTTCTATGATGTTCTAGCCCATAACACTATTCTTGAGGCTGAGGTATGCAGATTAAAAGAACTGCTTGCCAAAATGTCTCAGGAATCAAGTCCATCTGCCCAAACTCACCCACAGATGGCACCTTCTTCTGAAGGTTTCCCAAACACTGATCCACCACAACAAATGAGCGACCAACCACTGATTCAGGCACCATTTCTCAGGGACAGAACCCCTCTGAGCAAATGGTTGCTGCCTTCAAATCTTCCCTTCCTCTTATCACTCCTATTATCACTAACATTATGCATCAAGCTCTTGATGAGAGGCTCCCCTCAAATATACAAACCCTGGTTGATGATGTAGTTTCTAAAAGGCTTTCTAACATTCAAACCCCTGAACCCAATGCAACCAAAAAGGGGAGTCTAAGTCAGTGAAAGCAGCCAAAAGGAAGAGAGTTGAAGAGGAACAAGAGAAAGAGAAAGAACAAGAGAAGGAGAAAGAAGAAGAAAAAGAGAAGGAGAAAGAAGAAGAAAAAGAGAAGGAGAAAGACAAGAAGAAAACAAAGGACTTTCATGTCACTTACAAGAAAAAGAAAAGTGGTGAAAAGACTTCTGAGGAAAAGAAGTTAGAGGAAATGATCAAGGAAGCTGATGAGCAACATAGTAAATCAATGGATAAAATCATTGATCAGCTATTTAGACAAGGATTCGACACTGCCAAGCTTGATTCTGAGATCAGAAGACTAGAGATACAAGAGATTGAGCATAGATGGTTCAGTTATAGTAAGGAAGAAAGGGAAAGGCTGGAAGCTATGGTCAGGTTCATAGCAAAGTATTTAGGGAGATCTATTATTGAAGTGAAATCATGGTCTAGGGACAGTATTTTGGAGATAACCAACAAAATCTGTTCTTCTGAAGTATTTACAAAGGGATTGATCATAGAAGCCCTGGATGAAGCTGGTGCTGGGAAGAGGACTGATCTAGCAAAGTACTCCAAAGCCATACTTGCAACCAAGATGCTAGAGCAGACTGTAAAATCTCCCACACCAAAACAACCAACATCACAACCCACAAAACCAACTCCTTTACCCGAGAATCCAACTCAAACTGCTGATGATGCACCCAAGAGGAAGAGAAGGGTGTTGAGGATTCAAGAAGAAGAAGAAGAAGATGATGAGGATGATAGGCTGCCTATTTCAGCTGTTATTAAGATGCCTGAGCCCAGGAGTCCACCAACAACAATCACACCTGACATCCAGAGGCAAATGGTAAAAGTTAAGCTGGAAGAAGAAGAATAACACAAACAATCTGATGAGCAGTTGTTGAGCCTAATTGATAAAGACTTTCCTCAGACCACATCAATACAATCTATGAGGAAACATGCTCAGAGGTTGTATGCTCTCAAATTCACCTTTCAATATCAGAAGGAGAGAGTGAGAATTTGGCCTGATCCCAGGGCGAGTCATAGAATTCACAAGAAGAACATTCCAAATAGATACAATGGCCAAGTAAAGAAGATTGTAGATGCAGTGATCATGCTGGCCATTGTAGCATCTCCCTGGGAAATCCTAGAAGACTTCAAGAAATCCTACAAAGCTAATCTTTCCCCCCAAAAGTTACTAGAAAATAAAATGGTGAAAAAGGGGTTAATTTACAAGAGGCTTGAAGAGGTCAGAGCAATGAACTCCAGTTGTTACTTGAGGGTAATCTCCCTGATGAGTTTCCTTATAAAGAAATAACAACTGTGGAGTTAAAGAATGGGAAATAGGTCAAATATCTTTCTGAATATTATGAGCTAGAGTTCTTCTTTGAAGGAGCAGCTGAAGAACTCACATTGGAAGAACAAGTTGTCTTCCTGGAGGCCTATGTAAGAGAGTCTTACAGACTTATTGTGGGGAAGTAGGTTTCATGGATGGGGCAACAACTCTATGTCCAATTCCACAAGACAGAGTTCCTATCCATCCTTTACCAATCAAATTTCTGAAACCTCATCCCAGGTCTGTGCTTAAATTGGTCTGTTTTGAGCTGATCCAGAAGAAAGAGACAATATTTTTGCCTAATAAGTGAGACTCCAATAATCTTAAAGGTTTTGGCTGCATTGGTTCAGGGGAGTTTGTTGGACCAAAAGAACCAATGAGCCAGATCAGAAAAACCTTTAAGTCCCACAGACATCATAACAACTGAAGAAGACTACATCAGCTGAAGACAAAATCTGAAGACAAGTGCTGAAGACAAAGTCTGAAGACAAGTACTGAAGACAAAGTCTGAAGACAAGTACTGAAGACAATGTCTGAAGACATCAGTTGAAGACAAAGTCTGAAGACATCAGCTAAAGACAAAGTCTGAAGACCAAGTCTTCAGAGGTTGTCACAACAGCCAAAGTAGTACTTTTCAGTAGTTGTGATGGTTTACTTTTCAGTAGTTGTTTTTATCAGTTTAGTAGTTTGTAATCAATAGTTTGTAATAAGTAGTTCAGTAGTTTGTTTTCAGTAGTTATAGTATTAGTTAATACTTAGCTTCTTTTATAAGAAGATGTCCTCAGCTGTTGTTGACATCTTCAGTAGTTTAGTTATTTTCAGTTGTTTACGTAAAACGGTTAGATGTCACTATCAAGTGACATCTGCTGACGTCACCTTACCTCTATAAAAGGAAGGTTAACCTAATTTGTAATGGCCGAAGCTTATGTATGAATGAATACATTCTCTTTTGCAGAAAAGATTCTCTCTTTATAACCGTATATTTCATTAAATATCCTTTGTGTTCTTGCTTAAATTTCGTCTAATTCTTATACTATTCCGCTGCAAATCATAACCTAATTGATCAAACTAGATCTAAGATCCCTTCACTTTTGATATTAATCTGCTGCATTGTTTTATGAAATGTATATTATTATGTATCTATGACGCGATGAATGACCAACTGTGAGGTGCCCGGGAATGGGGCCTTACAGCCTGCCTGTTTTTCTGAATCGAATCACACCTTTCCACGGTGAGACTTTCAGCAAAATTTCTTTGCCGACCTGAAACTCCAAAGGTTTCCTTCGCTTATCAGCGTAGATCTTTTGTTGGTCTTGTGCTGTGGCCATACGATTTTGTATTTGTAATATCTTCTTGGTAGTCTCATGCACCGATTCACGGCCAGTCAATTGACTATCACCAACTTCTGCCGAGCAAACTGGTGATCGACACTTTAACCCATACAATGCCTCAAATGGAGCTGCCTTAATAGTGATGTGGTAACTATTGTTGTATGAAAACTCCACTAACGGTAGATGAACTTCCTAATTATTCCCGAACCTGTACTATCTTCTCGGTAGTCTCATGCTCCAATTCGCGACCAGTCAATTGACCATCACCAACTTCTGCCGAGCAAACTGGTGATTGACACTTTCGCCCATACAACACCTTAAATGGTACTGCATTAATACTGGTGTGGTAACTATGGTTTTATGAAAATTCCACAATGGTAGATAAACTTCCCAATTATTCCTGAAATCAATCACACAAGCGCGCAACATTTCCTCCAGTGTTTGAATAGTACGCTCGCTTTGCCATCAGTCTACGGATGATAGGCAGTGCTCATATCCAGATGCGTACCCAAAGGTTTCTGTAATTACTGCCAGAAATTGGATGTGAACGAGCATCAAGATCAAAAATAATTGAGATCAGTACGCCATGTCTCGAAACTACCTCTATCAGATAAATTCGAGTTAACTTATCCATTTTATCACTTTCCTTGATCGCTAAGAAGTGAGCAGACTTAGTCAGTAGGTCTACGATTACCCGTATCGTGTCACAACCACTAGAAATCCTGGGTAACTTAGTAATGAAATCCATAGAAATCTTTCCCACTTCGACAAAAGGATCTCAGGTTGTTACAGTAACCCAACCCAGATGGCTTCTGATATTTAACTTTAACCTTAGAACGGGTCAAACACTTGCTCACGTGCGTAGCTACGTCTGCCTTCATATTAGGCCACCAATAGTGCGCCTTCAGATCATGATACATCTTGTCAGAACTAGGGTGTATAGAATACTTAGACTTATGTGCTTCACTCATAACCAAGTCTCTCAGATTTCCATAAAAAGGCACCCAAAGTTTGTCTATGAAGTACAAATTCCATCGGCTTTCACTGCTTATCCATCCTGCGTTATAATTCAGATTCAACATTCTCTACATTCAAAGCTTCAGTCTGAGCTTCCTTGATCTGTTTGGGCAATTGAGTGCTAATACTAAGTTGTAAGGCTCGTACTCATCTGGGTTTAGCAGTTTCCTTTCTGTTTAAGACATCAGCGACTACATTCACCTTTCCTGAATGATATTTAATAGCACAATCATAATTGTTTAATAATTCCATCCAGCGTCGCTGCCTCATGTTCAGCTCTTTTTGCCAAAGATATGCTGAAGACTCTTGTGATTAGTGTAAATAGTGCATTTGGTACTGTACAAGTAATGTCTCCAAATCTTTAAGGCAAAAACCACTACACCCAGCTCCAGGTGATGGGTGGTGTAGTTCTTCTCGTGCAGCTTTAGTTGTTTCGAGGCATAGGCTATTACCTTTTCATTTTGCATCAGAACACAACCAAGATGATAGAAGCATCACAGTAAACCATAAAGTTATCACTTCCCTCTGGTAATGCTAATATTGGTGCGCTACAGGGTTTCTGTTTCAACAACTAAAAAGTGGCATCTTCACTCTCACCCTATTTATACGTTGTTCCTTTATGAGTCAAAGTAATGAGAGGTTGAGCGATTTTTGAGAATCCTTCAATGAAGCGTCGATAGTATCCTACCGGTCCAAGGAATTACTGTATCTCACTAGGCGTCTTGGGAACCGACTAATTCTTTATCGCCTCAATCTTTGCAGGATCCATATGTATTCCTTTCTCGTTAACAACATGACCCAAGAATTGCACTTCATGAATCCAAAAATCACACTGAGAAAACTTGGCGTATAGTTGTTCCTTTCTAAGTAATTCTAAGATTAGACGTAGGTGCTACTCATGTTCCTCCTTGGTCTTAGAATAGATCAATCTGTCATAAATAAAGACAATAACAAACTGATTGAGGTAGGGTTTGCACACACGATTCATGAGATCCATGAATACTACTAGTGAATTTGTCAACCCAAATGGCATGACCAGGAATTCAGAATGACCATAACGAGTACGGAATGCGGTCTTTGAGATGTCTTCCACTCGAACTCTCAGTTGATGATAACCAGACCTCAGATCAATCTTAGAGTAATAGCTTGATCCCTGAAGCTAATCAAACAAATCATCTATGTGAGGCAAAGGGTATCGGTTATTGACTGTAACCGTGTTCAATTCTCTATAGTATACACATATTCAAAATGTCCCATCCTTTTTCTTAATAAAGAGAATAGGTGTTCCCCATGGTGATGAGCTCGATCAAAAAACCCTCTATCCAACAGCTCTTGAAGTTGTGCAGATAGTTCCTGCAGTTTGTTCGGTGGTAACTAGTAAGGTGCTCTTGTAATTGGAGATGATCTGGGAGTTGATTCGATCTGGAATTCCACTAGAAGATGAGGTGGTAGTCTAGGAAGATCCTCTGGGAACACCTGTGGAAGGTCATGCACCACCGAAATATTCTCTATCTTCTTATCCTCTTGTTGCTTGTCAGTTACAAGGGCTAATATGGCTAACCGGCCCTTACGTAGCCACTTCTGTGCCTTCATGGATGATATGATGCCTATCACAGCACCACTCTTCTCGTCTTTAACAGATAAAATTTCTCCACCCATAAGAGGAATGCAAATGACCTTCTCATGACAAATGACCTCCTCCTGGTTTTCGGACAACCAATCCATGCCCACGACCATATCGAAATTCCTAAGTGTAATAGGCATAAGATCGATATCAAAGGCATGACCAGCAAGTTCTATCTTGCAACCCTTAAGGAGGTCTATAACGAAAATTTGCTTACTATTAGCTAATTCTATGGTATACTTAAGACTCCAATGTAGAATGCATATCACTTAAAAGACTACTAAACTTAGTGGAGATAAAAATTCTATCGGCTCTAGTGTCAAATAGTATAGTAGCAAAACGACCATTAACAGGAAATTTACCAGTAACATTAGTAGGGTCGTTTATAGCCTTACCTAAACCCATAACAAAGGCTCTCCCCTTAGCTCCTCCATTATTACCACCATTGTTATCACCGTTGCCACCATTGTTGTTGTTGCTACCATTATTGTTGTTGCCACCATTCCCTATACCATTTCTATTTTTCTTTAAATGAGGACAATTCCTCTTGTAGTGTCCCTCCATCCCGCACTCAAAATAGCCTTTTAGTGTTTCATAGGCTACTGGGGCTTCTTCATCAACTCTCCAAGACAATCCTTTGCCATGTGTCCAGCCTTCCCACAACACTGTCATCAAAAGTTGTCACACCAGCCGGTGTTGTGGTAGTTGCATTGACTGCACTTGGGATACTTCCCCATGTATCCACTTTGTCCCTGAGATAAAGAAGATGATTGGTTGAAACTTCAGTTATTATCAAACCTCCTTTACTGCTGTTGTTACTAATGCTGCTTGTAAGGCCCCGTTCCCGGGACACTTACAGCTGGTCAATCATCGCACACAAAAGTTATATTTTCATCCTCTTACATAAAAACATTGCAACGGAAACATTTAAACATACATTTCATTTCAAACATTACCCTCTTCATGACACACAGCCATGATTACTGAGGTCGAGTGACAAGGATCCCGTTTCGTACAATGTTATTATATTTCATCCATTCATTACTTTCGTTCATTCATTCTTTAACTTTCATTCATGCATCATACTTTCTTGTCATACTTACTCTTTCATCATTACCTCTTTTCTTTCCATCACCCATAAACCTTACCCTTCTTTTTCATGGTACTGGACCTAGGCCTATCATAGACCTTCTATAACGGTGCACTGCACCTTCTATAACGGGAACTACCACGTCGAAACTTACATCTGCACTTTCCCCCGAAAGTCAGTACTTTAACTATGTTCCTCCTCGGGTACAACAGCCGGGCGTATGGGCACCCTTCAGTCGCATGGCATCCATGCGACTGAACATCATGCGAATGGACCAATACGGATGAACACCCAATTGTGTGAATGGACCTCTTGCGGTTGAACTTAATGCGGATGAGTACTTATGCGACTGGGCTCTCAGTCGCATGACTCCCCATGGGACTGGCGCTCCAGTCATGCGAATGAACCTCAGTCATGCGAATGGATTCTAATCGCACTCCATTCGGCCAAATGGCCTTCAGTCAGTCGCCTAGCCCTAACTGATGCAGAATGAAGTTCATCTCGAACCCAATCTGCCATTTTCGACCTCCAAGCTCATCCAAACCCATTCTAAGCCCAAATCAACCATCCTAAACCTTAGGAATGCATACTACAACACCATTCAAGCACACACAAGCCTGAAAACATACTCCAAACGTATTACACGCAAACACACTCAAATGGGTCAAAAACACACACATACAAGAATGGGTTTACTATGTGTTCCAGCCCCAAATCAGTTGAAAACGAGTAAAATAGGGGTCCTAGAACTCTCACAAACTACACAAAGAAGAAGAGCTTCGTCTAGACCCGCTACACGACGATTTTCCACGCTCGAATCCACTCGAACCAACCTTTTTCTCTCTTTTTCTCCCTTTCTTCTTATCCTCTCTTTCTTTACTGAACTATATGGGTGTGGGGAGAGGGTAAGGGCTGCCCTCTCCCTTCAAATATCCCCATTTACCCATCTTTCTCGCTTTGGCGAGTTTGGTCCCCCGACTTTGCACTTTATTTCTTTTTCTTCCTTCGTCGGCTTTAAGGAAAATACCCGGGTGTTACAAGTCCACCCCCCTTATATAGGTTTCATCTCTGAAACCTGTTATTCCTCGAACAAACGTGGGTAATGATGTCTCATCTCCTCTTCGGTCTCCCATGTTGACTCGGATCCCTTTCTGTGCTTCCACTGTACACGCACAAGAGGAACCACTTTATTTCTCAGCCTCTTCTCTTTTCGATCGATGATTGCCACTGGTTGCTCCACATAATTGAGCCGTTCGTCTACTTCGATATTCTCCAGTGGAACAATCATATCTTCATCTGCCAAACACTTTCGTAGATGAGATACGTGGAATATCGGGTGAATTCCACTTAACTCATCTGGTAACTCCAATCTATAGGCCACCTCTCCTACTCGAGCAATGATTCGGAAAGGGCCTATGTATCTCGGGCTCAACTTGCCCGCTTTCGGAAGCGAATGATACCCTTCCAAGGTGAGACCTTCAACATAACCCGGTCACCGACCTGGAACTCAACTGGTTTGCGTCGTTTATCAGCATACGACTTCTGTTTATCTTTGGCTGCCTTCATGAAGGCTTTGATCCTTTCAAGCTTTTCAGTCGTAGCCTCGATCACCTTGACGCTCCTTAAATCTTTATGACCAATATCACCCCAACAAACGGGCGTTCTCCATCTCCTACCGTATAGCATCTCATAAGGTGGCATACCAATGCTGGCATGACAGATGTTATTATATGAGAATCCAGCTAACGGTAAGTGGTCATCCCAACTTCCCCCAAAATCAATCACACATGCCCAAAGCATGTCCTCCAATGTCTGAATGGTCCTTTCTGACTGACCATCAGTCTGGGGATGATAAGCCGTGCTAATATGTAACCTCGTCCCCATGGCGTCGTGGAATTTCTTCCAGAATTTGGATGTAAACCGGGTGTCACGATTAGACACAATAGACACCGGCACACCGGCTAAGTCTTGAACCTTCGCGCTGACCGTTCGGTTTCTCGGTAGCAAAAGCGCTTCTCTTTGCCCCTTAGGGCCTGTAGTGGCCTTAAAATTGGTTCTAGTTTGTGCGCGCACACGTCATGTGCACGTGTGTATGATGAGTTACAATCTCCTTAATGAAAAGATCCGCCAACCTCTCGGATGAATATGTCTCGCGCATTGGTAGGAAGTGATCACTCTTCGTCAAGCGGTCAAACATCACCCATATAGCATCATACCCTTTCGGAGTACGCGGCAGCTTTATAACGAAATCCATGGTGATGCGCTCCCACTTCCATTCTGGTATATCCAATGATTGAATCTTTCCATACGGCTTTTGATGCTCGACCTTCACTTGCAAGCAAGTAAGGCACTTACTCACATACTCCAACACGTCAGGCTTCATACCCGGCCACCAATAATCTTTCTTCATGTCTTGGTACATCTTTGAAGCACCGAGATGAATAGAGTATCGAGTCTTGTGAGCTTCATCCATAATCTTCACCCATAGATCCCCAAGACGAGGAATCCACATTCGTCCAAATCGGGTTCTAACACCAAATGTATTCTCGCCCAACTCCGCGACCAGACCTCTCATTCTTTCAGAGTTAAGATGATCTTCTTTCAATGCCTCATCTTGAAACTCTTTGACTCACTTCATCACATCAGAGGTCATAATCAACTGGTACGCTTTCACCCGAATCGGCTCGGGTCTCTCCTTTCGGCTAAGGGCATCCGCCACCACGTTGGCTTTGCCCGGATGATAATGGATCTCATAATCATAATCCTTTATGAGCTCCAACCATCTTCTCTGCCTTATGTTCAAGTCCTTCTACTCGAAGAAGTACTTCAAGCTCTTATGGTCAGTTAAAATGGTGCACTTCGTCCCGTAGAGATAGTGCCTCCAAATATTTAGTGCAAAGACCACAACTGCTAGCTCCAAGTCATGAGTAGGATAGTTAACCTCATGAACCTTTAACTGTCGGGATGCCTAGGCTATAACCTTTCCTCTCTTCATTAACACACACCCCAACCCCGAGTAGGAAGCATCAGAATAAACCACCAGGTCTTTACTTCCATCGGGTAATGACAATACATGAGCTTGAGTCAACATCGCCTTCAATTCTTCAAACGCCTTCTCTTGAGCTTAACCCCATACAATTTCACATCCTTTCGGGTCAACTTGGTTAGTGGAGAAGCGATCTTGGAAAAGTCTTGGATAAACCTTCGGTAGTAGCCCGCAAAACCTAAGAAACTGCGAATCTCGGATGGCGTCTTTGGAGACTTCCATTGCGTCACCGCTTCCACCTTTGTCGGATCCACCATAATCCCCTCCGGATTCACCACGTGACCCAAGAATTGAACCTCGCGCAACCAAAACGCGCATTTGGAGAATTTGGCATACAATTTCTCCTTCTCAACGTCTCCAACACCTCTCGAATGTAACCAGCATGCTCTATCTCGCTCTTTGAATAAATCAGGATATCATCAATAAACATAATCACTGACTTATCCCACATTGGTCGGCATACTCGGTTCATCAGATTCATAAAAGCAGCTGGCGCATTGCTCAAGCCAAAAGACATAACAAGGAACCCGTAATGACCGTAACGCATGCGAAAAGCTGTTTTAGGAATATCCTGCTTTTTCACCTTTAGCTAATGGTAGCCAGATCGAAGATCTATCCATGAAAACCAACTGGCGCCTTGAAGCTGATCAAACAAATCATCAATCCTTGGTAACGGGTACCGATTCTTCACCGTCAACTTGTTCAGCTCACGGTAGTCTATGCACATCCTCATACTACCATCTTTCTTCTTCAAGAATAAGACCGGAGCACCCCAAGGAGAGATACTCGGTCTAATAAACCCCTTATCAAGCAGCTCTTGCAATTGCTCCATCAACTCTTTCATCTCAGTCGGAGCTAAACGATACGGTGCCTTGGCAACCGGTTGGGAACCTGGTATCAGATCAATCTGAAACTCAATCTCTCGGTCAGGTGGCACTCCTGATAAGTCTTCAGGGAACACGTCTGGAAAGTTACACACAACCGGAACATCAGATAGTTATGGTGTTAGCGTTTCCACATCCTTTACATAACATAAGTAGGCGCTACATCCACGCCTCATACACGTTCCCGCCACCACCATTGAGATCACTTTCGGGATCGTCATGACCCAATCCTCATAAACAGTTACCGAACTCCCGTCTGGCACTGTCAAACGAATCATCTTCTTGCGACACACTATATTCGCCTTGAAGTCCGCCAACCAATCCATCCCAAGAACCAATCGAAACCACCTAGGATCATCACGAACGGTCTAACAGGAAACTTATGACCTTCTAATTCCACATCACAGTTCTCTATCATCTCAAAAATCCTGGTAGACTTACCTATGGTAGTTTCTACATCAAAGGGTGCGTCAACACATCTACTACTAACAGGAAGTTTAGCACAGAAAGCAGTAGAAATAAAACTTCTACTGACACCCGAATCAAAAAACACAGAAGCTAAAGTTTGGTTCACCAGAAACATACCGGACACAACATCAGGATCTGTCCTAGCCTCCTCTTGTGTCATAGTGAATGCCCTGGCGCTCTCCCTCGGTCCTTCACTTCCCGTCTTCTTCACCCCGGAACCCTCAGCCTAGGCTTCTTATAATCCTTAGTTACGTGGCCCTGCACGCCACAGTTAAAGCATCGGACTGCACAACAGTCCTTGGCTATATGCCCCGGCTTCCCACATCTGAAGCACACATCAACCCCAGTCTACATTCCCCACTATGCTCTCTCCCACACTTACCGCATTTTTCATACCTGTTGGGTTCAACAATTGGATAAACTGAAGCTTTCCAAATCACAATCACACCTGCCTGAAGATCTTATTGTACAAGTTCAGAGACCAAGTTGATTATAACAAAAATAACAATACAAGACAATACAACATGACAAAGACAAGATCAAGACAATTAGAAAAGTCAAAACTAGGTCATGTAGTACTAATAATATAAATAGACCCACTAGTGCATTTTTGCAAGTGTGGCTTTTTGTGTGTGTTTCTCATGGTGTAAATCACCACCCAAGAAGAAATCCTCTCCTTTGGGTGGGTTTGATTTCACCAGCCATTTATGATTCTCGTTGAACTTGTTATCAACATCAATGAAATCATAACATTATTATTATCCATGTCTTTGTTCTCTGATTCACACACGTCCACCCATCTTAATTTTGAATTTTCAGATTTGAAAGTGATGAATCCTAAGATCCAAGCTCAATGAATCTGAAATATTGATTTAGCAATACCCGCACCCGATGTGACCACATGGCGGTCATCCACCCGTGCCTTTTTGTTACCCATCGAGGCATCACCCCGACCAAACCTCTTCCCTCTCCAGTTTCGATCACCACTACCCTTCCTATACCTTCAGCCACCACCACTACAAACCTCTCATCATACAACCTCCCTGCCAAGTCCACCGCCGAGCTAAACATGCTCGGTCGGGCAGCGATCATGTGCCTGCGAATATCCGCTGGCAAACCCTGAATGTATCTCTTGATCTTCCGTGACAAAGGCGTCACCTAATCCGGCACCAGACGTGCCATTTCATTGAACTTTGTGATGTACTGTTGGTGTGTCATGGTTCCCGCCTCTAGTTGCAGAACCTCCCTCTCAACCTTGTCCATTTCTCTGTGAGGACAAAACTCCTCAATCACCAACCTTTTCAGCTCCGACCATCTCATCCTCCTGATAGCCCTACTACCCTCGGCTTGGACTATATTGTCCCACCAGCACAGAGCCGAGTCCACAAAGAGTGGGCAGCAAACTTCACCTTTTGGTCCTCCCGGTACTCGCTGATATTCAATAGCTTCCATCTCTTTCACCCATCGGTGAGTAGCAGCATCAGTGCCATTACCATCAAAAGTAGGGGGCTTGCACCTTTGAAATGCCCCGTAGTTACAGCCTCGTGTCTCCTCCGGCGCAAGCTCCTCTTCTTCCTCTTCTTCATCATCAGAAAGAACCGTTTCAGGCTCCGGTTGCTCCCGTCCTCCCGAGGATCTGTTCCTCTCTTTCCGTTCTCCTTCCCGTACAACCTTAATCACAGACGGTAAGATCGTCTGCATGACTTGATGAACCTCCTCCACTACAGCCTCCTTTACCGAGGCTCTCAGATTGGCACTCTCATCTACACCCTCCGGATAAGGGGTCTCGGGTTCTTCAGGAACCACCTTTTTAGCTCTAGGCCTGCCTCTGTTGGGTCATGATGAAGCACCAAGCCCACCACGCGAGGCTTTAGATGATCTACCACCAGCCATCCTCTATCACACACTGAAAGATTCAAACACCAACACGGTCATTCAAGGGAACAGCTCAGTTTATGTCAAGTATAGTAAGTCCCTAATTACAGAGGCCAGTTGTGATTAGCCAATTACTTTACTCTTCATACCCCAAGCATTACCTGTCCTGACTACATCAATATTTAAATCCAGAAACAACACATAACCACATAACATGCGCATATAATACCGGTTAACATTAAGAAAATACCTGATGGCACGCAGCTACTCAGATTGGCATCCCATCCCCTTTCCGTCCCATTCTCAGTTTAATTTGAAAATTTAACCATTTCACTTAAATTTTGGCTCTGATACCAACTTGTAAGGCCCCGTTCCTGGGACGCTTACAGCTGGTCAATCATCGCACACAAAAGACATATTTTCATCCTCTTACATAAAAACATTACAGCGGAAACATTTAAACATACATTTTATTTCAATATAAATTCTTTTGCAAGTTAATACAACATTCATTACAAAACATCGTTTGTTCGTATTAAAGTGCAAAAACATTATACAAAACAATGCCATCCAAAATGAGCCGAGTAGCCGCCCTGTGCCATCCTCAGCAACTTTACCTGCCATCTGGATACACATAAAAAGTCAGCGTTGCTGAGTGAGTTCTAGTTTTATAAATAAAATACTTTACATTCATTAAAACCGTTTCTTTACTTTCACATAATCATACATCATACGCACACATAGATAATATCATTATTATCATCATCATTCATTATCTTTTACTTCTATCTAGATCCTGTCAAACTTTACCCTCTTCATGGCACGCAACCATGATTACTGAGGTCGAGTGACAAGGATACCGTTTCGTACAGTATTATTATATTTCGTCCGTTCATTACTTTCATTCATTCATTCTTTAACTCTCGTTCATACATCATACTTTCTTGTCATACTTACTCTTTCATCATTACCTCTTTTCTTTCCATCACCTATAAACCTTACCCTTCTATTTCATGGTACTGGACCTAGGCCTATCATAGACCTTCTATAACGGTGCACCGCACCTCCTGGCCACAGTACCTAAGGTAAAGTTTAAGTGTACCATTGCCATATGCAATACCCTTCTATTTCGTGGTACTGGACCTAGGCCTATCATAGACCTTCTATAATGGTGCACTGCACCTCCTAGCCACAGTACCTAGGATATGCAGCAATGATTCTATACAAATGGTTAATCATAGTGTCAAGCTTTACCCTCTTCATGGCACACAAACACAATTACTGAGGTCGAAAGACAAGGATTCCATTTCGAGTCTGTTGCGGCAACAAGGTCGCTCACCTCCTATATTTGCTTGCAAGCCTCTCTTACTCTCATTCTTTATTAATGCATGCATTCATTCATCATGTTCCTCTTTTATTATCATTTACTTTGCGTTACATAATACTTTCATTTCATTCTTTAACATAACACGTAAGGTCACGGGAAAGATAAACATACACTATAATAAGGAACATCATCATACACAGATAGCACCATCATACAGGGCATCATCATACATTCATAACATACATCATGCATAAACATGCAGTATCATCATGCCCAATCTACCCTCTAAGACCTCAATGGTCATCTTACATATATTTACGGGAACTACCACGTCGAAACTTACATCTGCACTTTCCCCCGAATGTTAGTACTTTAAGTATGTTCCTCCTCGGGTACAACAACCCTATTTGGGCGTATGGGTACCCTTCAGTCGCATGGCCTCCATGCGAAAAAACATCATGCGAATGGACCAATACGGATGAACACCAATGTGGATGAACACCCAATCGTGCGAATGGATCTCATGCGGTTGAACTTAATACGGATGAGTACTTATGCAACTGGGCTCTCAGTCGCATGACTCCCCATGCGACTGGCGCTCCAGTCGTGCGAATGAACCTCAGTCATGCGAATGGACTCTAATCGCCTTCCATTCGGCCGTATGGCCTTTAGTTGGTCGCCTAGCCCTAACTGATGCAGAATGAAGTTCATCCCGAACCCAATCTGCCATTTTCGACCTCCAAGCTCATCCAAACCCATTCTAAGCGCAAATCAACCATCCTAAACCTTAGGAATGCATACTACAACACCATTTAAGCACACACAAGCCCGAAAACATACTCCAAACGCATCACACACAAACACACCCAATTGGGTCAAACACACACACATATACAAAAACGGTTTACTATATGTTCCAGCCCCAAATCAGTTGAAACGAGTAAAATAGGGGTCCTAGAACTCACACAAACTACACCAAGAAGAAGAGCTTCGTCTAGACCTGCTACACGACGATTTTGCACGCTCGAATCCACTCGAACCAACCTTTTTCTCTCCTTTTCTCCCTTTCTTCTTCTCCTCTCTTTCTTTGCTGAACTATGTGGGTGTGGGGAGAGGGTAAGGGCTGCCCTCTCCCTTCAAATATCCCCATTTACCCACTTTCTCGTGTTGGCGAGTTTGGTCCCCTGACTTTGGACTTTATTTCTTTTTCTTCCTTCGTCGCTTCAAGGAAAATATCCGGGTGTTACACTGCTGGGGTTGGCTGTTTGACGATGAGCCCTCGCTGCCAGAGTTGTCCCACTTGCGCTTGTTACCGGACACGCTTGCCACCGTGCCCTGTTTGGATAGCTTTCCTTGTTCCACTGCTTGGTCAGTAAGCTTGTGAGCTAGTCGGATAACCTGCTGAATAGTAGTGAGGTTCGCAGCAGTCACCATACTTTGTATCTCTGGCACCAAGCCGCGCATATAGAGCTCAATTAACTTGATCGGCAGATCGATCATGCAAGGAAAAGTGTTTCCAACTCGTGAGACCTTGTAGTGTAAGCCTAAATCTTAGATCCTTCCATTTTTCAACTGCCAGAACTCAGCTTCCAACTTCTGGACTTAATTGCGAGGATATTATTTCTCCATCATCATTGCTTTAAACTCGTCCATTGCAAAGCATTTGCCATCGCCTGGCCAAGCATCTGCACCTGTGCATTCCACCACGAGAGCGCCGCTTCCTCAAGTGTCCCCATGGCGTATTTCACCTGTTCTGCCGCCGGACAGTTGCACTTGGTGAAGACTGACTCGTTCTTCTCAAACCACTGTGTAAGCCCTACGGATCCTTCAACTCCACTGTAGGTGTGGGGCTTACAGTCCATGAACGCCTTATACGTGCATGCTAACGGTCATGTATTCAACATTTTGAGTTGATTAGTCAAATCAAATGGATTAATCATCTAATGGAATATTTGCGTAGTTGATGACCTGGGTCATCCTTTACCTCCAAGTTGGGCTGCTTGAGCGTTCACCGCTGCCTGCACATGTTGATTGATTAAGGCAGCTAATTCGGCCGGGGTCATGTTTACAACACTGGCGCGACGTCCACGACCATGTGCACAGCCACGTCCACCTCCTCTACCACGACCGTCCATATTTCACTTTACATTTACAAATACAATAATGAGTAACATCCAACATATATTGATCTCATTGAAGTATGGTAAATAATAAGAAATAATGAATTTATCACAACCACAACATTTATAACTAAAATAATAACACATAAATAAATTGTAAAGAATCTCATAAAATATTCAATCAGTGTCAAATATCTAGTTTTTTCACTTGGGTGGGAAACAACCCTTCCTACATAGATTGAAAAGAAAAACACTATGTAGTCAAAGTCATATGAATGTGAAAATCAATCGAACACATCAGATCCATCACTATCTCCTTCCATCTCTAGAGGTTCTTCCTCTTTCAGGGTATCATCTAGCTCTTATTCAGCTACTCTTCAGGTTCCTCATTAGGGTCTTCCCCAGGTGCCGGGCCATCCGTAATCTGAAATGCAGCTAGCTATGCCTCCATTCCTTTCAATCTCCCATCTGTCCCTAATCTGCAAAGTTCTTACGCGGACATGCGTTCAGTAAAAGCTACCACGTTACCGGCCAAGGTATGATGTCCACCAATAGACATCGAGAGTTGCTCCTGAAGTGTCTCTGCCAACAAACGTAGCTATCGCATGTCGTGTCGTAAAATGGAGTTCTCTTTAGTAAGTCCTCTGATGCGCCATCGCTTAGTGTCCAGCATAGCAACCAAAGCTTCAACCGTCTGCTCGAGAGAAATAGTCAAAGGAAGAAGAACAGGTTTCGTAGAGGCAGTCACCGACCTAGTCCTAGGTCCGGTAGTAGCTAAAGTTGGAACGGACTCCCTATAGACCATGTAGTGTATGTAAGTAGGGTAGTAACTCCAGCCCCTTGGAGCATCATGCTCAGGTATTGCAAAAGGTTGATCCCGGTCCATCTTCTCAGAAGGATAAGGAAGTCAGGGCCAGTCAGGTCTTGTATCATGTATAGGAGGAGGAAGAGGAGGGGAATCAGAATGTGCATGCCTCTTACCTGAACCCCATGAAGATGATGCCATACTGCAGTGTACGTGTGGTATATGCCAATGAGTATAAAGTAAAGGACAAGTAATGAGTAACTAACAAACTGTGCGGTTATAGACTAGTGTGTATGCAACCTAGTTCCCTATAACCAATGGCTCTGATACCAATTTGTCACAACCTTAAGATCCATGTGCTGGGTTTTACCGTGATGCATGTACTCATTAGTTACTTAGAACGACACTATATGCAACATTAAAACAACTCAGAGTTTGAAATAGTAAAACATTTGTGGAAGCGTTTTGTAAATATTTGAAACATAAAGTACTAGATGTAAACTGCGCAAAACACGCGCCCAAACCAAAGTATATAAGTATGTGGTAAGTCAAAAATAGATAAAAGTTTATTCAAAGTATGCATGACTCGTGCGTGCTCCTACGACAGCTACTAGTAACGACCTGAGAATGGCATACTAAAAGTATCAACATGACTGTTGGTGAGTTCAAGAGTTTGTAATCATCATAAACAGTAGTGTTAGTAAAATATAAACAAGTGCATTGAAATAGATAGCTAGTCTAATTTCATTAGTAAAGAACAATAGTGATTTTATGATCAAAGCTGACTATGTATGTCTATTTGCCTCCTGCCATGACATACGAGGTCGTGACGCTGTTAGTTGTTTAGGAAAATATTGTACCCGTTGACTTCCGGTCACACGGTGAGGCTTGTCAGACTCAGTAGTGCTACCCAAGATTTCCCGCTAGATTCCTTAATTAATGATCCAAACGTGTGAGGGCTTTCTATGGTATAACACATTATGTCTTACTAAACGCATGTTATAATAGTAAAGCGTTTTAAAACAAAGTGTGCTTTCACCCCCGAAAAGAGAAGTGAGTAAAAGTGGGACAGTGAACTCACCTGATGCGCAAAGGAACGATAACGAAAGCTAATAATGAGTGGAAAGACAACCCTTCAAAGGTTACATTGAACACGTAAGTACATAAGCATGTGTACATAAAAAACTTAACAACCCTAGATTCTCAATAAACACATTGACCCAAGGTTTTAGAAAACAAGACTCACTTGACCTAGTTGACCCGTTGGACCCATTGGTGACAAGTTAATTGAATTCTTGTTTGATCAAGTAGAACAACTCGTTACATATGATTATGACACTAGTTGTTCATGTATGCCACATTACAAACCCTAAGTGCTATAAAGGTCATCATACACCATGGTTTATCATACAATTCATACAAATCTCAAGAAATCCACAACTACAATTTTAACTAATAAATCATACATCACCATGATCTATCAATATCCGAAAACATAGTTCCATAATCACCAAACATAATCCATCATCATGTATATTCCATAAGAACCTAAATTTCCCAAGTAGTGCATCAACATCATACAACTCAATTAACACATTCTACGATATTAGACATCATCAACAAGCATTCTATAGTGATCCTAACATCATAAACATGCTCAACTAACAATATCCAATGATCTACATAAAGTTTCCCTTTCGGGAAAGTAACACCCAAAATCTATGTTTTCATCAATTTCAATCCCAAATTCATTAATAACAACCATAATCTAGTTCATAGTAATCATAACAACCCATTTAACATCCATAAATCATCAACACATGAATTCTCATAATCAAAACTTTCTAATTTGGGCAATATATGAACTATATGATCAAACCATGAAATTCTTCCATGAACATCATAACCTCACATCCATAATAATTATCTAGACATGACCAACATCATAAATTCATCACAATTCATCATCTCATATAAAAAAGTTTCTACTTATAGCAAGGTATGAACAACATATCAAATCCATGAATTTCTTCATAATTGTAACAACTGACCCCTAGGTCATAATGCTAAACTTTAAATCTCATGTATTATTATTATTATTAATATTACTTGTACCTTATTTCTTCCATGATTATTATTCTTGCAAGTTCTATTATCTTTAGATGATTCCCTATGTCTAGCCTTAGTGTAGAATAATTTAGTGTTTTGAAAATATAATTAGACACGTTAAAATTTTAGAATTTAATTGAAATCAAATTAATTATGAGTGCACACACACAATTCATGGGTCAAATACATACATATACACATAATACTTAAAAACACTTAACTAGAAACTATCATCTAAATACTACACTACACATAAAACTACACTACATATATTAAAAAAAGAAATAAACCCTAGTACCACCAAATTCGGCCACCCCATCCACCAACCACCTCTTCCCCTTGAAATCCCACAAAACGACAGCCACACTCCACCTTCCCTCCTCCCCACACATGCAATATTCACTCCCAACTCTTTCTCTCTCCCTACTCTTGGTTTCCTTCATCCGAAAACACACACACACACCTGCAAATCTTCCTCTTTTCAGCAAGATAATCAAAGAACACCAACATTCCAACATTATCCAAGCATAAAACAAGCAAGAAAGTGACGTTTGGTAGACCATTGTGCATGGTTCTTGAAAGAATAAGCTACTCCAGCCATTTTTAGTGAATAATCAGCTCATCTAGCCCTCCTAATCTCTCAAAATCGCAAACCATCCAAAGTGTAAGCCTCAACACAACCGAACCAAGCTATATCTTGTGATTTTCCTCTATAATCTACCAAAAATCTTACTTTATTTGTTCTAATAGAAACTTGCTGCTATAATCTTGTTCTTGTGGGGCTCATAACTCATTCAAGGTATATCTTATGATAGATTGGTGAATCTTTGGTTGGTGCACAAGATATCACCTTGAAAACCCTCTTTTTATGAGATTTAGCACCATCTATTCACTTGTTTTGAAAATTCTCCCAACCAAAGCTTGAAATATGCTTAAAAACAGTTTATAAACATCTTAATAACCTGATTGTAAAGTTACAAAATGATTTGGAGATGTTTATGTACGATTTATGATGTTTACCTATGTGTAAATGGTGTAAATCACCCATTAAGGGCAACGTCTATGCATTACCTGTTCCATCCATGAACTAAGACTCATTTCCAGTGTTGGACCAAAAGAACCAATGAGCCAGATGAGAAAAACCTTTAAGTCCCATAAGACATCACAACAACTGCTGAAGACCTCAATAGCTGATGATGACAAAAACCGAAGACAATCAGCTGAAGACTAAAGTGCTGAAGACTTCATCTGCTGAAGGCTAAAGTACTGAAGAACATCAGCTGAAGATCAAAGTACTGAAGATCATCAGCTGAAGCACAA